>JAJGRW010000366.1:332970-509225 GCA_025461045.1 Carex parvula | reverse complement strand
GTTTTCCTAGATTGCAGTGTATTAAAATTCGGTTTTATTCGGTGACTATTCGGCCGTATGTTCCTATTCAGTGTCCGGCCGAATAGAAAATGGATATTCGGACCGAATATTGAATTCATGCTTTAAAAAAATTAAAAAATATTTAAAACCCATTAAAAGAGTTCCAGACCCGAATTCATAACCTATTAAATGAGTTCCAGACCCGCCAAGTAGGTGTTCTCTTCAAGCATCCCACTCAGAAGTCTTTTATAACCTCTCTACATGCTGCCTTATTGTATTTAAGTAATGTGAGATTAAATATTTAATAAAAAATCCGCATATATAAATCCGAATAAGAATCCACATATTCGGCCGCATACCGTATATGCGGTATTCGGTGGCCTTCCGAATACTGAATGAGAACCGAATATTAATACATTGCTAGCTTGTAAGGTTCTAAATAGCGCGCTACAGCGGTGCTATAGCGTTTCTATAGCATTTTCGAACCATAGAAGCTATAGCGTTATAATGCACTATTGCGCGCTATAACAGTGCTATATGGGTATAGCGTCGTTTTTTCAACCGTTCCGCTATGACGCGATAAATGTTATTTAAACATTTGCTAACTTGTTTTTTTTGTTTCACATTCCTTCAAATCAAATAATTAACTGGATAAGAAGATGGAAAATTGCTCAATGAATTTTGAGCAAAAAAAAATGGAATAAAATTTACATCTAATTACAGAATTTAGAAAGCTTGAAAATTGAATAAAATTACAGAATTTATTTTTTTGAAAAAACCGATAGTGGCTATCAGTTGTTAAGTACAGCAGTTTACACTTATAATGAAAAATAAGAACCTACTACAGAATTTAGAAAGCTTGAAAATTGAATAAAATTGGGGTCAGGTAACGAGTCCGCATCGTTTGCATTAACTCAAAAGACCATCTTTTGATTTAACTCATCTCGGCCGTTTGATTTTAAACGGAGTTAATCCGGTCCTAGCCTATAATGCAGGGACCCTTTAATATTAGTGTGGATCTAGTCCACACGGATATTAAAGCAGATTGTACGGTCCAGATGTATTAACTCAAAAGATTATTTTTTGAGTTGATTCTGAGGATACCAATTCGTCAGGTAACTGTCATGAGATATTGTCAAGGTCAGGGTCAGACGACTTATACTACCAAAGAATGATTGTTACTTTTCATTATTGTAGTAAGTGAGCACTATTATTTCTAACCATATATGCATCTCTTTAACTATAATAAGAGCAGCACTCTGTGAGAGAGAAACCCATTACACTCATACACAAATCATGGAACTTTGTTATAACTTGCTCACTATTCACCTTCTCTTAAGCTTATTATCCTCTATTTCTCTCGCTGCCACAGTAACCACTAGTAAAAGTAAAACTGATGTATCAGCACTTCTCTCCTTCAAGTCCCAAATACATGATGACCCATTTGAAGTCTTCTCCTCATGGAACGAGTCACTGCACCACTGTCAATGGCAAGGGATCTCGTGTGGCCGACACCATCCTGATAGAGTGACTGCTCTTGTTCTTGAATCCAAACAATTGTCAGGTTATATATCCATCTCTAGCAAACCTCACATTCCTTCAAATGATGAGTCTCTCTGATAATCAGTTGAGAGGAAGTATCCCGGTAGAGATCGGATTTTTGGGTAGACTACGGTTTGTTAACTTGAGTGTGAATTTTCTAGATGGTAGCATTCCATCTACACTAAGTAATTGTTCAAATCTAGAATCTATTTCTTTGAGAGATAATAATCTCTATGGAACCATCCCATCTAACTTAGCCCAATGTAAGAAACTTAAAACTATCAGTTTGGCGAATAACTCCCTCACAGGAGGAATACCATTGGAATTCGGCCTGATTGCACAGCTCCAATTCTTATCACTATATGCCAATAATCTCACAGGATCAATTCCTTCTACCTTGGGCAACCTAAGTAACCTAATAGCTCTCTATCTTGAATCAAATAGCATTAGTGGTCACATCCCGTCTAGCTTGGGCAACCTTACTAACGTGGTGCAACTTCGTCTTTACGAAAATAAATTATATGGTTCCATCCCACATACCTTGGGTAATCTTCAAAGTTTAGAAGATTTTGATCTTTCTGAAATATGTTAAGTGGATTCATCCCTGATGAACTGGGGAAGCTTCAATACCTCAAGGCTTTTAACATTTATCATAATAATATTTCGGGTGAAATACCACATTCCCTTTACAACCTATCAGCATTGTCTTATTTGGATCTTGGTAATAACCTACTTGATGGAACTCTACCTTCCGATATGTGCAATGCTTTACCAAACTTGAAATCTCTACGCCTATATTACAATCAACTCAAAGGACGAATCCCACCATCCATCTCCAATTGTTCTGCTCTTATTGATATTGAATTAGCATATAATTACTTCAGTGGCATAATACCATCTAACTTTGGAGCCTTACAAAATCTTCAATTAGTTATTTTCATTCTAATCAATTAGAGGCCAAGAGACCACATGATTGGCGCTTCATGGATGCTTTGACCAATTGTACTTCGTTACAAATTTTAGATCTTGCAGATAACCAATTACAAGGAGTTTTACCTAGTTCTATAACAAACCTTTCCACTGGTCTTCTTGAACTCTCACTAAATAATAACCCAATTTCAGGAAGCATACCAGCTGAGATTCGAAAACTCAATAACTTAAACAAGCTTGAACTTAACGGAATGTTTCTCAGTGGCACCATTCCAGTAGAAATCGGTTATCTTTTCAAATTGGGAATGTTAAATCTGAGCAGTAACATGATTTCAGGTCAAATCCCATCAACTTTTGGCAACCTCACCAAAATGACCAGTATGTTTCTAGATAATAATGCATTAGGAGGGAGTATACCACCAGAGATAAGTTGCATGAAACTCTTAGAACTCCTGAATTTTTCAAATAATAAGTTGGTAGGAACAATTCCCAAAGAAATCATGGGTCTTCCTTCTCTTTCTGTCAGTTTGGACTTGTCACACAATTATCTAACTGGTATCTTGCCACCAGAAATTGGTAAGTTAAATAACCTACAATCAATTCGTCTATCGAATAACAAGTTACGTGGAGAGATTCCTAGCACAATTGATGGATGCCAGGAACTTGAAGCCCTTTATCTTGATAGCAATATGTTCCAAGGAACAATTCCTACCATCTTGAGCAATCTAAGAGGGCTTCAAAACCTTGATGTCTCTAACAACTCGCTCTCTGGTCGAGTCCCTGAATTCCTGGGTACAATGAACTTGCAATATTTGAATATTTCTTTCAATAATTTCGAGGGGGAATTACCAGAAAAAGGCATTTTCAAGAATGCCAGTGGTCTAGATGTAAGAGGAAATCCAAAGCTTTGTGGTGGAGTGCCTCAAATGCATTTGTCACAGTGCATCTCACAACCTTCAACACAGAAACATCACTTTCGAAGAAACATGGTGCTCATAAGTTCTGTTGTTGGTTCTTTTATTTGCATAACTGCAATCATTTGCTTGATAGTGATTTATTATACTAGAAACAAAAACAACCCTCGAAACAATCCACACTCTGATAGAGCTTTGAAATATGGGTTAAAGCACGTTTCATACAATGACCTTCTTAGAGCTACTGAAAATTTCTCTTCGAAAAATCTAATTGGAAGAGGTGCATTTGGAGAAGTTTACAAAGCCGATATGATCTTCGAGAATGTGACAACCGTTGCGGTGAAGGTGCTAAACCTTGAGAAACACAGTGCTTCTCGAAGTTTCTTCTCTGAATGTGAGGCACTAAAAAATGTGAGACACCGGAACCTTGTAAAAGTGTTGAGTTTGTGCTCTAGCATAGACCACCAAGGTAATGATTTCAAGGCTTTGGTTTTTGAGTTCATGCCAAATTGTAGCTTGGAAACATGGTTGCATCCAAATGCATGTACAGATCGGCCATTCAGAAGCCTTAGCTTCATCCAGAGGTTGAACATCGCATTTGATGTGGCAGCAGCCCTAGATTATCTCCATAACCATGTACCGGCACCAATCGTGCATTGTGATCTCAAACCTAGCAATGTACTTTTGGATAATGACCTGACTGCACATGTGAGTGATTTTGGATTAGCAAGGTTTTTGGTTCAACCGGATACCATGCCTTCTCAATCAATGTCAAGCACCGGTGGAATCAAAGGTTCTATTGGCTACATTCCTCCAGGTATTTCGGATCAGCTTATTATTTGAGAAGTACTTTTCTTAGTATGTCACTGCAACAAAAAATTTCATCATCTTAATTTGTTAAGGTTCAAAGAAACAATTGGCCAAGTTGGTTCCATTGGCGAGGCTAACAGGAAAAATATCTATGCATGGCCTCATTTATACTGAGATGTTTGGGACTTTTACTATCTATGTATACTTCTTCAATTTACTGATTTGGGGTATAATTTGAAAACTTATACCTAAATATAGCCCAACCATGTGAGCCCAAATTCGAAAAACTTGGTGAATACGTCGAGTCATAGATCATAATGCTTTAATTAGTACTAAATTTAGGGTTGTAACTAATAACTTTTCATTATCTAGAATATGGCATGGGTGGTCGGCCATCAATAGAAGGAGATGTCTATAGCTACGGAGTTCTTCTACTTGAGATGTTCACTGGAGTAAGCCCCACCGACGAGAGAATCAGAGATGGTTTTAGCCTTCAGAAGCATGTTGAGATGGCTTTCCCCGACCAAGTCATGGACATAGTCGACCCCAAATTATTCTATGAAACTGATGGAGAACCCAATCTGTATGCACCAGAAAATGTCTATAGTTGTTTGGTTTCAGTGATTCAATGTGGGCTTATGTGCTCCAAAGAGTGCCAAAAGAGCGCATTTCTATCAAAGATGTTACCAAGGAGTTGAGCTCAGCACGAACTAAGGTGCTTAGGCCACAGAAACAGAGAAAAAATGATTAAAAGAGAAGAAGAAGAAGAAGAAGAAGAAGAAGAAGGGATCCAATAAATATGTATTATATGTAAAATTTGGATAGCAGTTGTGGTAATTTATGGTGTTATAGTATTATGTTGTAATAATGAATATTATTTCTTTCTATTAACAAATTAGGGGGGAGACTCTAAGTATTTCAATTGAAAGACCTTTGAAATGCATTCAATTAAATCAAAATATTGTAATGAGTGAATTGAATTAGTACTGCATATTTATATGTTGGAGTATTCTCTTGTTCTTCTTAAGGAACACATAGTAAACACCAATGATTACAACTCCATTTTGCATGGCCTCGCCGCCTCTTCCTCCCCTTTCTCTGCTCTCTCCTTCTATTCCTGTTTCATTTCCTGTTCATCCCCTCGACCTGATGCTCTCTCCTTTCTTTCACTCTCATTTGGACCGTCCGATCTAAACTGGATGGAATCAAATTCACATCAATCCCCACACCATCGACAACATCAACAGATAGATCATTAGTACATTTAAATTGGATTACCTAAACCAGAAAATTAGGGTCTTTTTTTAACAGAACAATAGTAGGTACAGACACTTTGGTGCCTAAAATTTGGTTCCTGTTAGTTCCAGTTATAGATCCTTCCCTGAGATTCATTTAAGAAAGAAAGATAGATAAAATATTTATGATATGTCACTCAAATCAGATGAGTACCTAATTATTCAAAGTATAAAAGATAGATAAATCATTCACATTAAAAACATACCTACTAACAAATGTCGCCTTGTTGAATATATAGTTGAATATTTAACTACTCCTAAAAGTCGCCTTGTTGCAAAACCCCCATCAGTTTTTCCTTAAAACTTGACACCTCTCACTACAAGAAATTGGGATAAAAGCGAGGATATCACCTTTTATCACCGTGGGTACTGTAACTACCCACGCTGATAGTAGAACGACGGGAGTACCTCCAACCAACCTCGGTAAAACAGTGCTATCTACCCTCGGCGATAATATTTATCGGAAGGAACTTAGCAAATTTAGAAACCAGAAATTGCTCTCCTCGCCGCTAATATCTTATTAACCACGGGAATAACTTCAGTAAAATTTATTTTAAAATAAACAAGACCTGCTATTATCACCGTGGGTATTTCCACGGGAATAATATGATGCAGACTGCAAGCAGCAGGGTAGTTTTTGTCTTATTTTATAATTTTGTCAAATACTGCAATATTTTTAATTAACAACACAATATGAAAGTAAATTATTATAGAATTATTAACGATTGATAAATATAAATGCATAGTCATATAACAATTGAATAGCCTGATATTTAATTGATTGCTTTTTGAAACTACATCACAGTTGTACCAGTGGTACCAAAAGTTGAATAACAACAATGTTAATTTCCTTTTTTAGATATTCATCTTTGAAGTGTGAGGATCCACACAAATATAATTCTATCAAGTGTCATACCAGAATTAAAATAACAACTCACAATAGTCATAAAGCATTTTAACAAAGACCTTAACTTAGTTTTTTATTGTTAAAGGGGCTAGCTGTCAATAAATACAAATTAAAAGAACTGGCAGCAATGTCATAAGTGATAATGCGATATACAGGGATTGCCCAAATTAAAGAAATCTATTGTTTATGTTAATAAGTATAATATAATGCTTGCAGCATATTATAGTATTATACTGTCCTTGAGAAAAAAATATGCAGGAACCCTCTTGGAAGTAAAATTTACCAAAAACCCCTTGAGTTATTAAATATACCACTGTCATCCCCTTTAGCCTGGTTATTATCATTTGCAAATAAACATAACAATATGCTGGCAAGAGCTAAAATCCACTAGAACAATTTTCAAGTGGTTCATCGCCAAATAGAAGTTTTGAACCAGGAATTTGAGCAGTTTGTTAAGATGATCCCCTCATCCACCATTGCATCTGTTGTTACCTAACAAATTCAACACACATACAAAAGAAAAGAAGATAAAAGTAATTAGCTTCAAATTTTTAGAAAGTAATGAATGTAATAATTTGTCTCTTTGTACAAGGCCTATTATGTTTTTGAAGTTCATTAATTGCCAATTTAATCAAGCACTGAAATATCAGAGTCATTAAAGCACTAGTATCAATAAATACTTTATCATAGAGAAAGAGAAAGGATAAGAATAAACTCTGAATTCAAGTTAAAGAAGAAATCAAGTGCACATTTCCAAATTCCAACCATCAACAATCACAACACAATTTTATACCAGTAAGTGAGAAGGGATGGTAGCAGTGTTCATGACAGTCGGGTTCAAACCCAATAAGGAAAAAAAAAAGAGTGATAAGGATTCATTTTTTAACTCATTTTTTACTTCTAGTTGTCAGGTGATATTTTCATCTGTATGTATATGTATGTATGAGTAATATATATAATTTTGAATATAGATAAAACATATACTTGTTGAAATTTATATAAGATCTATATTTATGTAATTTGACAAATACTATCCCTGATGAATAGTGACAGTAGCCCAAACAGAGCAAATGTCACACTAATACATGTTTATAGAAAGGTACCAAAGGATCTCATGTCAAGGCATCAAGCAAAAGAATATCTTAGAACAACATAACTGAGCCTAAGAAGCGTAATTCACTGATACTGACGGGTGCTAATGAGGATTACACTTAACAACACTAGCAGTAAATTAAAAGGTCGGTACAGGCGGTACCAACAAGTAATAGGAGTGTAAAAATACTCTTTTTTTTAAACAACCAGAAAATGATTATAATTCTGGTCTAGAAAAGATCATGCATAACAGTAACAGAAAATGACCTAAACTTTAAACATGCATCTGAACCCAACTATTTTTTTTTAGTAAACTGAACCCAAATATTGTAATATGCAATATTCATTTTCAACAAAAAGGCAATGTTTTATTTGAGAAATAAGGAGCATATAACAATTGATTTGTGAAATAATACAACTATGAATGTGTCATGTGTCAGAATTGCAATCTTGAAACAACTCTACACTTATTCTTCGAGTGTCAGTATGCGTTACAAGTTTGGTCGTGGGCAGAAAAATGCAAGGGACCAACAGGTTTGATGGTTCGATAGTGTAAACTGTAAGATGTTCTCTTGACAGCTGCTGTCAAGTTTCTCAAAAAGAAAATAAAAATGGTGAATGTACATACCAGTCATCTTCTCCATCATCTTGCTCTAATGGATTGACACTTTCTTCAATATCAGATTCGTGTTGTTGTCTGCTCTCATACCCGCTGTCATCATCAGATTCTGGGTTAGCTCCTTGTGAGGCTGCTCTCATGAGTTCTGCCGGGTCCACCGTGTCTAGAACACCTTCTTGAACTAAAACAGTAGGTATATCTAGGTCATCTCCTGTGGAGACCACGTAGGGGCAGCTTGGCCTCTCCTCTTGATAAGTATCGAGGTTTTCTGTTTCATGCCAATTTGCTTTGCGCCTTGTCTTCATTGCGACCCACCAATCACGCCGACGGTTTGATGCATATGTTAGGTAGTATACTTGAATTGCTTGACATGCTAACCCGAAGGGCTCATATGCTCGAAGTCTCAATCTATGTTTAATCTCACAAGCCCATGGTCCTCATCAAGTGTCCGTCAATGATATATTACCTAGAATTAAAATATTCATGTTAATGATACTACTGGTATGTATGGAAACCAGTAGCATGCAGGTACCGGTTCTGGTATGTGTCAGAAACAATAACAGTGCTATTAACACGTAGCTTATGATAATTTTGTTATTCCAATTATAACAGGATCTTCATTATTTATTGTTTAAAAACCAGTCCAGATTTGTATAGTTTAAGCAAATAACTGTTCTTTCATTGTTGCACGTACATGGACTGGTACAAATTGCTAATCTTCTTTGTATAAATGTAGTTGGTTTGTTTTCATAACCATAAAATCTATCATTCTAAAAATATACTAAGAAAATAAGTATTTAATAGGAACTGTTCACTCTAAATTCAAAAGCTCACAAACGAACTGAGACATAATTTTTTCATTGCCTAGAATAATTCCTTGAGCACCCCTTGATCAGAAATTGACGAGCTTGCAAATTCTTCCATGAATAAATATAGGTACAATCTAAAAACAATTTGCATCAGAAATAGTGAAAATCCTCAATCTTCAATTCATCGAACACCTTGTGTGCATGTAAGTTATGAACAATATGAACAATTAGATTAAACAAAATCAGAGACAACCAGAGAGACAGAGAGAGAGCGCATACCATGAATAGAGAGACTGGAGAGGCCTTGGAGTCGGATCGAGGGGGAGGCGGACTTCTCTAATAAGCTGATAACGGTCCTCCACGTGGTAGTGCAACCCCAACTCTCAGGTCGATCACTGGTAAGCCCTCCTAATTGAGTGAAAATGTGAGATCAAGTAGATGCACGGTTCCAATTTGGGCCACCTTGCTTTGGGTGCGGTGTTCGGCGAGTGAGAGAGAGCGAGGGAAACAGAAACGAGAGAGGGAGATAGTGTTTGGATTTGGACCGGGGAATCCAATTAGGAGGGAATGAAAAATATCAGGTGGGAGAATGAATTGCTTTTAGGAACTCTTTGATGAAATTCTCCAAAGAGTAGGTTGGACAGAATTACCATGAGCTCTCTGTATCGCAGGGAAATTTCTCTGCATCACATTTACTTAGATATGCCTACTCACAAATTGATATCATCTGAGGTAACGTAATTTCTTCATGTTAGATCGGGGCATCAGTACAGATTTTGCACAATATTGAAGGATCCATTGCATTTCACCTTGGGTGGATTTAAAAAGAAATATTAAGTTACCTCAGAGAATATGGACTTCCACCCACAACCTCTAAAATGGACACTTCCTTTGAAATCAAGACTATCCATTCTCCATCGGACGGCTATAATTTACAAATCTACAATTTAGATAATAATTGTACAGCAATTAATATGAAAATAATTCCAAAATAAATATTTTCTACTTTTTTACATCTTATATGGCCAAATAATACTTATGAATGTCAATTTATATAATTTCATCATTGTTTGCTGCTTAAAATTGAGACAATAATTTTGGACCATTCATTTTTACGTTATCAATCAACGGTTGATATGCAATGAAATGATTCCAAATTTGTTTTGAAATGATCAAGAGAAAATCTGAACATAAATAACACAAAATTTCTCGAGTTTGGTTATGTCTAAGCTTCGATCCAACGTAGAGTGTTTATAGCCTTTCGATGTTTCAAATTTCATCGACTTGATGGATATGTAAATGAAAATAAAATTTCATCGAACTTTGCTACAATAAAATAAATGCAATGATATTTAATTTCAACGGTTCCGATCGACCAACAGACGATATATTTCCGCGTGTCTTCATTAACTCACAAAACAAGAGTTTATGTTTCATGTAGGTGAGTCATAAAATCTTGTTTTGTGAGTTAATGAAGACACGCGGAAATATATCGTCTGTTGGTCGATCGGAACCGTTGAAATTAAATATCATTGCATTTATTTTATTGTAGCAAAGTTCGATGAAATTTTATTTTCATTTACATATCCATCAAGTCGGAATATTGAAACATCGAAAGGCTAAACACTCTACGTTCGATCGAAGCTTAGACATAACCAAACTCGAAATTTTTGTGTTTATGTTCAGATTTTTCTCTTGATCATTTCAAAACAAATTTGGAATTATTTCATTGCAGATCGACCGTCGATCGTGTGAAAATGAACGGTCCACAAATATTGACACACGTTGAAGAGGCAAATAATAATGAAATTCTATAAAATCGACAATTACAATTGGATACTAATAAATGTTATAGAAATTCAATTTAAATAAATATCATAATTATTAAAGATATTATAAATTTTAGATACTAATAAATTACCTTTAAATGGACAATTACAATTAATTTCACCTCCCTCTCAATTTTCCCTTACAGTTGTTTGGAATTTGGGACGTTGTTTGCAAAGCAGTTTTAATTTTATACAGCGCACGGTCTATATAATTTAAAGAGAGTCGAATATTTTAACACACTGCATAAAGCTAAAACTGCTGTGTTAAAATCTGTACTTAAGAAACTTTTTGTTTCCCCATCGCACCCAGGGAGATTTAGGCGCCTGCCATCTCTCTTGTACTCATTTTCGCGCTCTCTTTTGGGTCACAATTTCGCTTCCCTCCTAAATTTTCATTTCCCTCCTATTTTGTCCTCTATTTCCCTCTTCTCTTCCAAAAATTCCAAATGGCGCCGTCGCTCTCTTCAGCGCCCATCTCTCTCTCAAAAAAATTGAAAAAACCCTAGATCTACAATGGAAGGAAGAGGAAAGGCGATCGGCGTGAACAAGGTCACAAAGGCCACCTCCAGGAGCAACTTGGCGGGGCTACAATTGCCCGTAGGTCGGATTGCACGATTTCTGAAGACCGAGAAGTACGCTGAGCGCATCGGTGTTGGCACGCCTGTCTATCTCGCCGCTGTTGTTGAGTATCTTGCTGCTATCCAAAGGTAGAGTAAATTCTGAGTTGTAGTTTGTATTTGGAGATAAAAAAATCAATTTCCACAGCTAGTTGCAATGAATTGGTAAATTTGATCAAAATGGATTTAGATACTTGTTGGATTTGGGAATAGAATTAAAATTGCGATGAGGTCTGGTCAGGAGAAATTATTCTGATAAGCATGTTTTCTACCATTAATAAAATTAGATCTTACTTGACCAGCTGAAGAATATTTTACAAGCCGATCGATCGATGATTGATGTGAAGGAACTAAAGGAGAACCACCCAGATTTTGCTTTGTTATTAGAAAATGATGGTAATAGGCCACCTCATTTTTCAAAATTGAATTATACAAGGATCCCTGTGCAAGATCTCCAAGTTGACTCATACATCCTAGTCAGGGCCAGTGAGGTTCGTAAGCATTATATCTTATGTATGAGAAAACTCAAGGCATCTTGATTTTTTTATTGTTTTTGAACAACCTGGTAATTTTATCATCACTCTTTAACACATTGCGGAAAGGTGTTATGAATTGCTTACAGATTTGATCCTTGTGCTATCATATTTTCTTTTTACCATTTTAAAATAGATTAACATGTTGGTTTTGTTTGCAAAGAATTCAATTTACTGAGTTTACTTTACATAAATTACAACTTGCGATGGTTCCTTGATTAGTTCCTGTGCAAGTAAGGTGATAATCTTGAAATTCTAGACAAATTCTTTTTTCTTTTAAGAGACGCATCAATCAAAATAAATAATTAAACATATTTGTTAATTTCTCAAGGAGATTTTGCTGAAAGGAGGGCATGTGCTAGATGCCCTTGCTTCGTGTCAGTCCATTGCATTTGATAAAACCAGAACTCTAACAACCGGGAAACTCATGTGCAAAGCAATAAAACCTATTCATGGCCACTCCACTGTCAGGCTTGAGTCTGAACATTTGCCATGCTGTATACCAAACTGTGAGAGTGAGGCTCTAGTTGTGGCCGCAGCAATGGAGAGGGGCACTACTCATCCTATTGGAAGGTACATCCTTTTGTAATTTTGGTAGGTGAAACTTTTGTTATTTTTGCGTGCATAACTCTTGAAACTTGACTATGTTTTTAATCAACTACATGGCTAATGCACAGAGCAGTTTTGGATCACACTATAGGAAAAGATCTCCTGGAGGTTGGAGTTGAGAGTTTTGAGTGCTTGCCTGGCCAAGGTCTTTATGCAACTCTGAGTGGCATAAAGGTAAAACCTTGATTATAAATGAAACAAATTTTATTATTAATGTTATTAGAATTCATGTGTATGTTTTTTCTCTTTTATTTCATTGCTTATAGTCGGGAAGCAGCGAAAACAAGCTTTCAAAGGCATCACTTGGTTCAATCGAGTACATTGCTTCCCAGTTTAAATCCACTGATGAATAAGGATTAAGGAAGCTGCAAAGGCATCAGGGTATGGTAGCTAGAATTACTAAAAAGAGAAGGATGTGAATCTCTTAATGTAGTTCACCTTTCTTAAAACAGTTGTAGTTTCTGTTCTTTTCCCTTTTAAATCTCTTTAGCTTGCAACTGCATTTTAGTTAAATAACAATTAAGCATTAAGTAAAAAGAAACAAATACTGTAAATATTAAGGGTCTGTTTGCAAGTTTGCACATTTCTTATGTCAGTTTTTCTACCACATATTTCATACCACAACTCCTAATAATTATTAATTCCTTGTCAGGTTAAAGATCTTGGAAAGGATGTGAACTATGAAGAGCTCTACCTACACATCAAACTACCTATAGAGAAGGTCAGTCAAGGTAATGGTATACAAGGCAACCAACAAGGCACTACAAACAACGAATCTGCTGATGCCGTGTCACCCCAGCAAAACCATGAAGGTTTAACCGTTAACATCATGAATTTTCCGGATGATAGATCTAGAGAAGTCTATGTACGATGTCAATTGCATAATTATATATTTTTAGTTACTTTATTTGTTCATTCATTTCAAAGTAGCACAGTAAGGCCAATTTCGAATTCATATGCTATGATAATCATTAGTGTCATCTTTTTCCACATTACAATATAGGAAGAGGTACTTTGGCTATGGGCTAATCCTGACAATGCTGGTAAGTTCAATGAACAACTCTTTCTGATGGCCAGCGGACGACCATTTCATGGTTGTGTTTACGGATTAGGCAGCACTGTCAATCCAAGCTTGTTGAAAAGTGGAAACAGACGATCAAAGTCTTTGCAATATGCCCCCGTGGTAACCTCTCAAATTAATTGTGAATTGACTTTCACTGCTGTGAGGGTTCTTCCAAGGGTATTTTGTGTTTGTTAAAATATTAATATAGATGCTATGTTCATTTTGGTTATAGTTGTGAAGTGGGGGCTAAAATGGGGTATAACTTGTTTTGCTAAACTTAATGTAAAGATCTTTTATTGGTATATGTATGACTTCTTTTAAAAGTATGGTAGTTTATTGTTTTTATTGGTATTATTGCTAGTCTCTCTTCTTAGTTTATTCTGATGTTCATGATAATTTAGTGTGATGCAAAAAGAATGGGGAATATTCAATGGGATGAAACATGGGTATGGTACTGGTACCGAAATCGGTACAGGAGGTATTATGAATGGGAATGAAATCCATTATATAAAATATTGACATCATTCCTGTGCACTTATGCATGGTAATACTATAGTACTCAAAACAATAACCTCGCATTTACTCATCCTCGCAAATAACTAACCACGGAAATAAATTACAATTCCGTGGAAAATTATATGACATTTCGGTTTGGAAATTTTCGCGCCAAAATTAGCATCTGTGGTTATAGCAATCCCGTGAGTATGTGCACGGTGATATCAGCCCAACATCCACGCAAATAATACAGTCTGGATCGCGTCTACCCACTTTGACCGACCAACACAGGCCTCGGTGATAGTAACAATTTAACCTCGCGAAAACTAATTGCGAGGACTCCACGGCGATAATTATTAGTCGCGTGGAGACTAATTGGCTGGCTGCTAATAGCGTGGCTATGTCCACGGAGATGGTCATTCCGACCAACTAACCACGCAGCAGGTCTTTTTTTTTCCACGCTAATAAAACGATTTCTGTAGTGTCTGGCAAATTGCTAGTGTAACCCCCCATAATTTTAACAATCTTCTGAATAAATTTCTAAAATATATTTTTCCATTAATATAAAAGTGATTCAAAACCTAAATTGTTTATTCCAACAGTTGGGTATATATATATATATACCCGTTTACATATAGGTCCCTCTACTCTTGTATAATTGCCCTTTTACAATATAACCCCTAATACTACTTTAAATCTCAACACTCCCCCTCAAGATGGGCGAAAGATATCCACTAAGCCCATCTTGTCACAACCTCTAGCTAAGTCTAACGAATTGAGTCCTTTCGTCAGACAATCTGCTGCCTGGTCTTTAGTTGAAACATGACCTAACTCTAGTAGTCCACTGTTCAACTTCTCCTTGATGAAGAATCTATCGATCTCGATATGCTTGGTTCTATCATGTTGTACTGGATTGTTGGCAATGCTGATGGCTGACTTGTTGTCGCACCACAACTTCATTTTGTCTCCTTGATCCATCTTTAGCTCCACCAACATACTCTTCAGCCACAGCAACTCTGCAACTCCCAAGGCCATAGCTCGGTACTCTGCTTCTGCTGTCGATCTTGCCACCAAAGACTGCTTCTTGCTCTTCCAAGAGACCAAGTTGCCTCCTACAAAGATGCAGTAACCTGAGGTGGACCTTCTATCATCGGCACAGCTAGCCCAATCAGAATCACAGTAGCCCTCAATGCTCACATGGCCATTCTTCCTGAATATCAGTCCTTTTCCAGGGGCACTCTTCAAATACCTCAAAATCTGGTACACCGCGTCCATATGACCCTTCCTCGGATCATGCATGTAGCGACTCACCACGCTTACTGCAAAGAGATGTCGGGACGCGTGTGACTCAGATATATCAACCTGCCTACCAATCTCTGTACCTCTCACGATCAACTGGTTCTCCGGCCTCTGCACTCAGCTTGAACCTTTGGTCGATCGGTGCCACTGCAGGTTTGCACCCCAACATACCTGTCTCTGTAAGTAGATCTAGTGCGTACTTTCTCTGAGAAAGAACAATCCCCTCTGCTTCTCGAGCAATCTCGATTCCAAGGAAGTATCGAAGCAAGCCAAGATCTTTCACCTCGAACTCTTTGCCCAGTCTCACCTTGAGCTGAGCAATATCCTTCTCATCATCTCCTGTGACGATCATGTCATCCACATATACTGCAAGCATAGTAATGTGGCCCCCATTTCGTCGAAAGAACACAGTGTGGTCGGCGTTGATCTGCTGGTATCCCATACCTATCATAGCTCTCCTGAACCTGTCGAACCAAGCTCGAGGAGACTGCTTTAACCCATAAAGAGACTTCTTCAATCTGCAGACCTTGCCAACTGTCTCATCTGTGCCAAATCCTGGTGGTATATCCATGTACACCTCCTCCACTAGATTCCCATGAAGAAATGCATTCTTCACATCTAGTTGGTGTAGTTTCCACCCACCATTCACTGCCAGAGAGATCAAAGTCCGGACGGTGCTCATTTTAGCTACAGGTGCAAAAGTCTCATCATAGTCGATGCCATATGTCTGACTGTACCCTTTTGCCACCAAGCGTGCCTTGTAGCGCTCGACCTGTCCCTCTGGGTTTTGCTTCACAGTGAAGACCCGCTTGCATCCAACTGCCCTTTTTCCAGCTGGTAGTGGCACTAACTCCCATGTGCGGTTCGTGTCAAGTGCCCTCAGTTCTTCATGCATGGCTGCCTTCCACTTTGGATCCCCTTTTGCTACCTGCCAACACTTGGGTATAGAGACAATGTCCAAAGATGCAATGAATGCTCCATATTCAGGTGATATGTTAGAGTAATTCATAGACTGGTCAATTTCATGTGGAAAGCCAAAACGATCAGGAGGATTTCCCGCATTACTGCGAGAGGTCCTCCTTAATGTATGTGTGGAAGAGAGAGGAAACATATCACCTGAGTTTGTGGTGTCTGGTGTAGGTGTCTCAGGAGTCGGAGAAGGACGGGACAAGGAACTTGGCACGAGTGGTGTAGACATAGGTACATTCACCTTTCTCCTCCTCTGGTACACCCTCAACTCCCCCTGAGCCTGAGTTTCTCCTTCTCCTCCCTCTTCTACTCCTTCTACTTCACTTTCCTCTTCTTCTTGCGGCCCATTCTCAGCCGATTCTTTTCTCAAAACAGGACCTTCTAATTGAATCGGTCTCTCACCCTCACTTTTCTCCCCCTCTCGCTCTATTTCTCCACTATCTGGCGAGTCACCAAAGGGTGAGGTCACTCTCAAGGGGTAGTATGGCTCAGACTCGCGGAAAGTCACATCCATACTGACAAACACTCGCTTCTCTACTGGGCTCCAACACATGTACCCCTTATGAGTTGGAGAATAACCTACAAAGACACATTTGACTGCTCTAGGGTCCAGCTTCCCCACTGTTGGTCTGTTGTCTTTTACGAAACACACACAACCAAACACTTTCAAAGGGAGAACTCCTCCATTATCACCCTTTAACATCTCACAAGGGGACTTCCAATCTAATATCCTCGAGGGCAGCCTGTTGATCAGCTGAGCAGCTGTCAAGACCGCTTGCCCCCACAAGTGTTTCGGGACATTCATCGATATCATCATACACCGGGCTACCTCTAAAAGGTGTCTGTTCTTCCTCTCTGCGACCCCATTCTGTGCCGGTGTATATGGACATGTAGTTTGATGCTGTATCCCCTGTGCAGACAAGTACTCCCCAAACGCCCTGTTGGTGTACTCTGTCCCATTATCAGATCTCAATACCTTCACTACTGCATCGTATTGAGTCTGAATCGCCTTGTGGAAGTCTTTGAAGCAAGTGAGCACATCACTCTTATTTTTCATCAAATACAGCCAAGTAACGCGAGAAAAACAATCAATAAAAGTCACAAAATATCTATAACCATTAATTATATTTGCCGGACAAGGCCCCATACATCAGAGTGAATAAGATCAAAAACCCCATAACTCCTATTTCCAGAGCTACGATAAGAGCTTCTGGTGTGTTTCCCTAACTCACAGGCCTCACAAACTAACTTTTCTTTATTTGCCCTTTCATACAATGAAGGGTACAACAGACTCAAAACAGTAAAAGAAGTATGCCCCATACGCTGATGATGCCGTAGTAACACCTCCTCTACAGTCATCCCAGAACCTCTTACTCCTGCCCTCTCTACTAAGGATGTCAGCGCTGAATCTATCCCCTCTCTATCCATGTACCACAATCCTCTATGCCAAGTGCCAGTTCCAAGTCTCCGGCCCGTCCCCTTCTCCTTGAAAATCACCTTGGGAATATCAAAAGAAACAACACAATTTAGTTGGAGGATAATAGCACTGATAGACAATAGATTCACTGGAAATGAGGGAGCATGCAATACATTGGACAAAGTCACTAAATCGGTACATTTAACCGTACCCTTACCAACCACAGGCTGGGCTGTGCCATCTGCTGTCTGAATACTTTCTGGAGGGCTCAAGTGAGTATAAGAAGAGAACTCACTAGAAGCCCCTGTCACATGTCGAGATGCACCAGAATCTATGATCCATTCTAGTGCTCTGGTGGGAGGTCTAGAGGCAAGAGCATGTGCAATACCTGTGGCGGAATAAGCAGAAGAAGCAAAATTACCCCTGGTGTCAGATGTGGATGTCTCGTCTGACATGCTCCTCTTTCCCCCATCACCTATCATTCTCTGCTTTCTCTTCAGCATCTCGAAGAGCTCATGCTCTTCCTCAGTGAAGGCAGCGAAGCCTGTCTCCTCCTCCTCCGGTGGATCTACCATCAGATGTGCCCGGTAGCCTCTACCTCTGCCTCCTCTAGGGCCCCCACGTCCACGGCCACGACCTCCAGACTGTCCTCGCCCACCTGTCTCTCTCTCCTTAGTGGCTTAGGACAAGCCTTGCTCAGGTGCCCCACTTCTCCACAGTTGTAGCACTTGCGAGTCTCCTCTTGAACCCCTGTCATACCTGAGTTCGAGACTGCCAAGGTTGAACGCATCCCCGCACTTCCACTAGTTTCGGAGTGCAACTTCATGCGACTCTCCTCCTGCATCATAGCCGCAATTGCCTCGTCCAGTGGGGGGAGCTTCGCTTGAGCAAGGAGCACTGATCTCCTCTGATCGAATGCTTGGTTGAGATGTTTCAAGAACCGCATAGTCCTTCCTTGATGAAAGCTCTCATCTTTCTTGCATTCCGGATCATTGCAACTTTTCCTCGGCGAGAAGTGGTCATAGTCTGCCCATAGTCTCTCTAGATCTACGGCATACTCCTGGATCGTCCTATCTCCCTGAACCACCTCATCTATCTGGTTCTGAATCTGGAATACTCGCATATTGTTCTCTATCCCCGCATAGGTCCTCTTCAGTTTGGCCCATATATCTGGCACACTCTGGAGGCCATCAACTGTCACAGAGATCGATTGTACCATCGAGTTGAGCAACCAGGTACACAGTAGCGCATGTGTGGATTTCCAATCCTCCCGCTCAGCTGTGTTCTGTGCTGGCTCACTCTTCTCCCCTGTCAACCATCCGTCGAGGTGCTTACCCTGAAGTGCCCATATGATCCGTCGTGACCAGCTCAGATAGGTCCCTGGTCCATCAAGTTTTATGTCCACTGGTGGGAGATCCAACTTCGTCTGTGGTTGGCCCGATGTCGAGGTATTCACCCCCTTAGAGTCTCTCAAGAGCTGAACCAATGTTTTCACATCCTCTGGCTCTAGCTTTTCGATAAGCTTCTCCATTGATCACTCACGAGGATCCAAGTCTATACGTGACTTCCTTCCTCTTCTTGATCCGACTTGATCTCGACCTTCTTCACCAAATCACACAAGTTACATCAAACAACACAATAGCAAAAAAAAACTCATTGTCTGGAATTACTGTTCACGGTACTGTAGCATGCGGATCCTTCTGTAGACCCGTTACTGCTCACCGATACTGTAGCATGCGAATCTGTTACTGTAGCACGCGAACCCGTTACTGTAGCACGCGAAAAAAACTGCTCAAACTGGACCCCGCTGTTCCAGTTTTTCTCGCTGGACCAAACTGCAGCCCATCAACTCTCACCCCTCATGGGGCTGTGGGGAACGACCCCCCCACGCGGGTGACTGAGAGGGTGCCTCCGCCTCTGGTGTGTGCTGGCGGAAGAGAGGAACGAAGGTTGGTGGAGGCGGACCTTCTCCTTTGATTCGCGTAGCCTAGACGGGAGGGAAGAGAGGAGCGGACAGAGAAGAACGAAGGGAAGGGGGGGGTGCGGCTGTGCTCTGATACCAAATAGTGATTCAAAACCTAATTGTTTATTCCAACAGTTGGGTATATATATATATATATACCCGTTTACATATAGGTCCCTCTACTCTTGTATAATTACCCTTTTACAATATAACCCCTAATACAACTTTAAATCTCAACAGTTTAAAATACGGCCGTTGATACTTGTTTTCAGCGACCATCTATTAAACGCTGCTGATGGTTTTATTTGTCATTTATTTTTCTAATAATTCCATCCAATATCCAATATCGTGTGCTTCGTTACCTTTTAATATCAACATATAACAAGATATCAAATAACATCAAACATCTTTTAAACATAAAACATCAAACATCGCACAAAATAACATCTAAGCATCAAACAAGTAAACGACGTACCAAGTAACATCAAACATCTAAGCATCAAACATCGTACCAAATAATATCAAACACAACATCTAAGCATCAAACATCGTACCAAATAACATCTAATACAAAACATCTAAGCATCACACATCCAACCAAATAACATCAAACATCGTCATCCGAGTCGTCACTATCATCATCCTCTCCCTCATCCCCGACGTCATCCTCGATATTGGGCATCGATGTATGGTGCGAGCTCGAACTTCCCTGTCAATAATAGAAAAATCTAATCAATTATGTACATTTTCTTGAATCAGACTATTCCTAATTACAACTGTTGGTGAACCTCTGGTCATGTCAGATCCCTTTTA
Organism: Carex parvula; assembly: GCA_025461045.1. Lineage (NCBI taxonomy): Eukaryota > Viridiplantae > Streptophyta > Magnoliopsida > Poales > Cyperaceae > Carex > Carex parvula. The sequence continues at coordinate 488,700 of JAJGRW010000366.1, read as the reverse complement.
CCAAAAATTTCAAAATTCATAATTTCAGGACAAGATGTCCATATCTAATATTAATCTGTTCACCCAAAAAAAATTATGATATGAACTGATAAGTACCCAGTACCAAACTTCCCATTTATTGGAACTTTTTAGGATTTTTAAGTAATTACTGAAATCTTTGCAGCAAAGAAGAAACTTCACAAAAAAACAGTGAGCTGGCACAAATCTGACCTTCACAAAATAGTGGATTCCACTGAGTTCTGGACCTTTATAATTTTTGATAATTTGTTAGCATACAATTCATGACCAGACAATCATTTTCATATAAAGAACCTAAATTTCTATGTAGCCAATTAAATACAATCATTTTTCAAAGATGGGCTGTCAGAAAAGGGTAAAATTGTCAGTCAAATTAGAACCTTGTGTAGAAACTGATGAGTTAAGTATATAAGATGGTCTTGTGTTAAACTTTGAGGCACCGGCGCTGAAGAAATCGTCTGCGAAGAAGACTGGCTACTGCTCGACCCACTCGTACGAATCGTGGATCTTGTCTTCGCTGGAACATCAAAAAATAATAGTTGAAATGTAATAGGATTTGGATATCATTTTTATGTAAGTAATTAAAACCATTTCCTACATATAAAAGACAAGCCTACACATCAGCTAGTAGAATTCACCATTTACCATTTTAATATTGGATATCACCAAAACATAAAAAGTGATAGCAGTAATGAGGTACATGTCAATGCAGAGACAAATCTTGCACTTTGTGCAGTTGAAACAGAGTTAAAAAGAGTTAAGATGCAAAACAGTACCTTAAGAATTTAGTCAATTACCTGGTGGATGTCACAAATCTAGTGTTGTGCTGGAAATCATAAAATTTTTTGCTCCTTTCTTTCTGAGTTTGCTTTCCTGTTTTATAATACATTAATATGTCATTAAGTATTTAAATATTAGAAAGAAATAACATTAGAAAGAAATAGCATTAGAAAGAAACATGAGTGTCAATGATGCATTGGCACAGGAGAAGAACTGGAACTTATACACAGATCAGCACATGACGCACAAGGCCTAGATGGAAAGTCTGATCTTGAATTCTTGATGCAGATGGAAATTACCAGTGAGATTACCAGTTGGTTTCAGATCACATAGAATTCACAATTACTAGGGAGTTGTAAGCCTGCGACAGTGCATCACTCTACTAGCATTATTTATTGATTTTCATATATAACATGTAATATTTCGATTTCATATTATTTACTGATTTTCATATGTAACATTTGATATTCTGAAACTTGCCAATTTAAAATTGGAGTCCCTGACCTCCATTTTTTCTTCACAAAAAAGAAAAAAGAAAAACGTGTGTATTATGGATCAGTGGCCACAGGTAGTTAATTTTACACAGGACCAGTTAAGCATTGATGTTGGATCTAATCAATGCTAATTTGGATTTATTTAGTTTGATTTGGTTATAACTTATTACTAATACCGAACAAAAATAATCTCTTTATGAATTGTTGAAAGGCTTACCAAACTAATACTCTATGTTATTAGTTATTGATTTTTCAAAAAAAAAAAATGTTATTAGTTATTGGCAATCATTGACAACCACACTGCTCTCACCAAAATTTATATTTTCATCTAGGCATTTCATCAAACACTTAAAGTGCATGCATCAATGCAATAAAATTTACTCAAAGGCTGGTACCAGATGAGCTCTACAAGCTGTGTTTGTACTAACAAACATGAGTCCACTCTGATTACAGAACTAAACTAGTGAAGTACACTTCTTCAACAAGTCTGACGATTATTTATTGTGTTCCTTTTTCTGGTTTGTCTTGTGCTTTTTACACAAGTAAGGTTAAAAGAGACTCAATTGAGTTAAAGTGAGCCAAATAGAGCTGAAATGGATGAAATAAAGCTTAATTACAAAACAAATCAGTGTCAAATGAACCAACATTGGCAATTGGGTTAAACTGGGACTTGTCATATTTTGGGGATGAAACTGTAATATTCCTTGCAGTACAGAATTACTAGTTAAAAGTTACCTCGGAATTTATGATTGCCTGGCACCTTGCTAAGTCATGACTGGTTTCTTGTCCTGATATCTGACTTCGGGCAAGCCCTGACAGATCCAACTGAGCATGTTTGAGAAATTGAATAAACAAAATTAGTGCCAAATGGATGCCTTAAACAACTGATCTCGAATAATCAAATGGAAAAATTGCAAAGAGGTTTTGTACCTTTTGCTCCGATATAATCAAATGGGTCTAGGTCTGGGGTCGCGCGACGGCGCCGTGCCTACTTTGTTGTTGTGGGCGCCGTGCCTACTTTGTTGTTGTGGGCGGTGGATCGGTGGATCGGCGGATCAGCGGAGCTCCTTGCCAAAATCTCGTTTGCACGGAGGAGAGAAAAGGGGTGGCGTGGAGGAGACGGGTTTTTGGATCGGCGGAATCGAGTGGAGAAAGGGGTGAAATTTTTATCTGGGGCTATTTTCTATTTTACCTCAATATTGAAAGGAGAGAAAAGGGACTATTTTCTGTTTTACCCAACACTTTCAGCGACGGGGAGAAAGGGGTCGCTGATATGGTCGCTGAAAATAGTGGTCGCCAAAACCAGTTATTTATTTTTTTTATTTTTTGAGAAAAATACTTTCAGCAACCGGCGACAGCACCTGTCGCTGCTGGTATTTTTTGCTGTAGTGCTTCATCGCGGGTGTCAAATGCAGATTTGCACTTTGACATAAAACCTGACAATATTCTATTGGATCATGATTTGTATTCAAAAATTTCCGACTTTGAACTTGCCAAATTATACTCCAGAGAATACAACTTGGTAACCCTCAACACAGCACGAGGTACAATATGATATATAGCTCCTGAACTAATATCAAGGTCCTTTGGGGTGATATCATACAAGGCAGATGTTTATAGTTTTGGGATGCTACTAATGGAGATGGCGAGTGGAAACGTCAATAATCATGCAAATAGCTTGAGCCAAGTCTATTATCCGTCATTGATCTATGACCAACTCAAACTTGTAGAAGAGACATAATTATAAATTGAACAATAGTGTTGCACAATTTGAAGATATAGAAGAAATCCTATATAAGGTTGCAGCTCATTAATCGATTGAAATGCTCATGCTGACTAGTATTGCGGCGGACAGAAAAGCACTACTCCTGGTGGCAATGTTCATCACATGGAGGGAACGATGTGCGAGGATATTCACCGACAAAAGCAAGTCGGTACAGGAAATAGTGGAAGAAATCAGGCAACAGATGAGTTATTACCAGCAACCAAAATGCGGGCTGGTAGTGGACCGAACAAAAAGGAGATAACTGCTGGTATAAATCGAAGGGAATTCGGCACAGCCACCAAATGGTACCGGGATCAGTAATGGTACCGGTACCGGTACTGGTACTGGTACTAACGCAAGGTACAGGGAGGAGGGAGATATCACATGAGAAGGTTTACTGAAAGAAGGATGTCCATGAGGAAGGCTCAGCTAAGACTGGAGCCAGTCAATCAAAAGGAATTCACATTTTCAGGAACACTGACACCTCAAATCAGTTTTCATATGTTTTTCTGTTTTAGACTTTTGCTTAATGCTCTTGCTTGAGCGCTTCTATTTTTCTTTTCAATTTTCTTTGTTTATCTTTTCTTGCTCAGCTGCTTGAGCGCTTTCATTTGCTTTTTTCCTTGCATACAAAACTCTTGTAGCTTATTCATTATCAATGAAATCAAATGTGGGCTTGACCCATATTTTTTCTCAAAACAAAAAAAAAAAGGTTGCCTTGTGGTGCATTCAAATGAGGGCATCCATCCGCCCCTCCATGAGCAGAGTCATTGAGATGCTGCCGAGTGATGTAGATAGCTTGGAGATGCCGCCGAGACCTTTCATGACATCCTTTCCAGACGAGGTCTCTGTGAGATGCTCTCAAATTGATTCTGGTAGCATAGAGCTGTCAGCCATTTCAGATCAAATTAGTTTGCTTCAATCCCACAAAAAAATTAAATGAACACGTGTTGCTTTGATTTCAGAGGAACTTAGTACTAAAAAGTATATAATGTAAGGTTCCTTGCATTTTTTTAATTAAGATATTTACCGATATTTCAAAATTTTGTGTATTGTATTATATCCATTTTTCATAAAACTAAAATATTCAAATTTTATTATGTTTTATTGTATATATATATAGCTATATTTAAAATTGAAGGGACTTAATTAATGTGCAAAAATATTCTTCCCCTACCGTATAAATAGCAGAGAGCGCAATATAGGAGGGAGGCTAAAAGTGAGAAACATGTTATCCTTATCATTCCTCAATTCTTAGTTTAAATGTGCTTTATCTTCTTCTGGCTGAACAACTGAATGGAAATTCTTTAATTACAAAAACAGTATTATTTCTCTTTGTGCTTGTGCATAGGTTAGTAGAATTAATAAGCTAATACAAAATAACAACTACCAAGGGAGTCCTTCTGTATCTTCGTCTTTCCTTTGGTACATTCTTCTATCAACTCAGTGACGAAGAAAAAATTCACTCCTATAGCCATTTGTCACTTTTGGCCGTCCAAATTATTTTAGCCTTTCCCAGAGATACTGATAGTTTATTTAAACTGAGATTACTGGTTTTAGAAGCACCTTCCCTCTGTATAACTTCTTTATTAAGTTTATTGTAGTATTGGTAAGAAATTACAAGCCCAATATGTAGCATTGTTATTTTAGGCCCAATATGTAACCTTGGTATTAAGGCCCAAGATGTTCTCCCTGTACAAAACTAAGTTGTTCAATTGTTGGACAACCCAAATTTACTTTGTTGTGGTGATGAAGGGAGAGAAAAGCCTTGCATATGCTGATTTACCTTAAGCTAGACTCAGCTTTAGACACAAGGCATAATTTAACTTAGTAAACAGAGTATTAGTTGTTATTATTCTTTATAAAAGGTTGGGATTAATTAGGTGAATAACAAAATTTCAGTAAGAAATAATTGAGTAGTATAATTTCGAACAATTCAGGGACAGATTTAAAGGGAACCCGCAGATTTAAAGAGATCACCTTTGAATGCTAAATACATGGTTGTAATTTAGTGGCTAGAACTTCACTTTATGACTATAAAATCTTAAATTTTAATTATAATTATCACACATTTTATATATTACACCAACCTTCCGATCTAAATTTTCTGATTGTATTAAATGACTTGATGACTAGTTGTCGTTGGTGCGTAGACTTGCAAGTCAATGCTAGGAGAACAGTGAAGTGAATTTGGATGTACTATTAATTCTCTTATTTAAGTGACGCGGTGGTACAAAGAAATAATAAAAATTGAATATATAAACAAACTTATAAAATAACTTATAAAAGGTTCATTTCTTTGACCGCTTGATCTTGTAACAAATAAACTCAAAACTTCATAATTTTGAATGTACATGCATCACTCATGAAGTACATGGATTTCAACAGTTTAGATTCGTTATTTGAAGTCGATCTGATATACTTTTAGAGTTATACTAACCAAACACTTTTGGTGAGCACATCCCACCCTAGCTTTTCTATGTGTTAAATATGGATGTTAGGGTGGTAAGTAAAAACATTTCGGTTGGTTCATGCTATGGATACATATCTCTGTTTTAAATTTTCAAACAACAGATGCGAACTCTCATAATGAGTTTCATATGCATATAAAATGTAATTGGAGACCAAAATTTAAATATACATTTTTTTTAAATTTCCATCAAAGACTAGCAGTCAAGGCCTTCGAGAAAAGTAGTCGACTCTAAAGTCATCCAAATTCCAAAGACTAGCAATGGCCGACAAAGAGGAAAAGAAAAGAGAAGTGACTTCCTTTTTAATTTGATTTATAACAAGCTTGTACCAGTAGTGAATTAAGAATGCATTTTCTGAGCAATCGCCTACTTCTAATATCAGTGCAATGCTGACCATTATTGTAGTGTTAAGAAATATCGTTGTGCCTACGGGTATCTTCCTAAATATATATATATATATATTGTTGTAGTATTGGAATGCACATGGCATGGTTCATACTTCATACAGTGGATGTGTTGATTGATCCCTCAACAATTTTGTATTTTATGCTAGATTAATTTTACTGGACTAATCGTATTAAGAAATATAGTTTGGAAATTTTATAGTGTATTGATCAACCAAGATCAGTATATGCAGGTTCATATCAGACATCGTTTCGAGTGATGCTAGGGTAATATACATATTACTAATTGGTTCATCCGAAATTTTTATAGTTACCACCCTAACATTTCATAATTAACACATTATCACTGAAATTGTCAAAATTCAGTGATTACCACCCGCGCAAGCTTAACGCAAGCTAAGCGTGCGCACCAGTGTGGTCTGGGCACCAATTTTTTTTTTTAAGTTGATTTTTGTTGTACGTATAATTTGTAGTATAAAACGTTGATCCGATTGTGCATGATTGTCGTCAAAGTTTATATATATATTTTTTAAATTGCCATCAACGACTAGCAGTCAAGGCCTTCGAGAAAAGTAGTCGACTCTAAAGTCATCCAAAGACTAGTTAATAGCCGGCAAAGAGGAAAAGAAAAGAAAAGTGACTTCCTTTTTATTGATGAAAGAAGAAAAAACAAAGAAAAAAAAAAGTGAACGCGTCAAAGAGGATAAAAAAGAATGTGAAGCCAATCAGGATAAGAGTCGTTGAGCCATGTGCAATTTAATACTCTAGACTCTAGTACGTCTATCTACACAGAGAACAAAAGGCCCACATTACAAAAGGCAATTTCTGATTTATTTATTATGAAAAAAAAAATTCCGGACATAGTTATCTACTATGGGAAGTTATCAATTTTTTACGTTTATTTTTTCTTCTCAAAGAGAAGTACATTATATATATATATATATATATGCATATGCCAAGCTTAATTATTAGAAAGCGACTAATTGTATCCAAGGTTCTGTATTTGGTTTGTAATCAAGCTCAGATGTCATTTAACTAGCACCGATACAATAAAACTCAATACTATATATTGTAGACCTCAATAGCAAATCATATATAATAAGTAATCTAAATTTCTCACAACTAGCGACTTTTGAAAGTGGTCCCGAGTTAGTTGCTAACCGCTTGCAACTTGCACTACTTGTGCAACTTTCTGTACTTTCTCCGAGACCACTTCTAAAAGTTTGAAAAAACGGGTCCACTTAGTACTTGGCAACTAACACCGGAAATACTGTAAAATTTAATTTTTGCTAGAAATTTAAATTTAAAAAAAATTCAATTTTTTTTCAAAATTTAAATTTTTGTAAACGACACTACGAATACTGTAAAATAACATTATGAATACTATAAAACCACATGATGAATACTTTAAAACCACACTATGAATACTATAAAAATTAAAGTTACGTACTTTTAACTAACGTATGTATGTGTTATTCTTGGCGGAAACAAAAATAACTCTAAACTAAACAAGTGTGCGTAAGATAAATAGAAGAGTTGAGAGACACTTGACACGAGAATTATTTACGGAGTTCGACACTAACGCCTACGTCTCCGGAGCTCACGACCTTCGAGATGGCGTGCCTTTCTTTACCAAATAAAAAAGGAGTACAAGGTGGAACCAGTGAACCCTTATAAAACTTGAGAAATCACGCGGCCCGAGCACATAAATGGCTCACCAGCACTAAGGGTTCATATGTATGAAACAAACAAGATGATCAATAAATGATCACTCTACTTCTTACACAAGATTGATTGTGGTTGAGTATGCTTGAGATTGTTGTATGAATATTGAAGTTGTGTGCACAAGCAACAATGACTCTTTCTAGATCTGAAAAGAATTCAGAATATTGAAATTGGGGGCGGCTAGAGTGATAATCGAAACCTAGATTTTGCTTCTATTCATAAAGAGAGAAGCAAAATAAGGTATCTGGTCTTAACCGTTGCAACGATAGATTAGGCGTTACAATGGTTAACTCCAGATAGCAGGTTTGGTTGTGCTGAGAAACCCTAACGCTTATTAGGCGTTACAACAGTTGTTGCAATGGCTAACTCTCTGGAAATTTCAATGTTCTGTTGCACCGGCTATCACAATGGAATAAATCGATTTGGCTGTGAATTTGGAATTATTATTTATTCCGTTGTAACGGCTATTTGACCGCTATAACGGTTAATGTCAAATACCTCAATCTCAAGCATGCTTTACCAATTTTACAGATTTATAAACCTAATCTTGAGGTGATGCTTCAAGATCCAATGCTTGGTTCTTCACGACTCATCCTTGATTAATATTGCAATTCATCATGCAACATTGAAGTGTATTTTAGCAATTCATATCGTCATGAACCTGCACAATATCTCAAGACACGAAATTGTAAAATTCAACAAATACAGACAAGTAAATTATGGCACAATCCAACAGATACTGTAAACCAACATTATGGATACTATAAAACAAAAAATGGATACTGTAAAAACAACATATGCATACTATAAAACAACATGATGGATGCTGCAAAACAAAAGAATACACAAACATAAAATGTAACTGTTCACAAACACAATGTTTCTTCAGAACCGATAACTGTTCACCAACACTAGCATACACAAACATAATTGTTCAATAACACTAGCATACACACTGTTCCAAAAAACTATTCTATTTAACACACAAATATTCCATGAGACAGAATAAAAACATAAAGGCAAATTTCTTGAAAAGTTGTTACTTCAGAACCCTCAGATGAACATTATTTGGATGAAAGAGAAGTCTCATCACTAGAACAACACGTTCCTTTGATATATCATCCTGCAAAAAAAAAAAAAAAAAGGTTATAAATTAGAGTTACTTAGCTGAAAGAATAAACTTACAAATATAAATTACATCATAAACATACAAAAAGTTACCTGGGTGAAAGAGTTAGGCGTCTCGGTAATCAAATTATACACAAAGCATAAAACAAATGTCACACAATCCATTGATTTTGGTCCCTGCTTTGGGCAACTCTCAAGAATATCATCAACTTCTCTCCAAGCTGGTTTAGCTGAAAAAAAATTCATATCAACAATTAATAAAACATTGAAGTCTAAATAATGTTCACCAAACATATTGTTTCTCACCAACATATTGTTCATCAAACACAAATTACATCATTCACAAATACAAAAATATATAAACATACTGTTCCACAAAATTTGTTACTTAAGAACCCTCTCATGCACATTGTTAGCATGAGACAGAAGTCTCATCACTAGAACAACACATTCTTTTGATATCTCCACCATCAAAAACATAAGTAAGGTTATAATTGTAAATATATCAAACTTACAAAAAAATCAGAAAAAGTTACATTGCTGAAAGAAATTAGAGTCCTAGTGATTAACAATAGCTTATCATTCATGCAATGAAAACTATAGCTTGTTATTAACAGTACTTTAAAGTTATCTACAGTTACCATTTGCGCATCCAAGCAGGGACGGACCACCTTATGCCAAGGTGGGTAACTTCCCTACTTCAAATTTTCAAAACCAATTACGAGATATTGAATTTTTGACTCTTGCCTAACCCGAAAAAATTAAATGGCCTATTCTGGAACTGATTGGTGCCAGTCCAATTTGTATCCAAATTACGTGTCTGAGCGAGTTTCATGTGCAAAATCGACAAAATTGGTTTAAATCATAGAATCGGCTGAGATTTTTTTGAAGATCTATGATTCATGGAGCGATTTTGCATGTAAACATAACAAAAGATACGAGAAAGTGATTAATTGCATGGGTCTTAATTTCATATTTAATATATATATTTTAAGTTATAATTATAAATTTTAACCGTAGTCACAACTTTTTATGGGTTTCAATTAGGGATGAAAATGGAGTGGATTCAGAGAGGATAATGCTGATATAAAATCTGTATCTGCCATTTAGTGAGCGGATACTAATATAGATACAGATATACGTAAACAGATGTCAAAATTCAAAACCAAATCTGTGTTAAACGGATACAGATGTGGAGCGGATAATTTACGAATACGGATACGGAGCGGATAATCTACGAATACGGATTTGAATACAGATACAAAATGAATAATTATGAGATAATTGAGTTATATAAACTTTAAGACACATATATACTAATTAACAAAATTCAAATATTAAAATAAATAAATAATTTAATTTAGTTTATAATTTAACTAAATGCAGCAACATAATTTTAGTGATAGAAGTATTTTTTGTGAACCAATTCAGATGTGTTTTTTTTTGTGTTAGTCCCACAACGGTAGACTAAACATGAGCCAAGAGTATATAAGTCTCCAATAAAGTTCGGATTGGGCTACAATAGCTCCACAGTGTTGTAAAAAAATGGCTGTTTAGACCGATTAATCGGCTGATTAGTCGTTGGCGGAGACCAAACTGTTACGAATTTTTCCGACAAATTGCCGATTATTCCCGATTATAACCGATTATTTCTGATTATTCCCAGGAATAATCACTTGGCACATACCGTTATTTCTGGCTCCACTATGCCAGATTAGCTTTGAATAGTATAGAAATTGTGCTATTCTGCTAATTCCTTGAAAAAATGGGTTTGCGATTTGAGGAAATGAGAAGTTAGCGATATTGATAAAAAAAATAACTTCTCCACGTACGTTTTGTTTATTCATTCTATATTATGATTAGCGATATGGAAACAACGCAAAATGAATTGTTAATTAAACTCCAAAGTTTGGAATTGTGATGATCATTCTATATTCAATGTATTTATATAGCTAGTGTGATTTATTTTTTGTCACTTATTTCGATATTTGTGATAAATTAAATTGTAAAAATTTAGGACAAAAAATGATATTGTTCAATTAAATTCAACTGTAATTAGATTAGTATTAAATAAAATAATAAAAAATATTTCCTAATCGGTAAACAACAATTGAAATATTAGATTGGAAAATGTGATCCTTCATGTATATTTAACAAGTCATGGTAAATTTGAAAAGAAAAAACAAATAATATTATTTTATTCATTCTCTCTATCACTATTACAAATATACAATTCAAACAATATTTTTACTAACCCAAATAGTGCAAAGTTAGAACAATTCGAACCATTCGAATTAGTACTATTCTCGATCACTAAATCAAAAATCACTTTTTTGAATTAATCCTCAAACAATCCAAACGTACCCAAGAATGAAGAGGACAGAAAGTAGCGGTTAGAATTGATTCCTTATGAAAGTTAAGTAGATGATATGATTATAACAGGCAATGATCAAGTTGAAATTGAAAAGCTTGAAATGAAGCTGTCAAAAGATTTTGAAATGAAAAATTTGGGAGGTCTAAAATACTTTCTCGGAATTGAAGTATCATGATAAAAAAAGGGTATATTCTTCTCTCAAAGAAATTATGTTCTTGATCTCTTGGCCGAAACTGGAATGTTGGACTGTAAACCTGTTAGTACCCCAATGGAACAAAATGTGAAGTTTGAGATTTGTCCTGACCAATGTCCTACAAACAAAGAAAAATTCCAGAGGTTAGTTGGAAAATTAATATATCTGTCACATACTAGACCTGACATAGCTTATGCAGTGGGAGTAGTGAGTCAATTTATGCATAATCCAAGTGAAGATCACATGGGAGCTGTCACACGTATCCTACGATATCTCAAGGGGACACCCGACAAAGGAATCAAATTCGAAAAAAATGGTCATACAAAAATTAAAGATACACAGATGCAGATTGGGCAGGAAACATCATGGATAGGAAATCAACATCAGGTTACTTTACTTTCGTTGGGGGAAATTTGGTAACATGGAGAAGTAAGAAGCAGAATGTGGTCGCCTTATCTAGTGCTGAGGCCAAGTTTAGAGGCATGGTGAAAGGAATTTGCGAACTATTATGGCTACAAAAATTGATCACAGAATTAGAACTAGAAACAGAAAAAGAGATGAAGTTGTACTGTGATAATAAGGCTGCCATTGATATTTCACATAATCCGGTGCAACACGACAGGACAAAACATATAGAGGTAGACAGACACTTTATTAAAGAAAAACTTGATTCTCATGTTATTTCTCTACCTTTTGTTAGATCAACAGAACAGGTGGCAGATATTTTAACCAAGGCGATGGCAACTAAACCATTCGAAGAAATATTGGAGAAGATCGGAATGGTAGATATTTACGTATCCTCGTGAGGGGGAGTGTTAAGATTACACTCGAATCCTGACAACTTGGGGAACAAGCCGAAATAGATTTGTATCTAATCAAAAGGAGGAAAGAAAATATTCAAGGATATCAATCATATATGCATCTAGTGAAATAGGAAATAGATAGTTTTCTGATTACTTGTAATTCTAAGGATTGGTTTCCATGTTTAGCATGATATACAAAATATTTCTTAAATGATAAATAGGCATGAAGCAGCCATGTAATTTTATACAAGAAAAAAACAGAGAAATAAAATCGGGTGGGAAGGGAGCTTTCTTGGGAGTCTTTTGTTCTCTTTATTTTTTTCCGTTAATTTAACAAAGTCAATAAATTCAACAAGCAAGCGTGTACAAATAAAGTAAATTGAGTAGAGTTAGAGAAATTTGACATGCGGGATGATAATGGAGTTCGACGTAAAATGCCTACGTCTCCGGGGTAGAGCAACCTCGTCGGCACCCCTTTCCTATTGCCAAAAAAAAAATGATACAACTCGTGACATGTGAGCCCAACAACGGTGGCAAGTCATGGCCTAACTCGTGTATAAAGTTGAGCCTAGAAACTCGAGCTGGAGAGTCCTACGCAGAGGATCGTCACACAACTATGATTATATGTGAGCGGAAATGCTCCAGTCGGCAAGCCCCTTAATGTCCTACAAGCGGGAAAGTCACTCGATTATGACAAGAGAGCACTAAAGTTGATCTCCACACTATCGAACAAGAATTAACACTCTAACTAAATCTAGAGAATATTGTCAAGTGAATTTGAGATTATCAATGGAGTTTTGAAGTTTAAGCTCTCTCAAAGAAGAAAACTCTTAAGAACACATAATTTGTGCTTTTTGAAATTAGTGGCGGCTAGCTTAATTCTGAAGTGGGGGTAGTAACTCTATTTATAAAGAGAGCTCCATAATTCGGTATTTGAACTCCTTTTGTATCTTCATCTTTCCTTTGGTAGATTCTTCTATCAACTCAGTGACAAAGAAAAAATTCACTCCTATAGCCATTTGTCACTTTTGGCCATCCAAATTATTTTAGCCTTTCACAGAGATACTGATAGTTTATTTAAACTGAGATACTGGTTTTATAAGCACCTTCCCTCTGTATAACTTCTTTATTACGTTTATTGTAGTATTGGTAAGAAATTACAAGCCCAATATGTAGCATTGTTATTTTAGGCCCAATATGTAACCTTGGTATTAAGGCCCAAGATGTTCTCCCTGTACAAAACTAAGTTGTTCAATTGTTGGACAACCCAAATTTACTTTGTTGTGGTGATGAAGGGAGAGAAAAGCCTTGCATATGCTGATTTACCTTAAGCTAGACTCAGCTTTAGACACAAGGCATAATTTAACTTAGTAAACAGAGTATTAGTTGTTATTATTCTTTATAAAAGGTTGGGATTAATTAGGTGAATAACAAAATTTTCAGTAAGAAATAATGGAGGACAATTGAGTAGTATAATTTCGAACAATTCAGGGACAGATTTAAAGGGAACCCGCAGATTTAAAGAGATCACCTTTGAATGCTAAATACATGGTTGTAATTTAGTGGCTAGAACTTCACTTTATGACTATAAAATCTTAAATTTTAATTATAATTATCACACATTTTATATATTACACCAACCTTCCGATCTAAATTTTGTGATTGTATTAAATGACTTGATGACTAGTTGTCGTTGGTGCGTAGACTTGCAAGTCAATGCTAGGAGAACAGTGAAGTGAATTTGGATGTACTATTAATTCTCTTATTTAAGTGACGCGGTGGTACAAAGAAATGATAAAAATTGAATATATAAACAAACTTATAAAATAACTTATAAAAGGTTCATTTCTTTGACCACTTGACCTTGTAACAAATAAACTCGAAACTTCAAAATTTTGAATGTACATGCATCACTCATGAAGTACATGGATTTCTACGGTTTAGATTCGTTATTTAAAGTCGATCTGATATACTTTTGGAGTTGTGGTAACCAAACACTTTTGGTGAGCACATAACCCCCTAGCTTTTCTATGTATTAAATATGGAATGTTCGGGCGGTAACTAAAAACATTTCGGTTGGTTCATGCTATGGATACATATCTCTGTTTTAAAATTTCAAACAACAGATGCGAATCTCATAATGAGTTTCATATGCATACAAAAATGTAATTGGAGACCAAAATTTAAATATATATTTTTTTTAAATTTCCATCAAAGACTAGCAGTCAAGGCCTTCGAGAAAAGTAGTCGACTCTAAAGTCATCCAAATTCCAAAGACTAGCAATGGCCGACAAAGAGGAAAAGAAAAGAGAAGTGACTTCCTTTTTAATTTGATTTATAACAAGCTTGTACCAGTAGTGAATTAAGAATGCATTTTCTGAGCAATCGCCTACTTCTAAATATCCAGTGCAATGCTGACCATTATTGCAGTGTTAAGAAATATCGTTGTGCCTACGGGTATCTTCTTAATATATATATATATAGGATTTTGCTAATATGCTATGCGTAGCATAGATCCCCTCCGTGCTACGGCTCAATTTTTGAGTTTTCAAAATTCTAACGGTCGATCCGAACCGTTCAACATGATCCATATGAATATGTACTTGAAAACCAAATTTTACATTTTTTAGAATTTTTTTACTATTTATTAAGCCACTTTGAAAATCGCTGATCCAATGGTCCAGAAAAGTTTACTGTTGTGTACAAATTAGTGTTTTTTTCAAGTGGCTTAATAAATAGTAAAAAAATTCTAAAAAATGTAAAATTTAGTTTGCAAGTACATATTCATATGGAGATCATGTTGAACGGTTTGGATCGACCGTTAAGATTTTGAAACTAAAAAATTGAGCCGTAGCACGGAGGCCTCTATGCTACGCGTAGCACCGTAGCACTATCCTATATATATATATATATATATATTGTTGTAGTATTGGAATGACATGGCATGGTTCATACTTCATACAGTGGATGTGTTGATTGATCCCTCAACAATTTTGTATTTTATGCTAGATTAATTTACTGGACTAATCGTATTAAGAAATATAGTTTGGAAATTTTATGCTATATATATATTGTTGTAGTATATGCAGGTTCATATCAGACATCGTTTCGAGTGATGCTAGGGTAATATACATATTACTAATTGGTTCATCCGAAATTTTTTTAGTTACCACCCTAACATTTCATAATTAACACATTATCACTGAAATTGTCAAATTCAGTGATTACCACCCGCTCAAGCTTAACGCAAGCTAAGCGTGCGCACCAGTGTGGTCTGGGCACCAATTTTTTTTTTAAGTTGATTTTTGTTGTACGTATAATTTGTAGTATAAAACGTTGATCCGATTGTGCATGATTGTCGTCAAAGTTTATATATATATTTTTTAAATTGCCATCAACGACTAGCAGTAAAGTCGTCCAAAGACTAGTTAATAGCCGGCAAAGAGGAAAAGAAAAGAAAAGTGACTTCCTTTTTATTGATGAAAGAAGAAAAAACAAAGAATAAAAAAAGTGAACGCGTCAAAGAGGATAAAAAAGAATGTGAAGCCAATCAGGATAAGAGTCGTTGAGCCATGTGCAATTTAATACTCTAGACTCTAGTCTATCTACACAGACAACAAAAGGCCCACATTACAAAAGGCAATTTCTGATTTATTTATTATGAAAAAAAAAATTCCGGACATAGTTATCTACTATGGGAAGTTATCAATTTTTTACGTTTATTTTTTCTTTTCAAAGAGAAGTGCATTATATATATATATATATATATACATGTATATGCCAAGCTTAATTATTAGAAAGCGACTAATTGTATCCAAGGTTTTGTATTGGTTTGTAATCAAGCTCAGATGTCATTTAACTAGCACCGATACAATAAAACTCAATACTATATATTGTAGACCTCAATAGCAAATCATATATAATAAGTAATCTAAATTTCTCACAACTAGCGACTTTTGAAAGTGGTCCCGAGTTAATTGCTAACCGCTTGCAACTTGCACTACTTGTGCAACTTTTTTTGGGTTTCAATTAGGGATGAAAATGGAGTGGATTCAGAGAGGATAATGCTGATATCAAATTCGTATCTGCCATTCAGTGAGCGGATACTAATATAGATACAGATATACGTAAATGGATGTCAAAATTCAAATGAAATCCGTGTTAAACGGATACAGATGTAGAGCGGATAATTTACGAATACGGATACGGAGCGGATAATCTATGAATACGGATACAAAATGAATAATTATGAGATAATTGAGTTATATAAACTTTAAGACACATATATACTAATTAACAAAATTCAAATATTAAAATAAATAAATAATTTAATTTAGTTTATAATTTAACTAAATGCAGCAATATAATTTTAGTGATAGAAATATTTTTTGTGAACCAATCCGGATGTGTTAAAGTAAATTCAACTGTAATTAGATTAGTATTAAATAAAATAATAAAAAATATTTCCTAATCAGTAAACAACAATTGAAATTTTAGATTGGAAAATGTGATCCTTCATGTATATTTAACAAGTCATGGTAAGTTTGAAAAGAAAAAACAAATAAATATTATTTTATTCATTCTCTCTATCACTATTACAAATATACAATTCAAATAATATTTTTACTAACTCAAATAGTGCAAAGTTAGAACAATTTTCGAACCATTCGAATTAGCACTATTCTCGATCACTAAATCAAAAATCACTTTTTTGAATTAATCCTCAAACAATCCAAACGTACCCAAGAATGAAGAGGAGAGAAAGTAGCGGTTAGAATTGATTCCTTATGAAAGTTAAACTCATGTGAAGAGAGGAGAGAGAGTAGCAATTAAATAGTACACGAATAGTACACCCCATGTGAAAAGAGGAGAGAGAGAGAGTAGCACTTGAATAGGGAACCAACTCCGCTGCTCTTCAAATAGGAGAGCAGGGCCCTGCTTTTTTAAACCGAACCATAGTACAACCCAACGTAAAGCACTTTGAAGAGGGGAACAGATCGGGTAATAAATATGCTTCGTTTATATCCGAATATATCCGGATATATGGTCCGTTTGTGCATGGGAAACCAAGAATCCATATCCTCGACGGTACCGTAAAAGATTCCCTTTTACAATTAGCTATTTACAGTTTGAGATTAACTCTCAGCCGGTTTGGAATTCGGGCTGACTGAGGGGACAGTATTATTGGGCTTTGAGATTCGTGTCAAGTTAAAAAGAACGGTCCAGATCAAGTAATTGTAAAAGATTCCCTATTACGGTACCGTCGGTGATATGAATTCGGGAAACCAAATCCGGATATCCGGTCCGTTTATGCATGGAAAGAATCGGAATCCGATGCTCAGGGGCGGATCCAGGATTTTCGTCAAAGAGGGAAAAAAAATATCGAATCAGATTTAAATACCTAATCGGGTTTAAATTCATTAACCAATTAGGTACTCGACAAAAAATAATGCTTTAACTTATACTTTCCAATTCTTTGACTTATAATTTCTAATTCTCTAACTTATAATTCTAATTACCAATAAAAATTCAACAGATTTATTTCAATTTTAACTCTAAATTTAACTCAAATTACAAATTAAACGTTCAGAGGGGGGCAAAAAAAATTTCAGGGAGGGCAAA
The DNA here is from genome assembly GCA_025461045.1 of Carex parvula. Classification (NCBI taxonomy): domain Eukaryota; kingdom Viridiplantae; phylum Streptophyta; class Magnoliopsida; order Poales; family Cyperaceae; genus Carex; species Carex parvula. Next base: position 470,923 of record JAJGRW010000366.1, on the reverse strand, counting down.
GTCGATCGGAACCGATAAATATCCACTAAAACGCAAAATTCAGGAGGGGGCAGCTGCCCCCCCTGGAATTAATACACTGGTTCTGCCCCTGCCGATGCTCGGCTTCTCCTTTTTTAGCTGTCCCCCTGGAATACACTGGGTCCGCCCCTGCTGATGCTCGGCTTCTCCTCTTTTCACATGGCAAAGTATTAAAGTTCATGAACGTTTATGGCACGACACATGTATGCCTTCAAATCATACATAGAAATAGAATTAATACTCTTTGATCCCACATGGTGGGGACCACTAAGGAGTGTTGTTCCTAACGGTACTTAGAGGGGGATGAATAGGTAGTCTTAAAGACTTTTAGTCGTTTTTCGGTTTAACCCTCTAAATTAACAAGTCAATCAATTTAACAAGCAAGCGTGTGCAAATAAAGTAAATAGAGTAGAGTTAGAGAAATTTGACATGCGGGATGATAATGGAGTTCGGCGTAAAATGCCTACGTCTCCGGGGTAGAGCAACCTCGTCGGCGCCTCTTTTCTATTACCCAAAAAGAAAGGATACAACTCGTGACACGTGAGCCCAACAACGGTGGGAAGTCACGGCCTAACTCGTGTACAAAGTTGAGCCTAGAAGCTCGAGCTGGAGAGTCCTACGCAGAGGATCGTCACACAACTATGTTTATATGTGAGCGGAAACGCTCGAGTCGGCGAGCCCCTTAATGCCCTACAAGCGGGGAAGTCACTCGACTATGACAAGAGAGCACTAAAGTAGATCTCCACACTATCGAACAAGAATTAACACTCTAACTAAATCTAGAGAATATTCGTCAAGTGAATTTGAGATTATCAATGGAGTTTTGTAGTTTAAGCTCTCTCAAAGAAGAAAGCTCTCAAGAACACATAATTTGTGCTTTTTGAAATTAGTCGCGGCTAGCTTAATTCTGAAGTGCGAGTAGTAATTCTATTTATAAAGAGAGCTCCATAATTTGGTATTTGAACTCTTCCGTTCAGTATGGTAATCTTCCATACTGAACGGATAGTTCAAATGTACGTATTTCAATTTTAATTTCTCCTTTGAACTTTACACTATCCGTTGATCACTCAAAAGAGAGCGATGTTTCTTTTAATATTTATAAACTCGGAAATGCTATCGGTTGGGACTGTAAGCGCACAATCCTATCGAGTAGTATATTCGAGATCGATCCACAGGAATATTAATTCAGAGTTTTGAGCGATCGAATCACAATCTTTCGAAAGGCTAGACGAAATCTAAAAATTGAGAGATGTTGTTGTGATCAATGTAAATTAGGAAGCAATTAAAAGTAATTAAAATAAAGATAGAGATGACAATTCTTAGAGTTTCGGCACACCATTGCTACTCAATCCGCTTTGATAATATATTCATGTTGCGTCTGATTTCCTGTTGTTATTGTTGTTTCAAGCAATTCTCTTATAGTCTATTTGACTAATTTGCAAAACATATAATTATTGAATTTTACGATTTTCTCTATGATTAGAAAGACTGCAGGTTCAAGACAATTGGAATTGCAATTTAGAGCACTTGGACTGAAGAAATCATCAAGTTATTTATCAAGCATTTAAAATGTAAATTTATAATTGGTAAAGTAGCTTTGATGTTGAAAAACAGGGATAAAGTTGGAACGATTGACAAAACGTTCAGACGTTTTCTTTGTGAAAAATCTGGAGATTAAATCAATTAAAAGCTGGAAAAACAATCTAAAACGTCCCAGACGATTGGTAAATCGTCTGGACGATTTAAATTGTTTCTCAGACTTAAAATTTGCATTTTGATCGATAAATCTCCAGAGGAAAACGTTCTGAGACGTTTGTAAATCGTCTGAGACGTTTTAGGAATTCTCACAGAAATTTGAATTTTGACCTAATTTGAGTTAAAACGTTTTCAACGTTTTACAAAACGTTGGGACGTTTTATGGCAGAATACTCGTTTGAAAGCTGCCACTATAAATAGAACCTTAGGGTTCTCCTCAAATTAATTCAGCCGACCCTAATCGTTTCAAACCTAATTTTCTGTGAGAGCAAATTCCTCCATTATTGTGAGAACAAGAATTTCAATATCCCTCAAAACAACCTCAAATCCACTTCACTAATCTTAAGTTAGATTAGATTAGAGTGATTACTTGAGCGTTTATCTTGAGATTTCGAACTTAGAGACTTCGTTCTCGACTCTAGTTGGCCGTGTGACTTCCCGTTGGTTGTAAGGGCTCACCGGTTCACAAGTTGTAACCTTTCTCTTTTGGGTAATAGAAAGGCGCACCGAGAAGCGGTTGCGACGCCCCGGAGACGTAGGCATTTTAAGCCGAACTCCGTTATCACTCCTTGTGTCAAATTTCTCTAAACTCTTCTACTTTATTTTATTTGCAATAATTCATTTATTTCGAATTTATTGGTGCCTAAGGGACAACAAAGTGGTATCAGAGCGCGTTACTCAAATTAAGACTCACTTAATTCGAGTTTACCGATCTTAAAATGGCAACCACTAGATATGTGAAAGAACCTCCAGTTTTTGGTAGTGCTACCAAAAATTTTAGTCATTGGAAAAGGACCATGATAAACTATCTAAATATCCTTGACCTTTGGAGTGTTATTGAAAAAGCCTATGAATCGGAATACGGTAATTCTGTTGGAAATGAGGCCAAAGTCGAAGTACATGCATCTACCGAAAGAAAGAAATTAAATAACCTAGCCGTTCATGCATTATACAATGCGGTAAGTGAATCGGTTGCATTACTGTTTGGTAACACAACAAATGCAAAAGAAATGTGGGATGCTCTTGTTGACCGGTACGAGGGCAACACTCAAATCAAACGTTCCAAAATAGCCGGTCTAGACACCAAATTTGAAACTTTCAAAATTGAAAATGGTGAAAATGTAGAGGATATGTATAATAGACTTATGCATATTCAAAATGAATTCATTGAACTAGGAGAACCACTTTCTAACGATAAAATTGTAGGAAAGCTTCTTCGAATAATGCTTAGGAGGCCTAGGTGGGACGGACTGGTGAGTGCCCTAGAAGCACTTCATGGGACACAAAAATCATTTACACCGGATGAACTCTATGCTCATTTCCGGAGTTTTGAAGAAAAGCTCATACAAGCCGGTGAACTCAAGCAAGAGTCAAAAACAAAAACCGTGGCTTTTCCGGCACAAAACAACCGAAACCACCCAAGCTCCTCAAATAACCGTCAATCAAATGACTCATTCATGAACCAACTTGGACATGAAACCTCTCTTGATGCCGCGACCTTAACCAAAATGTTCCAAGCCATGCTTAACTTCGAACACAAATACAACAAGGGACGTGAAGAAGGAAACAAACGGGTAGTTTGCTTTGCATGTGAAAGAGAAGGCCATACCATCCAAACTTGCTTCAAAATATTTCCCAACTTGAAGAACAAGGATAGTGAAGGGCAACATGACCGAAGGTCTAAACAAAAGTACGAAGGATATAAAAGCAAAAAGAAGGCCAAGGCAATGCAAGCTTTATTTTGCATCGACTCCGATGAAAGTGGTAGAGAAGAATCCGACTCGGAGTCGGGCGATGAACAAGAGATCAACCTTGCCTTGATGGCAATAGTGAATGAAGAATCGGCAACTATTAATGTGGATACAATCATCGCAAGCAAGAACATAACCGATGAGATCACCATTGAATTTCTCAAAAATCTTATCAATCCACCTATCAACAAGGAATTGGAGGACTCCACCAAAGCCACCACACAATCCATCATTGAGGTAGCGGTTGATCCCATCAAAGCATCAACTAACACCATTATCGAAGTAAAGGATGCTTCCATAGAAGATGTAACAAACTTTCCAAATAAGGTACATCTTATCTCTTCTCCTAACCGGTATATGTCTACCATTGATTTGACCAGTCCCGACTACCACTTAAATGGTTACCAAGTTAGGAAAGATGAATCCAAAATAGATATAAATAACAATTATATAAAAACAAATGAGACAAGCACGTTCATGGATGAGGCTCTAATTAATTATAGTGTGCCTAGGTTGCTTGAGGAATCTAAAAAGACCATGCTTGAAAAGGAAGGTATCATACAAAAATTGACATCTCAACTTCTTGAGTTTGAATCCAAAATCAAAAATTTAGAGTTAGAATTGCTTAAGTCACATACTTGTCAATCACACATAGGGGATATAGAAATGTTAAAAGTGAAAATCCAAACTCTAGAGACCGAAAATAGGGCTTTAAGATCGCCTAGTGAATTCTCAAATGTCACTAGTCTCGATCCCTACTATGTAGAAAATTATATCAATGCCAATTTGAATCGGAAATCCGGTAAAATGGGCATTGGATACAAGAAGGGTCAATCCTCATTTGAATCAAATTTTTCACAAAGCCCAAAAGAAAATGGGGAACTTACTCAAAACTTAAACAAAGTTAAGTTCAATAGCAAAGAGTATTTTGATTACCAATTTCATTCCAAACATGGTAAAATACCCTTGAAAAAGGAGTCAAATAAAGGGACAACTCCTCAAACCACAAATGCAAAACAAAACAAAAATTCTCAAAGTTATGCATTTAGATACAAATTTTCTAATAAAAATTACAAAAATGAAAACAAGCTTCAAAATAGTGATAGGAACACATTTAATCCAAAAAGGTCAAACAAAACTTATTTCAAAGGACCGGATGGATGGTTTTATGAAATTCACAACAAAAATGCTTTACAAAACAAAAACCAAAGAAATTGTTTGACTAGAGATGTTCCCCAACATCACAACAAATTTGACTCAAACAAAAACCAACATTGTTCGTCTAAAGTTACAAATCCTAGGAATCAAATTCAAGAAGTGAAACAAAAATTCCAAGCCACCTTCAAGCATGGTTCAACTAATGTCAAGCAATCGGTCACATTTTGTAATTATTGTTGTAAGATTGGCCACACCTCATTAGAGTGTAGCTTTAGGAAAGGAAGCAACAAATCAAATGTTGTTTGGATTCCTAAAGCTAAACTAACTTAAAGTTGTAATTGAAATCTCCCCAACCTAAAATGAAAATCACTAAGGAAGGGGGAGATTAAAACAAGGTATATATTAATTGAAAATATATATATACTCTTGTAGGTATGTTTGATTACAACACACAAAGAAAATACTTGGATCATTGATAGTGGATGTTCACACCACATGACCGGTGACAAATCTAATTTCAAATCTTTAGAACCATATGATGGTGGGTCGGTTACTTTCGGTAGTAACCAAAGAAAAAGTTCGATTATTGGACTAGGTTCGGTCGGTAACCAAAACTTGACCATATCGGATGTCTACCTTGTTGATGGCTTGAATTATAATTTACTTAGTGTAAGTAAATTATGTGAAGCCGGATATTATGTTAAATTCAACACTAATGCTTGTTTCTTGTTTAGAGAATCCGATGACTCTTTAGTGTACACTAGTAAGAAAAAGAAAAATGTTTACTATCTATATTTTGATCATTTCGAGTCCGGTGAAATATGTTTGAATGCCACAACAACCGGTTCTAAACTATGGCATAGAAGACTAGGCCACATTTCAATTGACTCCATTAAGAAATTGGTTAAACTAGACCTAGTCCGTGGCTTACCAACACACAAATTAGAACTTGTAGGTTTGTGCGATGCATGTGTTCAAAGCAAACAAACTAAAAATTCTTTTAAGTCCAAAGATATGGTCTCAACCGATCAACCATTGCAACTACTACATATGGACTTGTTTGGACCAATTGGTATACCAAGTTTGGCTAGAAAAAGATATGCATATGTAATTGTAGATGACTATAGTCGCTTTACTTGGGTCATATTTTTGCAACATAAGGATGAAGCAATTGAAAACTTCATTAAATTTTGCAATCGTGTTGAAAATGAGATCATTCGCATTCGAAGTGATCATGGGGGTGAATTTGAAAATGCAAAATTTGATGAAGTATGCTCTAAAAGAGGATATAAACATGAATATTCGGCTCCTCGCACACCTCAACAAAATGGGGTTGTTGAGAGGAAAAACCGAACATTACAGGAGCTTGCCCGAACCATGCTAAATGAATACCTTTTACCCAAACACCTTTGGGCCGAAGCGGTCAATACGGCTTGCTACGTTATTAATCGCGTTAGCATAAGATCGATATTGAAGAAAACACTTTATGAGCTATGGAAGGGGTATAAGCCAAAAATATCTCATTTTAGAGTATTTGGATCGAAATGCTTCGTGCTTAATGAGTCACCTAAAATTACAAAATTCGATTCTAAATCAATTGAGGGAGTATTTGTAGGATACTCAAATTCAAGTAAAGCCTATAGAATCTATATAGCATCTCAAAAGGTTGTGATTGAATCCGTGCATGTTAAATTTGATGAAGGTGCTAATCAAAAGGTCGAGAAAGGTATTGAGATTGTAGGTATTGAAGATGCTGAGCTCGAAAATGATAAAGTTGAAGATACAAACAACAATGTTGAGCAACCACTCAAGCAAGAGCAACCCGAAGAAAATCCATTGAACGAGTCAATGCAAACCGAGGAGGATCAATCTCCACAAAGTGTATATCAACCTCCCGAAGACCTAAGGGAAGTAACCTCTCACCCTCTTTCTAATGTAATTGGGGATCCTAGGGAAGGGGTTAGGACTAGATCGGGATTAAATCAAATGATTGCCCATTGTGCATTTGTATCAAATGTTGAACCAAAGAACTTCAAAGATGCCAATGGGGATTCAAATTGGATTTGTGCCATGCAAGAAGAACTTGCTCAATTTGAAAGGAACAAAGTTTGAGAACTAGTACCTAAACCAAGGGACCGAATGATTATTAGAACTAAGTGGGTCTTTAGAAATAAGAAAGATGAAAATGGAAATGTTGTTCGGAACAAAGCCAGGTTAGTAGCTCAAGGGTATAAGCAACAAGAGGGTATTGACTTTGAAGAAACCTTTGCACCCGTAGCTCGTCTAGAATCCATTCGAATGCTTTTAGCATATGCCTCAAATAAAAACTTTACTCTATTTCAAATGGATGTTAAAAGTGCATTTTTAAATGGATTTATAGATGAAGAAGTATATGTAAATCAACCACCCGGTTTTGTTGACCCGGCATTTCCTAACCATGTCTATAGACTCACCAAAGCACTTTATGGTCTTAAACAAGCTCCTAGAGCATGGTACGGTCGACTTAGTTCATTTCTAATTGAAAATAGATTCACAAGGGGAAAGAATGACACAACTCTCTTTACAAAGAAGAAAAACAACTCAATTTTAATAGTGCAAATTTATGTCGATGACATCATTTTTGGTTCACCTAATGCGGCACTTGCCGAGGAATTTTCTTCTCTTATGAGTAGTGAATTTGAGATGAGCATGATGGGTGAATTGAACTTCTTCTTGGGGCTACAAATCAAGCAACTTTCGGATGGCACCTTTGTGAGCCAAACCAAGTATGCCAAGGAGTTGGTGAAGAAGTTTGGAATGACCGAGAGCAAGACGAGCCCAACACCAATGGCTGCAAATGCAAATCTTGACTCGGATCCAAGCGGCACACCCGTGGACATCACCCAATACCGAGCTATAATAGGTAGCCTACTTTATCTAACTGCTAGTAGACCCGATATTATGTTTGCGGTATGTCTATGTGCTAGGTTTCAATCTAATCCCAAAGAAGTGCATTTGAAAGCCGTTAAACGAATTGTTAAATATATCAAAGGCACTTTGAATTTGGGATTGTGGTATGGCAAACAATCGGAATTAGATTTAATAGGATATACCGATGCCGATTTTGCCGGAGACCGAATGGATAGAAAGAGTACAAGTGGTACGTGTCAATTTCTTGGCGGATCACTTGTCTCATGGTCGAGTCGCAAACAAACCTCGGTTGCGCTTTCCACCGCGGAAGCCGAGTATGTTGCGGCTGGTAGTTGTTGCACACAAATTTTATGGATGATCCAAACTTTAAATGATTATGAAATTCGCTTCCGCAACGTACCAATCATGTGTGACAATACCAGTGCCATAATGATATCCAAAAATCCAGTTCTTCATTCTAGAACTAAGCACATAGAAATAAGGCATCATTTTATTAGGGATCATGTGGAGAAATGTGAGGTCCAACTCATTCATATTGATACCAAAAATCAAATTGCCGATATTTTTACCAAGCCCTTAAATACTCAACAACACAATGAATTGCGATTTAAATTAGGCATGCTTGAATTTAAGGAGTGAAAATTTTTAATTGGAAGCATAGCAATCAATTAGCTTATTTTAAGAGAAAAACGCCAGAGAAAAACGTCTCAAAACGTTTCTGAAACGTCAGAACGTTTATGAACAATTCTCCAGATTCTATCTCCATGACCTAAAACATCCCAGACGCTTTACAAAACGTCTGGACGATTTGCTCATTCCAAAAACTCCGAAAAATTCATCTGAGAAATGACCTAAAACGTCCCAAACGTTTTACCAAACGTCTGGACGATTCATAGTTCTTCATCTTCCAAATTTCTTAAAATTTCCTGCATGACAAGTATCTTGAAACGTTGGAACGTTTAGTCAAACGTCTGAACGTTTGTCTGCTGAATTAAAAAAAAAAAAAAAAAAACTTCTCAGAAATCTGACAAAACGTCTGAAACGTTTGTCAAACGTCTAGACGATTTAATGTTAAAATCAAAATTTAAAACCAAAATTTTCGTCTCCAAATGTCCAGAAGAAATCGTTGTGAGACGTTTTAAAAACATCCCAGACGTTTTCAGCACCGCTTCTAAAGGACCCCTGCGAACCGACTCTTACTCTCTCCTCTTTCTTCTCCACCCGACTCTTCTTCTTCTTTTCTCTTCTTCTCTCCGCCACCCTAGCCCTTCAACCTCTACTACAACCACCACAAACCACCAAATCAATTATTTTAAAGTGATTTCTCCTCTCCTCTCAACCCTCCTTCCATTTCTCCTCTTAAAATCAAGGTTTTCTCCCTCCTTCTCTCTCCCACCAAAACCCTAACTCTCGCCACCTTTTCAAATCCGGCAATCCGACCGTTCAATCGACGATCCGTCTTCATCATTGCACTTGTAGAGTCGTTCTCTTCACGGATTTGTGCTTCATTCTTCAATCGGTAACTTTTCATTTCTCTCAAATCAATGGCTCCAAAACCAGCTAAACTTAATGCCATTAGAAATAAAAGGGCTCGACACGAAGCGGGTCAGTCAAGTAGAACAGAAATTGCACAAGATTTCACCATCTCTCGATCCAACTCCTACCTCTTTAAGAATCAAATTGCTCACACCAATTTCATGGGTCAATTTTCAAATCGGAAGTTATCCAATTGTTACTACTTTAACAAAGCCGAGGTTACCTTTAGCTATCCCGAGGATGACAAAATTATCGGGTATATTAATCATTGGCCTTGGGAATCTATGTTAACTTGCGATGAACCCTATAGTGAGATGATTACCAAAACCTTCTATTGTGATCTCACTTTCTCCGAAGACCCCTTTCTTGTCAAGTCCTATGTTTGTGGCCAAGACATCATTCTCTCTTTAGACAATGTAGCCAATTGGCTAGGGTTAGTAAATGAGGGTGAAGAAGTCTATCTCCTTCGGAATTGGCCCGATCTAGCTTTAGAATCCGCCGATCATTACAAAACCTGGTTCGCTTGCCGTAACTTTGGCGGAGCACCCCTCTATGCCTCATCTCTTCCCTCTTTACATCGTTTGCTATTTCTTTTCGTTAACAATATTCTCATACCCAAAGCAACGATCAAATCTAACATTGAGAGGGGTCCAATGTACTACTTGAGGCACCTCATCTCCATGGATGAAAAACGGTTCAACATCCCCTTTATCATTCTTCGTCACATGATTGCTTGTTATTCTAGCTCCGTTGCCTCTCTACCCTATGGCCATTTAATTCATCGCATAATTCGCCAAAGTGGCATAACCGTCCCAAGTCACCTCATTGGTAACGAACCACTCCATTTGGTTGATGTGCTACCCAAACATGGGTGGATTAAAGGTCATTCGGGCTCGGGCTTGCCAATGCTTAGACCCGATGGACGGCCTATCAATTATTGGATTAATGCTCCCATTGCTCAACCGAACCAATATTGGGATCCATATGAAGAAGAACTGCCGGTACAAAATGAACCACCACCGGTACCACCAATGGCTCAAGGTGAAATTCCTCAAGGGGTGGAAAATCAATTGGGTTGGATTATTCAACACATGCAAGAATACCAATTAACCAATACCAATGAATTTACCGCGATTAAGAATGATCTTAAAGTCTTGAAGGAAGATTCGCGCAAAATCCGAAACCGAGGTCTCAAAAACGCCAAAGCTATTCATGATGTTGATATCACTACCTCCGAACTTGCTCGGCGCTTTGTGCAACAATACGGTGCTTCTAGTGGTGCGACCTCGAGTGCCCCTTACATTCCTTCCGAAGATGATGATGAGGAAGATGTTGAAGATGGTGGTGATGACGAAGATGACCCCTCATTCTAAAATTTTCTTACTAGTTTATAATTAAAATTTCCTAAATGGTTGTTATGTTATGCTATCCCTTAAACTTGAATTTTTATCTTGCATGAATTAATTCTCCTTTGCTTAGGATATTTATGATATTATTATAACTCTTTGATTTATGGTATCGATATGAATGCTTAAATTATGGTTGCATGATTAGTTATAAATTTGCTATATTACATTCATATGTTGTTTATGATGACATGCAAATTTTTTTACAATTATGTCACATATTATCAAATTGAGGGGGAGTGCATATGTTGAGGGGGAGCACTCTTAATTGTGCAAATTATTTATGTTTTTGTCTCCCTTTCGTCGATTTCCAAAAAGGGGGAGAAAATGCAAGACATGCAAACACCGATTAATAGGAACATTGAAATTTGGGAAAAATCGATATATGCACTTACTTGCGTTGTATGTTTTGCAAATCGTCAAAAGGGGGAGATTGTTGTTTCAAGCAATTCTCTTATAGTCTATTTGACTAATTTGCAAAACATATAATTATTGAATTTTACGATTTTCTCTATGATTAGAAAGACTGCAGGTTCAAGACAATTGGAATTGCAATTTAGAGCACTTGGACTGAAGAAATCATCAAGTTATTTATCAAGCATTTAAAATGTAAATTTATAATTGGTAAAGTAGCTTTGATGTTGAAAAACAGGGATAAAACGTTGGAACGATTGACAAAACGTTCAGACGTTTTTTTTGTGAAAAATCTGGAGATTAAATCAATTAAAAGCTGGAAAAACAATCTAAAACGTCCCAGACGATTGGTAAATCGTCTGGACGATTTAAATTGTTTCTCAGACTTAAAATTTGCATTTTGATCGATAAATCTCCAGAGGAAAATGTTCTGAGACGTTTGTAAATCGTCTGAGACGTTTTAGGAATTCTCACAGAAATTTGAATTTTGACCTAATTTGAGTTAAAACGTTTTCAACGTTTTACAAACGTTTTCAACGTTTACAAAACGTTGGGACGTTTTATGGCAGAATACTCGTTTGAAAGCTGCCACTATAAATAGAACCTTAGGGTTCTCCTCAAATTAATTCAGCCGACCCTAATCGTTTCAAACCTAATTTTCTGTGAGAGCAAATTCCTCCATTATTGTGAGAACAAGAATTTCAATATCCCTCAAAACAACCTCAAATCCACTTCACTAATCTTGAGTTAGATTAGATTAGAGTGAACACTTGAGCGTTTATCTTGAGATTTCGAACTTAGAGACTTCGTTCTCGACTCTAGTTGGCCGTGTGACTTCCCGTTGGTTGTAAGGGCTCACCGGTTCACAAGTTGTAACCTTTCTCTTTTGGGTAATAGAAAGGCGCACCGAGAAGCGGTTGCGACGCCCCGGAGACGTAGGCATTTTAAGCCGAACTCCGTTATCACTCCTTGTGTCAAATTTCTCTAAACTCTTCTACTTTATTTTATTTGCAATAATTCATTTATTTCGAATTTAGTGGTGCCTAAGGGACAACAGTTGTTTTATGAAAGGCACCACATAGGTCACTGCGAGTTATGTTACGCAAGAATGACAGATCTTTCATCGAGATTCTACATAGGACACTGCGAGTTTCCTTACGCAAATGACTGATCTCTTAAATACACAAGTTACTACACAGATCACTGCGATTTTCCTTACGCAAGTGATGGAACTTGGTTCGCGTTTTGTTGGTCTGGTTTATGGTTTTCCCGCTAAGGTTTTCTTCACATAAACCTAATAGATCTCAACGAGGCTAATTCATACAAATAGTTTCTCTTACCATTAAAGTACTGTCACTACCCTAACGGACTAACTAGATCGTTGAAGTTAGATGAAGAGATAATAAATCACAAAAGCATTTCGATTCAAAAACAAGAAATCATAATCAACAGAAATATATATATCAAAACATTAAGAGTAACAAGGTTTACTGCCTAACCCTAAGAAAATGAACTTAGCCGCGGAACGGCATGGTTACAAGCACTCCTCTCTTCTCACTTTAATCAATCTAACCCTAATTACAAAGATAAGTTATTCTTCTGCCCAGGAGCCTTATATAGAAGTGGAGGGACGTCTGGAGATTGAGTAGGGGCTAAGGAACTGATCTAGATACAGCTGTCGGCAGTTATTTCCCAAGGGGCGCCTTCAGTTACGGTCTGTATTAGGTGATACGGTCCGTATTAGAACTTTGTCGCTGAGGGTTTTAGTGCTTCTCACTCTATCTCCTGGTCTATGCTAGGCTTGGTCCATATTAAGCAATACGGACCGTAACAGAGACTTCGTCGGTGAGCGTCGCTGATCTGATTGACCCGATTCTTGCTCCATTTGGTGTAAAATAGTCTCAAAACCTGTTTTCTGCAATAAAACATAAAGAATGGTGACAGTAGCCTTTTTCTCTAATAAATTAAACATAAGTGTGACGAAATATGCAAAACCTAAGCCAAAACCCTATGTAAATCATCATTATTTTGACTCTGATCACGCCTCCCAACTTGAATTGTTGCTTGTCCTCAAGCAACGACATCCCAGCTGGTCAAAGATCCGGTCTATGTTAAACCATACAATCTCAAGGACTTGCTCAAAATTAAATTAGAACTCGGATTTGGTACAATTGACATGACAATAAAAATTTAGAACTCTAAAATATTCATGACCTCTCCCTTGAACAATTTATTCACCCCATGATTGACCTCATTATGCATACCCTAGAAAAATTATTATCGAACAATTCACTTCACAAATATCCTTAAATTTGAGAGTATTACTTTCCCTTCGATTATAAATTGATCATTCCAATCAATATGAATTCTAATGATATAAATTTTGAATTTTCTTTTTATTTGATTGGAGCAACGTATGAAAACTAAGTGTGTTGGTACATGTGACAATTTTTTGGAAAAATAAACTATATACAAAAATAAAAATTTGGGAGGTTTTATCGAGCCTATTGGTAACCAGTCTTGTGTAGGCACCCGTACTTATTTTTTTTATCCTCCATCATTTTATTCTATTTTTTTCTTTTTCTGATTTTTTTATTTTTATTTTTCTTCATTTCTGATTTTTTTGTATTTTTCTATTTTCTGAAAAATTAAATATTTTTGTGTCACAAGCACTATGATTACACACAATTCCAAGTATTCATTCATACAATGAATTATTGCATAGTTTCGCTAGGAGTCTATCTATAATAAATGGGTATCTTAAAACACTATCAAGCTTAAAAGACTTTGCAAAAATAAATTACTCAACAAATAACAATTCTAGGGCTTGCGGATTTTGGTCAACACTCATGGTTAGCAATTAATTGTTCACTTTGAGATCAATAATAATTTAAAAATTCCGAATTTTTGGTTTCATGTCCAATTGTCTAAACCCTAGCCTAACTCAATTCGAAACAATTCCTTATTTGATTAACCTACTCCTAAGAAAATAAAAATGCAAGCTAGCTAAAAAGCTCAATTTAATCGTTCTAGGATTTTTGGTAAAGCCTCCAACCCTAGTAAAAAATTAGGTAAAACTACTAGCACCTAAGAAATTAAAATGCGAAAAATTTAAAGATACATGGTCAATTTATCTCCTACCCCCCGAATAAAATTGAGCAATGTCCCCAATGCTCGAGAGATAAAAATAAAGGAAGTAATAAAGTAAAAAGACCGGGGAAAGATACAACTCACTGCACCTTAATCCTGAGGTGGTGGAGGTGGTGGTGGGCGCTGGATCTCCTCGTAGAATGACGGGTCGAAGAGTCCATATAGTGGTGGCTGGTACTCAAATCCGGAGTCGAGAGCGAACTGATAATACTGCTGTGCCATGTGGCGCGTCTGCTGGATCTCGCGCCTGCTCTCGTCAACACTCCTCCGGATCTCCTCCATGTTGTTTCGGATTTCACCAACCTCTTGGTGAAGTGACGAGGTGTTATGCTCCATCTGCTGGGTGGTTCCGCTCATCGTCAAGTTTAGCTCATTGAGGTTTGAGTTCATCCAATCTATCATTTGCATGAACTAATCATACTCGGCTATAGGGGCATCAGATGGTGCCGCCCCTGAAGACTCAGTTCTAGCTGCCGATGTGCCTGCCTCCCTATATGCATCAAAAGGAGGTTCCTCTCCGTGCCTTTGCTGCCTGTCGACATTAGCCCAATTTTGCATTTCAGCTTGGCTCTCGATTACATCAATGTAGTCCTAAAGAGGCTCGTATGTTGGGCCCGCGGGTTGTGCCATTTTCCAGGAGGACCTACTGCGGAGATTGAGATGTCGGAAGGGGAATTGGAGGATTCCCTTCGGTGAATTGTAGAAGTAGGGACCTGGATAGTGGCCGGTGACAAACTTCATGGCTTGGAGGCATGGGATGTCGATATGTGTGAGTCCGCTTGCCTCTTAGAGATGGTCAATCTTCAAAGCAAGATGATTTGCCAAGATTGTGGTCACGAATCCAATGGAGATCTTGCCACCACTTTTCTTGGCACGGGCAACCTCATGGATTTGTTTGCAAAGGAGATGACCAAGGTGAGGTCGCACTGGTGTGGGTTTTATCATGCATTTAAGAAGATAGAGCTCGGGTAGTGTCACTTTTGATGAGCTCTCGCCTCTTGCGAAAATGGAATTAGCAAGGGCTACTTGCAAGAGGCGGACTTGGGAATGGATGATTATGCTTGCCGGTCGAGTTGTGTTTTGGTTATCTTCTGTGATGTTGTACCAGAACTCTCGGCAGTCAGGAGAATCAGAAGTGTCATCGTTGGTGAGGTAGAAGATGGCGCATAAATCATCCATGGAGACTGTATAACGCTCGCCGAGCATCTGGAAAGCAATGGAGTCTTCATTGTATCTGAAGGTCGCAAGGAACTCCCTCGTGAGTACCTTGTAAACCTTAACTCCTTTGATCAGTTTGAGGAATTGCCAGATGTTGATGCGGTTTGCGAGCTGCTCGGTTTGCACAAGGAGGACCAGTTGCTCGAGCGTGTCTGTGTCGATATATTTGTGGTATATGACCTCCCTTGTCTTCATCTTCTCATAATTGTCTCTGAATAATGGATGTGAGAAGATGGGTTGGTACTCGGTTGCTTCCTCCATCGACTCATCGGAGTCTTCTTCCTCGAGTCCAAAATCCTGAGGGTTAAATTCCTCCGAGGCATATTCCTCATTGGAGACTGATGTGTCTCTGTTTGAGTGTTGGGCGTCGGATTGAGAGGATGAATGGTTGGAGGATTGCGGTTGCGAGCCGGAGGACCGGGAGGATCGGCTAGAGGAGCTCTGCGGTGAATTACTCGGGCCGGCGCCTCCGAGGGCTTTCTTTGCACTTCTTGTAACTGCCCCTAAAATATTTTTCATTTTTGGGGCCATTTGTTTAAAATTTAGGTCTCTGTTACGGACCGTATTGGTCAATACGGTCTGATTACGGACTGGTTAGTTGGTGAATTTGACCAAGTACCGGACTGGTTACGGACCGTATCAAGGCAATACGGACTATATTAAAAGGATTTTTTGAAAAAACTGGCAAGTGCTGGTTTTTTTGTAACCGATTACGGACCGTATTGTACTGGTAAAAATTTGGAAAACTTGACAGAATTATTTTTTTTGTGATTTTTGTTGATTTTACGAAATAAAACTTAATTACCTAAATTAATGTAACAGAGATTGAATTAAAACAAATGCAAAAACAAAATTAAACTTTGAAAATAGAAAAAGGGGTTTAGAAGAACCGAAATCGGGGAAGGAGACTCGAGGGATCGTCAGTTACGGGGTCAGTACGGTCCGTATCGGGGCAGTGGTGTGGATAGAGTGTTGTGGCGGCGGCTCCAATGGAGGGTTGAGATGAGTCCGGTGATGGAGATCGGCGGCGAAGAGGGTGCTTGATTTCGGGCAAAAATGGAAGAGGGAGAAAGAGAAGAGATAGAGGGAAGGAGAGTAGAGAGAAAGAAAGAGGAAGGGTTTTAGGAATTAAAACGAAAGTGATTAACGGTTATGAGACGTGATTCGCGGGGGATTTCAAACGTCTCTTCTTAACGGGTTCACATCTCCCGAATTGGCCTTCATTACAGACCGTATCAGCCAATACGGTCCGTATCCAATTCGTTATGCTCAGACCCAATAACCGTTAAGTTTTAACTCCTTTGAATACGGGCCGTATCAGCCAATACGGGTTGTATTCACCACTTGTCTCCTGTCTTTTCTCTGTTGCCCCCATATCCACTGTATGATCCGTATCAGCCAATACAGGCCATACCAGAGAGTATTTTCCTGTCTTCCGAGATGTCTTTAATCAAGCCTTTCCTCCGATATACTTACCTGATCATAGGAAAAAGGTGGGTATGAGTTGTTTCTTTGTTAAAGTCCTAAACAAATTAAAAACAAATAAGAAAATATAAAAGTGGCCTTGGGTTGCCTCCCAAGAAGCGCTTTGTTTAAAGTTGTTAGCTTGACTTTGTGTCTTGTTAGTTTCTTCCAGATGTCCTCCCAACAATGCAAGCGGGTTGCTTGTCGGGTGGTTCGCCTTCAGTATCTTTTGTGGTCTCATTGTTGTTGCCCTCCTCGAAGAAGTCAGTTGGTGTTTGAGGTCCTGGGGTCGAATGCCAGACTCAAACCGAGTACTGATTCGACCTTATCCAGTCTTTGAGAAATTGCATCGAGTTCTTGGCGTAGGTTCTTGATTAATGCAAGGGCTAAGAGAGAATGATTCATGTTGTTTGCGATATTAGGACTCTTGTTCAGATCATCGGATTGTATTGTCACGGATATTGGATGGATCTGACCGTCATCTTGCATGATGAGCAATCTCTCCATTTCTATTACGCACATCATTTATATAATGTCTTCTAATTCATCCAGTCGCAATCCATCATTGCCAGATTCATCCGCTGTTTCCAAATTGTAGACAAGATTTATGTCAATGGGGACTTTAATGGTCTCATTCATGTTGAAGATCATCTTGTTTTCGCCAATATTTAGTGAGATCTTCCCATTCCAAATACAAAAAATTGCGCCACATGTGGCGAGGAATGGCTTTCTAAGGATGATTGAAATTTGCTCGTCTTCTTCCACATCAACTACCACAAAATCAGCTGGTATCCAGAATTTACCAACTTTGATTGGGATATCAAGCAATATTCCTTCAGGATATCGAATTGATCGGTCAGCAAGTTGCAATGAGATTCGCGTTGGTGATAGGTCTCCATATTCCAATTTGTCAAATACCACCTTAGGCATTAGACTCACACTTGCTCCCAGATCACATAAAGCTCTCTTAAAATATGTTGTGCCAATGGTGCATGGTATCGAGAAGCTTCCCGGATCTTTCAACTTTGTCGGTAATTTGCTTTGTACGAGTGCACTACATTCCACGAAACTGTTGAGAATTCTTGGAGTCTACTTCGATTTGAGAGAATCTCCTTCAGAAATTTAGCATACGAGGGTATGCTTGCAATTGCTTCAGTGAAGGGGATTGTGACTTGTAATTGCTTGAGTGTCTCCATGAATCTCGCAAATTGCTGCTCCATCTTATGCTTGGCAGGCCTTGGAGGGAATGGCAGAGGTGGCTTGTAGGGTGGTGGTGAAATGTATTCAGGTTCGGGTTGTCGCTCGTCTCCACCTACGGTGTCATTCTGCTCCTCAATAGGGTCTGCCTGCAGTTTGAATACGGGCGGCTCCGGTGGTTGCGGCTCGTATTTTTCGGAATGCGATGGTTCTGCATGCATCTCATCGGAAGTTGGATCGGGCATGGGAGGTCCCTGATAAGCTGTACCGCTCCTTAATGTTATGCTTTTGCAAGTCTCTCTCGGATTTTCTTCCGGTTGGCCCGAAAATTTGCCTTTTCCACGTGCGATACTCGAGAGTTCTTTTGCCATCTTAGAGACATGGTCTTCTAAGTCTTTGTTGCGGTTTGTTAAGGATTCGATCTTTTGTGCAATTTCGGCGTTAGCCTTATCTTGCTTCTCTATGAATCTCTCCATTAGTGATGTGATGTCAGGTTGCTGTGGTTGATTGTATTGCCTTGGTTGGTAGTTCTGATGAGGATTGTTGTATCTTGGTTGATAATTGGGTTGTGGTTGATAGTTCTGTTGAGGTGCAGCAGGCCTTTGATTATTTGCGTATGAGAGATTTGGATGGTTTCGGTTATTCGGATGGTATGTATTGTAGGCGGGCTGAGGTCGAAAACTGTTGTCGATGGCGTTTGCTTGCTCTGATTTCTTCCTCAGTTATCGTCACATTCATACATTCGGTCATCTCATGCGCTCCTCCACAATAGCCACATGCTGTTGCGGCATTGACTGCTGCACCGTTCGCTCCTTGGTTTGCTTGTTGAGTGCCATTTGCAAAGCATCAATCTTTGCGCTCAGCATGGATATATCATCCACTCGGTGCATGCCAGGTGTTGGAGTTGACTTCTTTCGCTCAGGGATCCAGTAGTGTTGGTTGATTGCAATCTCTTCAATTAGGTTGTAAGCCTCGTCAGGTTCCTTGTTCATGATTGCTCCTCCTGCGGAAGCATCAATAGAAAACCTATCGGTAGGGTTTAGACCATTATAAAAAGTTTGGACAATCAGCCATCTTTCTAGACCCTGATGTGGACAACACCTTAACATATCCTTATATCTATCCCATGCTTCACACAATGTTTCACCATCCCTTTGTTCAAAATTAGTAATTGCATTTCTAAACCTTGAAGTTTTGGACGGTGGAAAATATTTTGCAATAAACACATTAAACAATTGGTCCCAAGTTTGAATGGAATTGGCCGATAAGGAAAACAACCATGCTCTTGCTTTATCTTTTAATGAGAATTGAAATAGCCTTAGCCTGATTGCTTCATCGGTAACTCTGTTGATCTTTATCGTCTCGCATATTCCAAATTGACAAATGAAGATGTGGATCTTCGTTTGGAAATCCTCCAAATTGCTGTTGCGAAACCATATTTATGAGAGTAGGTTTAATCTCAAAATTACGGTTCGTAATAGTTTGTGGGTTTATGCTAGAATTAGGATCATTCGCGCGCGGTACGCAATAGTCTCGTAGAAGTTTGGGTCTTGTTGCATCGTGAACTCCATTATCACCATTGCTGTCTTGTCTTCCATTGTTGAAAGGTGGAATCGATTTGTTCGGTGGAATATTCATGTTGATCGAATCTGAGTCTTCTTCGCTTTCAGAATTACTCGAGGAAGGACTATGATTGGTCCTTATCGGTGATGTGAAAGCGAATTGTCCTCTCCTACTTACAATCCTTAGGGATCTTCGTACGGATGATTCGGCCAGCGTGCAGTGTCCTAAAAAAGTAAAAAATCTGAAAATTAAACTAAAAACTGAAAATAAAAAGAAAATAAAAAGAAAAACAAAATTGAAAATAAAAGAAATAAAAATGCAGAAAATAAAAAGTCTAGGCGTCTCTAATTAATTGGATTCAATGGTCAAAGCAAGGGCGTCTAGCGAGGCCTTGCACAATGAACCGTTATTCCCTGGCAAGGCGCCAAAAAACTTGATCACTCAAAAGAGAGCGCTGTTTCTTTTAATATTTATAAACTCGGAAATGCTATCGGTTCGGACTACAAGCGCACAATCCTATCGAGTAGTATATTCGAGGTCGATCCACAGGGATATTAATTCAGAGTTTTGAGCGATCGAATCACAATATTTCGAACGGCTAGACGAAATCTGAAAATTGAGAGATGTTGTTGTGATCAATGTAAATTAGGAAGCAATTAAAAGTAATTAAAGTAAAGATAGAGATGAGAATTCCTAGGATTTCGGCACACCATTGCTACTCAATCCGCTTTGACAATATATTCCTGTTGCGTCTGATTTCCTGTATTGTTTTATGAAAGACACCACATAGGTCACTGCGAGTTATGTTACGCAAGAATGACAGATCTTTCATCGAGATTCTACATAGGACACTGCGAGTTTCCTTACGCAAATGACTGATCTCTTAAATACACAAGTTACTACACAGATCACTGCGATTTTCCTTACGCAAGTGATGGAACTTGGTTCACATTTTGTTGGTCTGGTTTATGGTTTCCCCGCTAAGGTTTTCTTCACATAAACCTAATAGATCTCAACGAGGCTAATTCATACAAATAGTTTCTCTTACCATTAAAGTACTGTCACTACCCTAATGGACTAAACTAGATCATTGAAGTTAGATGAAGAGATAATAAATTACAAAAGTATTTCGATTAAACAACAAGAAATCATAATCAACAGAAATATATATATCAAAACATCAAGAGTAACAAGGTTTACTGTCTAGCCCTAAGAAATGAAACTTAGCCGCGGAACGGCATGGTTACAAGCACTCCTCTCTTCTCTCTTTAATCAAATCTAACCCTAATTACAAAGATAAGTTATTCTTCTGCCCAGGGGCCTTATATAGGAGTGGAGGGACGTCTGGAGATTGAGTAGGGGCTAAGGAACTGATCTGGATACAGCTGTCGGCAGTTATTTCCCAAGGGGCGCCTTCGGTTACGGTCCGTATCAGGTGATACGGTCCGTATTAAGACCTTGTCACTGAGGGTTTTAGTGCTTCTCACTCTATCTCCTGGTCTGTGCTAGGCTTGGTCCGTATTAGACAATACGGACCGTAACAGAGACTTCGTCGATAAGCGTCGCTGATCCGATTGACCCGATTCTAGCTCCATTTGGTGTAAAATAGTCCCAAAACCTGTTTTCTGCAATAAAACATAAAGAAGTGTGACAGTAGCCTTTTTCTCTAAGAAATTAAACATAAGTGTGAGAAAATTTGCAAAACCTAAGCCAAAATCCTACGTAAATCATCATTATTTTGACTCTGATCATCCGTTCAGTACCTTTAGGTCCGTACATAATAGATAGTATATTTTTCCCAAATCTGTGTTTCTTCAGTAGCGTACAATACGGATTATATCCGTTCAGAACGGAACACAAATGGGAGTCCTCTGACTTGATACGGATCGTTCTGTTCCGAACAGTAGTCAGACGGATAAATTCTTCCGTATTGTAATGCTTCATACCGTATCCGTTCGGTACTTTTCAATACATTACATACTGAACGGTTTGCTTCCGTACCGAACTGATAGTTTCTGAAATCAACAATCTCAAATTTACTTTACTAATCTATTTGATATTACATTTTATATTCTTGATCTTCGTAAAGTCTTGTTGATTTCATTGGTTCTTCAACTTTTCTTGAACCTGCAAACTCACTCATACAATAAAATTGTTAAATTCAATTATTGTATGTTTTGCAAATTAGTCAAACACAATAATTAGATAATTGCATAGAACAACAAGGATATCGTTTCACAAATGGCTCAGTGACAAATAAATTGGCAGCATCTTTAATTGAGCATCGAAAATTGACATATTAGATCGTTCCACAAGTGGCTCAGTGCAGATGGATGGGCCCACTAAGGAGGTAATGGCTAAGAGGTATTACATCCTTAGAGGGCTACCAATTTACTCATTGCACCCTTAAATTATTGCACCCATTCGTCTGTCAGTTCTAAAAATTCTTTTTTTGGAAAAAAGTTACAAAAGTGTCACTAATTTTGATTTTTTTATTTTAATGTTGTGTTTTTTTCATAATTTTACTTTTGTAATTTATGCTGCAATTTTAGTTTATATTTGCATAATAGCTTTTTGGACAGATTTATCTGTAATTTCATGATAAGAACAATAGCATGATCTATAACAAACTTTCAAGTAAATAAAGGAAAATGAATAATAAAATATAACAATATGACATATAAGAAATGCCGCACTCTGTATAAATTAGATTATCTTTGAATAATTTCCTACAAATTAATGATGATGTCATATGACAGGACACGTTCTGAAAATTCAAGTTTTTTAATGTGAAGTACTACTGGTTCGGCAGTGGTGATTGTCAAAAGCATTTTTTTTCATGGTGGCCATTAACGGTCGAAAGTAAAAATTCCCGATTTGGTAATCTTTTCAGGGGATGAAAAGTTACCTCATATGACCCGTATTGCATGAACACAGATCGATGGATCATCCTTATTGGTACTGTAGTTTATTATTTTTGGACACATTAATTCAGATATTTTGTTTGATAAAAAGTTAAGATCAATACCGTGCATTTACCGTGCAACATAATTTTTTTTTCTTTTTTTTTCCAACAAATCAAGCTACCCCCGCAAATTAATAGTCCTGTCAAAATAGAAAGAAATTTCTCTTCAAATTCATAGAAGGAATTTTCAGGACCACAAGTCTATGTTTTTCAAAATCAGCAGTCTTTGTAGCATATTGTATATATGAAGTTGGCAATAAGTGGCAAAATCAAATTCTTTATATAAGAAAAGCCGAACTGACAAATCAAGAATTGTCGTCACATGACAATTAATCTTCTAAAGAAATAATAGACTGCTAGGTCTGAAAATTCTTTTCTGCAGACCGAGTGAGTCTTTGCATTTCTCTCTCAATGTGAGTCTCAGTCTGAGTCTTTGTTATACAGATTAGAGGGAGATATACATGTACATGGTTCGGCCCACCAAGGAGTGACAAATCAATTTTCAGCATCTTTTAGCAGTAAAATTGACATAGCATATCGGTCTACAAGTGCGTCAGTGAAGATGGTGGTGCCCACTAAGGAGGTATAACACACTCTTAAAACATTATCATAAGAGATGGGGCGGTAGCACAGTTGGCTAGAAGAAAAAGTTGTAGGACTGTAGTTATTCAAATGTCGAGAGTTCAAGCTCCTCTCACGACTTCACAGCTTTTGCAAAGCTATTAAAAAAAATATTATCCTAAAAAAGCCAGCAAAAATTCTAATTGCTTAACCACAGCCAAACACTTTTAGCTCAGCTATATGAGATAATATCTTTTGCCGAATAGACCTCATCCTTAACCTTTTTTGCATGTAGGAGCCCCGCTTTGGATTGACAAATCAATTTGCAGCATCTTTCTGCATAAAAATTCCTAGCAAAGCTATAAGAGGAGGGTTCTAATGCACCATAATTTTTGTGCTCCAATATGCTCCACATCCTTTATCTCTATTTTCAAAGTCCGAACAGTCGATCCGAACCGTTCAACATGATCTTCATAATAAAATATGGTTGGAGACCAAATTTTATATTTCTTAAAATTTTTTTACTATTTTCTTAGATAGGTACAATATAGTTATTGTACATACGAAGGAGAGACGTGATTTCAATTCAATTCAGTTGAGATGGATTTCATAGAGATGTATTGATGTCAAATGTTTTAGATCCAAAAGAGAATCTTAACGTGAAATATTCTTTAGCCGAGAGCTTTCATAATTAAATAGTTATGTCAGCTACAACCGATCCGTATCCTCCCAGGTACCTGACTGAACTTGACTGAAACGGACGGCCCAGATTTACTCTCAGCCAATGACACTCGGGATGGTGCAGGGGCGGTATTATTTGTTCTTTGAGATTCGTGCCAATTTAAACATCTGGGCTGAGAGTAAATCTGGGCCGTTAGTATCAGTCAGGTTCAGTCAGGTACCTGGGAGGATACGGATTCAGCTATAACCAGCAAATAAACAAAATGAAACTAAACTCTGCCCTTAAAGGTTCGTACCAGCCCTTAATTCGGGATCCGTATCCTCCCCGGTACCTGACTCAACACAATTGAAACGGACGGCCCAGATTTACTCTCAGCCGGTGCTTGCTCGGAATGGTTCAGGAGCAGTATTATTTTTTGCTTTGAGATTCATGCCAAGTTAAAAAGAACATTTTTGGACCGTCTGATTCAATGTACTCAGTCCAGTAACCTGAGGGGATGTGAATTCCTTAATTAGGCCCTAAATTTCCATACCGACTTAGCAACATTTAATATTGAAGGGGGGGTGGGGAGACCGACGTTTAGTTTATGAATAATTTAATCGTAGGTAGACTAACTTTGTTTGAATTCCTCTTGCAATAATTGTGTCATGCCATTTGATTAGAGCTGGTGAAGGTCCTATCGCTCTCCAACTTCTATGTTCCAGCTCAACATTAATTTTTTATCCCATTTAATTGAAGGGATGATAACAAAAACCATTAATCAAGGAAACCAATAATTCAGACCTAACTGTCTTCACATGTGCCAAAGGATGCTTTAATCTCATCTCTGCCACCAACTCTTTAGCTCCAAAACCCCATTCTCAAGTGAGTTAGTATCAGTCTTCACATTTCTCTCTCAGAGTTAGTATCAGTCTCAGTCTTAATTATAACGTGAACACTGAGCCTCCCGCACAATCACCAGATCTAAATCAACATTAATCCTCCTCTGTTCCTTTATATTCATATTTTCAGGAAGAATTTTCAGAATCAGTAATCTAATCTTTTAGATTTTTAGCACACCTGTCTAATTCAATTTGTAATAATCAATGCCACCTACACCCTAAAATTATTGCATCGAACATCAATTAAGTTTGACAAAGACCTATGTTAGGCTCCCAATTTATGACTGAATACACCCATTTTTATTTGTCAGTTCTAAAATACTTTTTGTTGGATAAATGTTACAAAAATGAACTAATTTTGATTTTATAATTTAATGTTGTGCTTTTTTCTATAAATTTTTTTGTAATTTATGCTCTAATTTTCATTGGTATATGTATAATAGTTTTATTGGCAGATCGAGTATTTTCATTGTTAAGAACAATGTCCAGCAGAATATAAAAATGTATGGCAAACTTTGAAAGTTAAGTAAAATGTCCAAAAAATCAAAAGAATATGGCTTACATTTATGCTCTTTATAAAATAAAATAACGTTGAATAATTTCGAACAAATCATAATGTCATATGAAGGACAAGTTTTGGAAAATTATGTTTTTAATGTTAAATACAGGTTTGGCAGTGATGATTGTTTTCCTTACGAAGAAATGTCGTCACATCACAAATAATGGACTGCTAATTCTGAAAATTCTCTCCAGAGACCGAGTGAGTCTTCACATTTCTCTTTCAGTCTGAGTCTTCGTTGTAACGATTAAAGGCTAACATTGTAACGATAAGGCCTTCTCGTCTTCACCTTTTCTGCACTCAGAAGTTATATGTACATGGTGGGGACCACTAAGGAGTGACCAATTATCAATTTGCAGTAATGACAAAGACCTCTGTTAGGCTCTCAATTTTTGACCGAATACATCCATTCATTCTTAAGTTCTAAAATACTTACAAAAATGACACTAATTTTTTTAATTTAATGTTGTATATTTTCTATATTTTTTTTTGTAATTTATGCTGCAATTTTAATTGATACTTGTATAATAGGTTTTTTTGGGAGATTGATCCGTATTTTCATGTTAAGAATAATGTCCAGAAAATAATAATATGTGGCAAACTCTTAAGATAATAAAAATGAGCCAAAACTGATAGTCTCTATCAGGGTTTCAAAAAAAAATGTGACGAATTATAAGAATATGACATTCAAGAAATACCGTGCTCTCTATAAAATATGATATCTTTGAATAATTTCCAACAAATGTTGATCTCATATGAAGGGATTTTTTTTTGGAAAAAATAAGGTTTTTAGTGAAGATACTGCTTTGGTATTAATGAATGTAGTAAAGAATTTTCTGTGGAGTCACCAGTAACGGTCAAATTAAAATTTTGGATTTAATAGTCTCAACTGCTCAATTCTCTGTTCTCTCCATTCTCTATTTCTCGTCTCCCTTTGGTTCTCTAGGTTGTTCTCCCCTCACATGGCTCCACTCACATATATACTTGCAATCGCACTCTTAATCTCCTATTACACTTCTACAATTCTGGTGCTTGGAAAACAAACTAATTTGAAGGATTGTCGCCCATTAAGATGCAGCAAGCATGAACCCATAGTCAGGTACCCATTCCGCCTCGACGCCCATGCACCTCACTGTGGCTATGACACCCTCATTCTCTCTTGCTCAGGCGGCAACACGGTGTTAAGCCTCCCCTATTCTGGTGACTACAACGTGACAGCAATAGATTACAAAAACTCAATGCTTGCGATAACAAGATACTCGTGGACCCTAAATTGTTCTTGGTCTCAAATTGCCCAGCCCAATGTAACCGACTCTCTCTTCTTTAGTCCTTCGTCGGTAGATCTCAGTTGGTTTGATTGCTCAGACAAGCTCACCTATTTCTCAGACTATGAGTATTTAGCCGGTCCTATCTCGTGCCTCGGGTCTCAAGACCACTTAATCTATGTGGCCTGGGCTGGAACCTACAATGAAGAGATTCCTTCAACCTGCACCAAGACTATAAACAGCACCTTCTTTACTGGACCCAAAGTACCACTACATCTCGACAGCTCGACAAATAATTGGTTCTATGTACCTTCATCGTCTTCCGAATTCCAACACATGATTAGAGACTTCGAGGCAAGACCAGTCATTGCTCTGTATTGGCACCATGAGATGATCAACTGCAGCATCTGTGAAAAGAAATGGTGGCATCGCTGTGAATTTGACATTGAAACAAAAAAATCATTCTGTCGAGGTGACCTCATAAGTTGACCTTTCTTTTAGTACTTTGATTCTTTACTGCCAACGACTATATATGAGAGTTACAATGTTTCTAATCATCTAGCTCGAATAGAAAAAAATTGACCATTTTGGCTGAGACCATTGGAATATGTTATTGTTATACTTTGGAGTGCAAATTATACTGATGTCTGACCCTAGCTCCTAGCCTCCTGTTTAAATCTTAAGTTTTAAAATTTTAATGTTTCCGTTTGACATGAAAGTCCCCATACTGTGCCATTCAATCGCTTCTTTTAACTTCAATCAAACAGTTGGAAGAAAATCTCAATTTTACGTTGTTTTTTTAAGGTTAAAATAATTATAATATGCCCGCTAAACACAAGTCTAACTAATCTCTTCATTTAATATTAAATTAGTTTTATAAGAACTAAAATTAACTTGCCCTGGATACTAACATATAAACCTAAACCTTTTTCTTTTTCTTTTTCAGATTCGCATATGGTGCTGAAAGCCAGTATGATTCCTCAACAACTTTGCTATCATGCTCATGGATAAGAGTTAACAACATTCTATTAAACTTATGATCCTAAATTTTTTTTTTATTTTTCATTAGGTATATCCGCAGGCGCAATATCCCTTCTCCTTTTGGCAGGCTTTGCTGTCTTCTACATACGTCGTCAGTCAAAGAAAAACAAAACCGTTCGTCAGAAGATCGAAAACTTCCTGAGAAGCTACAGAGTGATGAATTCAACACGGTACACATACGACGACCTAAAAAGATAACGACTAGGTTCAAGAAAAGAATAGGTGCTGGGGCATTTGGGACTGTCTATAAAGGGGAGTTGCCAAATGGAATTCCAGTAGCCGTTAAGATGCTACATAGATCTGCCTCGAGTGGAGAACAATTTGTAAATGAAGTTGCCACCATTGGAAGAATTCACCATGTACATGTTGTTCGCCTTTTGGGATTTTGCTCTGAAGGAACAAATCAAGCACTTGTTTATGAATTCATGGAGAATGGGTCACTAGATAAGTACATATTCTCCTCAAAATGGAGAAAACGCCAATTTAGCATGGAAGAGATGATTGTAGTTGCTATGGGCATTGCAGAGGGTATCGAATATTTACACCAGGGCTGTGACCAGCGAATTCTTCACTTTGATATCAAGCCTCACAATATTTTGCTTGACCATAATTTGGTTCCTAAGATCTCCGATTTCGGTCTCTCCAAGCTCTGTCCCAAGGATCAGAGCTACTTGACCATAAGTGCTGCTCGGGGTACAATGGGTTATCTTGCTCCAGAAATGTACTCCAGAAACTTTGGAGCAGTCTCTTACAAATCAGATGTTTATAGTTTTGGTATGTTGATTTTTGAGATGACAAGTGGAAGAAAGAATATCGACCCATTAAGAGAGGGAGGATTTCGGAGTGAAGATGTATACTTCCCAGAGCGGATTTACGAACAAGTAGCTCAAGAAAAAGACTTGTGTCTAGTTCTTGATGTGGGTGGCAATGAAGAAATTGCAAAAAAACTGGCTATTGTGGCATTATGGTGCATCCAATGGACGCCGGAAGATCGACCTTCCATGACGAGAATTGTTCAAATGTTGGGGGAGAATTTGCAAAACTTGCAATTGCCCCCAAACCCTGTAATGTCTTCTTATTGCGTTGCTACTTCTGGCCAAGATCTCTAGGTATTAGTCATACATGCATGCTTTGTACTATCTTTTTCTTTTATCTTCTTTTCTTTTGAAAAGGGGGGTTCTTTGCCCATATTGTTACTTGGTATTGTCTGTAAATAAATAATAATATATGAAGTTATTTTGATGGAAAGTGAAATTACTTAAAATTTGATTGATTAAGTTCTTTTAAGCTTTGTCTGTGATTTGGCATTTTCGTCTTCCGAACAATTCGGGGTTGAAACATTTAATTCACTTAACTAAATCATCAGAAACCTATCAAGAATCTTTCAAAAAATAAAAAAAAAACTAAATAATCACAAACTGAATTCAGAAAGGTAGACAAACCGAAATCCAGTCGTTTGTAGGACGGTCATTGCTAAATCTCAAGGTGTTCTACTGTTTGCACATTTAACTATTATGTATTAATTATGCTAGAAAAGGAATGGAAGTCTACTGACTTTAAATTAGATAAAATTTGCATGTGCATTTTGTTTGTGATTTATCCCAGTTTTTAGCATGGCTCGGAAAATCGGTCGATTCCTAGTTGGCTTCTTCTCGAGTCGGGTCGGAATTGGCCGAGATACACGGTGGGCGAGTTTTGTGGTGAAAATTGGTAGAATCAGTGTAATTAGAACAGTTCAACCGAGTTTTTTTTTCCAATCGAGCCAGTTCTTACAATTTTGGTGAAAAACAATATTCTTTTGCATTTCTATTCAAGGAAGATAATGGTGCTCCAAGAAATTGGAAATGGCTAGAGTTGGTAGGAAGAATGTTTAACATATTTTTTTTAATAGACTTGGTGCATTACTTTTTACTATACTAAATTTGAAGAACATAATTAATAACTTTCACCATTTTTTATCTGAACCCAATAAATTGTTTTTGTTTTGCTGGTAAATGATTATGTGGTTATTTGTGAGGTTGACTCATTCACTCATAATCGCACTTTTGAACAAGCTTATAAATCTTGTTCATAACTATCAAGTTTTGTTTCTTTTCCTCATGTGACTTCTCTTATCTATTTTAATGTTACTTGGACATCTCCATTACATTTTTTAGTTTTTTTTATTGGTATTTAATAAATTTCTTTTCCTTTTGTTATTCGTTTCCTTTATTTCTGGGAATAAACATTAATCATATAGCAGTCCAGTGGACCAATTAATTATTTTTTTCCAGCACCTTCATTTTGGACAAATTATTTTTTATCAATTATTCCTAATTTCTTTGTACAAAACAAGCTTCTGACAAAATAAAATACGATTTTCCGATCTGATTCGGTCGATTCCTACTAATTTACCCGATTTCAGTTCTGCGGTTAACTTATACCAATTCCGATTCCAATTTTCAAAGCCTTGGTTATTACTCAATAGTTTGTTTTTTGGATGCTTCTTTTCTTTTCTTTTTCATTAGAGACAATTTTTGGTGATTAGGCATATTAGTTCTTACTAATAGTTCATTATTACTGTAATAGTTCTTCGCTTGGTAATAAATTGATTTTCTTTATGTGTTAATGGAAATTTAGCAGATAAAAGTAAAGGAAAATTCTCTAGAACTATTCCCTAGAGGTCACATCAAGATTTTAGTAAATGACTTTGATCATCCAAAATATCTTTTGTAGTCTAAAATAATATGCACATCAGCATCGAGGAAAATTCTGAGATTGATAATTATTTGACCTCATTTTCATTGATTCTTCCTCATCATCTATATAGGCCATTCATTCCGCTGGTTCATATGCTGACCAACAACAACAAAATCAGAAGCATGAAATTCTTAAACTTGCTCATGTTTCTCTTCCTCTTTTACAATTTTGAATGTTCCAGCTCTTCTTCATTTGGAGAGCTTCATAACATCACTTGTCCGTATCATCTTCCTAGAACATGCAAGTGGAAGGCCTATGAGTTGCAGTGTGATGGCAATGACACCGTCTTATACATTGGGGCCACCAAGTATCTTGTAAAAGATATGTCGGTGGAAAACAAGACACTTAGGCTTGTTGATCCTGACTTGGCAGTAGGGGGTTGCCGCTTACCAAAGCAGACATATTTTTCGGATCATTACCCTAATTTAAATACTTGGTATAACAATGAAGAGTTTCTGCAGGTTATTCATCCGTATTATTATAGTTATTATTTTAGATCAGTCTACTTCTTCAATTGCACCGAAGAAGTAAAAGATTCAAAGTACAAGCTTATAGATTGTATGGATGCGCCCCTTTCAAGAGTTTATGCAGCATATTCCCATCATGCTGGCAGCACCCCCAAGTCATGTAGGTATGTAGGAGGTGATAGACTTAATAAATCATGAAGTGTTTTGCAATTAAAAACACAAGAAATCCACAATCCGTAAATCCAAAATAAAATAGCAAATGAATTTAAATCTTACAGTTCTGAATTGAAGACATCTTAGGCGGAAACGTAAATACTGATCATCAATGGTTTTCCTCAGACGTAATGATGGAGACCTTAGGCGTTTTTCTTTTACTTCGCTTGTTAATTTTTAGGGACGAAGTTTTTTTTAATATGGGATACGTCCCAATAAGAGAAGAGGTCTTTAAATAACTCGGAGGCAACCTTTGGGACCAGTATATTTAATAAATAGCAATCTGAATTTTTCCATCAAAAATTACTCGTGCCTTTTCATTAGTCGTGTCCTTTCATTAGTCGTGCCCTTTCATTAGTGCCCTTTCATAAGTACCCTTTCATTAATTTCTATAAATAAAATTGGTTCACAACAATAACATAGACCACGTAATAAGTAAAACTAACATTCTCCCACTTGGCCGTAATGTTATAACATAATAAAGTACACATGCAAAAAATTGGCCAATATAATTTTCATTAACGTTAACCTGTTCAGTTAGAAGTACTAAACCAAACTAATGTAATCAGAATAACAAATTAATGTCGTTATTTGATCCCCATTAATTATAGCATTGGTACTCTTTCCAACAATGGTTGATAATATTCATTCGGTCCTCATAAATAATTTGCTTAGATTAAAATAAATTATGCGCATCATAATAAGCAAACTTTATAAATTCAAAGTCAATACATAATTTAAAGTTCAGTACATAACATTACATAACATAGTTTATAACAACAAAATTATAATACATTAACTAAACCCATGTCGGCAACATGCTCTTTGTAAAGAGTGGGTGGTAGCGCTTTTGTTAGAGAATCAGCTAACATAGCTCTTGTATTAATATGTTGTATCACAATAGTACCATCTTTGACTTTGTCTCTAACAACAAGATATTTGATATTGATCCACTTAGACGCACCACTTGATTTGTTGTTCTTAGAGAAGAAAACAACAACCTCGTTATCACAAAATTAATAAGGTAAGTAGCCTCGCTATACTGTCTATTACTTGAAGTCTTAGTATAAAATTCTTTAACCAAACCGCTTGACCAGTAGCATGATAACACACCACAAATTCTGCTTGCATAGTGGAAGATGTCATTATAGACTGCTTAGCACTCTTCCATAAAATTGGCCCCCTGCAAGCATAAATATGTAACCTGATGTGGATTTCTTGCTGTCGACACATCCAAAAAAATTTGAATCAGAATAACCAATAACTTCAAGGTTATTTGACCTTTTATAAGTAAGCATATAATTTTTTGTCACATGCAAATAGTGTAAAACTTTCTTGGCAGCTTTCCAACGTTCCATTCCTGAATTAGTTTGATATCGTTCAAGCATACCAACTACAAATGCAATATCAGAACGTGTACAAACTTGAGCATACATTAGACTCCCTACTACCGAAGCATATGAAATTTGATGCATTTGAGCACGTTCTATTTCATTTTTAGGATATTGAAACTTGCTGAATTTGTCACCCTTGACAATAGAAGCAACACTAGGGGAGCAATTGTGCATGTTATATCTTTTAAGCACTTTCTCAATATATGCTTTTTGGGATAAACCTAAGATCCCACGAGACCTATCTCGGTAAATTTCAATTCCTATAACATAAGAGGCTTCACCAAGATCCTTCATTTCAAACTTAGTTGATAGAAAACGTTTTGTCTCATATAACATGTCTAAATCACTGCTTGCTAATAAAATATCATCCACGTACAAAACGAGAAAGATAAATTTACTCCCACTAACCTTGAGATATATGCATTGATCTATTGTATTTTCTTTAAATCCAAATTCGGTTATGACCTCATCAAACTTGAGATACCACTGTCGTGAAGCTTGTTTTAACCCATATATTGAACGTTTTAACCGACATGCCATATGTTCCTTGCCTTGTACAACAAACCCTTCAGGTTGTTTCATAAAAATTTCTTCATGCAAGTTACCATTAAGAAATGCAGTTTTCACATCCATTTGATGTAGTTCTAAATCATAATGTGCTACAAGAGCTAAAATAATTCTTAATGAATCTTTCTTTGAGACAGGAGAAAATGTATTATCAAACTGTACACCTTCTTGTTGCGTAAACCCTTTAGCGACTAATCTGGCCTTAAATCTGTCAATGTTACCTTTTGAGTCTGTTTTTGTTTTATAGACTCATTTACAACCTACAGGCTTAACCCCGATAGGTAACTTAACAAGATCCCAAACTTCGTTAATTTCCATTGATTTCATTTCGTCATTCATGGCTTCTAGCCATTGAGATGATTTATCGCTTATAATTGCTTGCTTGAATGAGTTAGGATCTTCTCCATGACCTATATAACATCCTTCTTCAGTAAGGTATACGATATAATCATCAGGTATGGCAGATCTTCTCTCTCTTTGCGATCTACATAAGGGTTCTTGTGGCAGAATAGGAGTTTCATCAACATTAGGAATATCATGAACATGAGTTTCTTCATTAGTCTCTTGCACATGAGGTATAGAATTTGTAACCTCTTGAATTATCGGAATTGGAACATAAGTCTGATTTTCTTCAAGGTTTACTGTTCTATTTACATTACTCCCACTTACGTTGCCATGTTCAAAAAATACAGCATGTCTAGTCTCTACTATTCTAGTGGTATGCGATGGGCAATAAAATCTGAAACCTTTGGATCTCTCTGGATAACCAATAAAATAACAACTAATGGTTCTGGAATCAAGTTTCTTTAGTTGTGGATTATAGACTTTTGCTTCAGCAGGACAGCCCCACACACGTAAGTATCCTAATTCTGAATTTCTGCCAGTCCACAGTTCGTAAGGTGTTGTTAGAACAGATTTACTAGGAACCCGATTTAGAATATGTGTGGCTGTTTTTAAAGCTTCTGTCCACAAAAAATCCGGCAATATGGTATTGCATATCATACTTCGTACCATATCCATTAGTGTACGATTACGTCTTTTAGCAACTCCATTCTGTCGAGGATCTCCCGGCATAGAGTACTGATGAACAATACCATTTTCTTGAAGAAATAAAGCGAATGGGCCTGGACTTTGACCAAGGTCGGTGTGTCTACCATAATATTCACCGCCTCTATCTGATCGAACTACTTTAATTTTAAGGTTATGTTGATTTTCAACTTCAGTCTTAAAAATTTTGAATTTATCTAGTTCTTCAGATTTTTCATTAATCGGATATATATAACCATAGCAAGAATAATTGTCAATGAAAGTAATAAACGATTTATGCCCGTTAATACCCGGAGTAGAAAAAGGACCACATATCTCAGTATGAATAATTTCTAATAGTGCCCCACTTCGAGTGGCTCCTTTCTTATTTTCCTTGACAAATTTTCCTTTAACACATTCTACACAGTTGTCGAAATCAGAAAAATCTAATACCGGGAGAATTTCATTTCTAATGAGACGCTGCATTCTATCTCTTGAAATATGACCCAACCTGCGATGCCATAATTTGGAAGAATTTCCAACATCACGATTTCTCTTAACTCCACGTTTATGATTAACACTAGTAATATTCATAGATAACAGAGATTCACAAAAGGAAGAATCCAAACATAATTTATATAGATTATCACATAATAATTCAGAACTAACAAACTTAGAGTTATGATATAGTTTCAACTCATTATTTTCAAACTGAAACATAAAACCACACGCATCAAGTCTAGAAACAGAAATTAAATTCCTAATCACACTAGGAATATAAACTACATCATGTAAATCAAGAATAAAGCCACTCTTCAAAACCAAACGAAGAGTTCCAACAGCCTCGACTTCAGCCTCTAGTCCGTTAGCAACCTTAAGTTTTCTTTCTCCCCTTTGAAGCATCCTCACGGAATGGAATCCCTGCAATGAGTTCGTAATGTGCACAGAGGCACCAGTGTCAACCCACCATCTATTTAAGGGAACATCAACTAAAAAGGTTTCACAAATCATGAAATTTAAATCATTACCCTTTTTAGCGAGCCAATCTTTAAACTTCACACAATCCTTCCTCGTGTCCACGCTTCTTACAGTGATGACACTTAGGAGCATGCACGGGTATTGTACCAGATATACTTGCCTGGTTAATACCAATAGCCGTATTCACTTTGTTTTTACCTTTGCCATTGTTATTTTTCAGTTTTGGACTTTGAACAGCAATATGTGCATAGTCAGGTTTCTCAGCTTTAATCATTTCTTCTTCTTCAACACACATGGCAATTAGTTCGCTCATTTTCCACTTGTCTTTCTGCGTATTATAATTGATCTTGAAAGGACCAAATTGTGCAGGAAGAGAAGTCATAATGAAATGAACTAAAAAGCCTTCAGAAATTGCCATATCCATGCCATTTAACTTTGCGGCCATATCATTCATCATCATGATATGTTCACGTACACCGCTTGTCCCGTTATACTTGGTAGTGAGCATTTTTTTTATGAGAGTACATGCATTAGCCTTAGAAGTACTTTTAAACTGCTCTTCAACAGAAACCAAATACTGTTTAGCAGTGAAAATATTATTTGCATCATCCTTCTCAGGAATACCTCCTCTTATAGCAGTTGTAATAGTACTTTTCATAATCATGAGAGACATGCGGTTTGACCGCTCCCATTTTGCAAAATTATTCTTTTCATCATCAGTACTAGTCGCTATAATAGTAAGTTTGTCTATTCGTAATGCCTGGTCAATATTCAAAACACCAAGACAAATCTCAATTTGCTCTTTCCAAGTGGAAAAATTAGTTCCGTTCAATGGTACTATTCTAGATATTTGAGCATGAACATTATTTAATGTTGCATTAGATTCAGAAAAAATAAAATACTTACTATTATCAACTATAAATCCACAAATAGCAAAATAACATTAAATCAACTCTATATAGAGGGACTAACAGTAATTATACTGAAATAAATAATAAAATGCCAAATTATATTTCAGTTCTATCATAACAGTTGTTGCATAAAATTCAATTTATATCATCGTTAGGCAGAAACAAATTGAATTGTTAAAATAAATAAATTCACTTAATAAATCATAATAATAATTAAAGTTGGTAAAATTAACCTTCATAATTTATTAAATGTAAAAGCATAATTTCATGAAAATTAATTTGTATCACCGTTGGGCAGAAACAAATTAAATTATTAAAACAAATAAATTCATTTAATAAATCATAATGGCAATTAAAGTTAGTAAAATTACCGTTCATAATTTATTAAATGTGAAAACATAATTGTGACTTAAATCACAAAATTCATTTTAATAAAGTGGCAGTTACAATTTAAAGTTGATAAAAATTAATAACAACCAATTATTAAAAAAAAATAACATTATATGGTTTAAATTATTTATTTGAAAAAATATATTATAAACTTCCGTTGGGCCGATTATTATATATGAATTCATATAAAACCATAGAGAATACTAACAGATTACAATTAGTGCAACATATATATATATATATATATATATATATATATATATTGTCTTTTGATTAAAGAACTCCAACATATTGCATCTCTAATAAAATATATTTGATCAACATATATGTGCATACATATTAGAGAATAAAGATTTTCCTTTAAAATTTTCGTCAAAAAAATTATAAGAAAATATTTATACATAAAATGAATTGAATCTGTATATTTTTTATACGAACCATTGAAAATCAATTTCGTTAAAATTTTTTTTTATTGAATCTTATATGAATTTACGATTGCTCTGATACCAAATGATAAACTTAATAAATCATGAAGTGTTTTGCAATTAAAAAACACAAGAAATCCAGAATCCGTAAATCCAAAATAAAATAGCAAATGAATTTAAATCTTACAGTTCTGAATTGAAGACATCTTTATGCGGAAGCGTAAATACTGATCATTAACGGTTTTCCTCAGACGTGATGATGGAGACCTTAGGTGTTTTTCTTTTACTTCTCTTATTATTTTTATGGACGAAGTTTTTTTTTTTAGTATGGGATATATCCAAATAAAAGAAGAGGTCTTTAAATAACTCTGAGGCAACCTTTGGGACCAGTATATTTAATAAATAGCAATCTGAATTTTTCCATCAAAAATTACTCGTGCATTTTCATTAGTCGTGTCCTTTCGTTAGTCGTGCCCTTTCATTAGTGCCCTTTCATAAGTGCCCTTTCATTAATTTCTGTAAATGAAATTGGTGCACAACAATAACATAGGCCACATAATAAATAAAACTAACAAGAGGCACTGTATCCAATTTTGAGGTGTACAAGCGTTGGAATGACAGTGATGGTGTCGATATAATGAAGATGCTGAGAGGTGGATTTAAATCATGGAATGACACTGTATCCAATTTGTGGTAAGCTGGAACAAAACAGAGTGGGCCATTGCTTCAGATAAGATGTGTTCTGGTTTGCAAATTTGCTGGAGTATTACAAAAAGGTAAATAAAATTATCTATCTTTTCTCCTAATTGGCCTTGCAGCTATGATGGTCAGATATTAAGATGACTAATTTTAAATGGTAATGGTTTTAAACATGGTTTTTGAAAATCGCAGAGTCTGAGTGAGACCAGAAATAGTCAGGGGTTTCCAATTTCTACAGAATTTACATGCCTAGACAATTTTTGCACTAAAACTCGGTCGAATTGGTGTTTTAAAAAATTGGATTTAACCATTGACAAGTTTTGTACGGAAACTCAATGCAATCGCGGTAATCACTGGAAACTTTCTGCTTTTTTAGTAGATCCATAATTTTGGGTATATGAGTTAGAACTGTGAAACTGATGAGAATAGACCAAATAAAACAAAAGTGGGACCATAATTGAGATGGTTTAAATTAACGGGCCGATTTTTATGGGCCTTTTTCTTATTTATTGTTTACTTCATCATTTAAGTCTTGAACTCTGCTGTGTTCAGGTAAGGTCCGATTAGAAAAATTTAATTTATTAAATATATATTAATTTTTCATTTACCCCTAAACCAGTGGAGGGTATGTAAAACAATCTAGTATAGCATTTAACGTTTTGGATGCAAAAATTCTATGCTCTACAAGCTTTATTTTTCTTCCAATATATCCCAAAATGAAAAATGTTATGTGTATTAATTACTTTCTCATCAATGATATAATATTTTACTATCTATGCAATTTGCAATTAATTCCGACAGTTTTTTATTATTATTTTCTTACGTCTATTTTTTTCTACAATAGTTGATTACATAAATGAAATTCTTTTCTCCCTAACATAAATTTGAACAAACTTTTTTATTATATTTTTATCTTACATTGTAGCAAAAAAACAAATCAATTTGTTAAAATACCAGTTTTTTATCCAAATTATAACCGATGCATACCAAGTCACCTGATTCCTATACCGTAGACAACATGACAATTACAATTTCGATTAATTATGAGTTATTCGAACATCCATTATATATATAAAGGTGTCTCCATCTCACCAATCATATTAATTTTAACAATCCTTCTAAAAAAAAGTTTATATATAAACCTTTAAAGTACGTATACTTAACATCTACCCGATTGATGTATATACTTGAGAAACACCAACACCGTTTGAACTGTCACTCGTGAAACCTTAATTACTTGAGAATCATCTAAGAAATTACTTTAATTCTGACAATCAGCTAAGAAATAAATCAGCAAATAACCTTCTCATTTCCCATTTTTTTTTATTGTCAATTCAGTGTCCTGATGATGAGAGATACGACTTATTTATCTACTGGCGAAAAACTCCTTGATCTTGTTTTCCTTCAGACAGAATTTTTGTTTTGCCTATACGAACCGCAATTTGTTGGAGCGTACACTACAGTCAATTCTTCTCACGTGCTTTTTGGTTTCATGCTCATATTGGTTGTTATTTTGGAAATTTTTCTCGTTTTATTGGGAGACCAATGCAGACCATACAGTGTTCTTTAGGCGACATGGAGTTCACATTACGATGCTTGCGGTGTATGTGGACGACATGATTATCACTGGTGATGATGAGAGTGAGATTGCTCAGCTAAAGGTCAGATTGGGCAAGGAGTTTGAGGTAAGGACTTGGGACAACTGAGATACTTCCTTGGGATTGAGGTAGCTCGTGGTGCAGAGGGGATTGTGTTATCTCAAAAGACGTATGTGCTAGATTTGCTCACAGAGACAGGTATGCTGGGATGTAAGCCCGCGACTACTCCCATTAACCAGAAGTCCAAGCTAGGTGCTGAGGCAGGAGAGCCAGTTGATAGAGAGAGGTACCAGAGATTGGTGGGTCGCTTGATCTATCTGAGCCACACTCGTCCCGACATATCCTTTGTTGTGAGTGTGGTGAGCCGCTATATGCATGACCCTAGAGAGGGTCACATGGATGTTGTGTACCAGGTTCTGAGGTACCTGAAGAGTGCACCAGGGAAGGGGTTGATTTTCAGGAAGAATGGGCATTTGAACATTGAGGGCTATTGTGATTCAGACTGGGCTAGTTGTGCTGATGACAGGAAGTCCACGTCTGGATATTGCATGTTTGTAGGAGACAATCTGGTCTCCTGGAAGAGCAAGAAGCAGACAGTGGTTGCGCGATCCACGGCCGAGGCAGAGTACAGGGCCATGGCCTTAGGCGTGGCAGAGATGTTGTGGTTGAGAGCCTTGCTGGTGGAGCTCAAGATGGACCAAGGGGCCCAAATGAAGTTGTGGTGCGATAACAAGTCAGCCATCAGTATCGCCAACAACCCAGTGCAGCATGATAGAACCAAGCATATCGAGATCGATAGGTTCTTCATCAAGGAGAAGTTGACCAGTGGACTCCTGGAGTTAGGTCATGTTGCAACCAAAGACCAAGCAGCAGATTGTCTGACGAAAGGACTCAATTCGTTGGACTTAGCGAGAGGATGTGACAAGATGGGCTTAGTGGATATCTTTCGCCCATCTTGAGGGGGAGTGTTGAGATATTTTGTATGTTTACATGTTTTTGGGATTTTTAGAGGCCTATTGACAAATAGAACATTACGGGATAATCTAGGGTGTTATTTGTAAGAGTGCGTTGTAAGACTTATATAAGCCCGAACCATTAAACAATAAAGTAATCTTTTTGGCTCATTTCTCTTTTATACTTCTATAACTTTTTAGTTTAGATGTATAGTTTTAAAGGTAGACTTCACAAAATAATAGAGGCAAGGAGCGTAAGTGATCCCAGGCCTGTGCATTGCACAGGGTATAGACTACCTTCATCACGGGTGTCAAATGCAGATATTGCACTTTGACATAAAACCTAACAATATTCTATTGGATCATGACTTGTATTCAAAAATTTCCGACTTTGGACTTGCCAAATTATACTCCAGAGAATACAACTTGGTAACCCTCAACACAGCACGAGGTACAATATGATATATAGCTCCTGAACTAATATCAAGGTCCTTTGGGGTGATATCATACAAGGCAGATGTTTATAGTTTTGGGATGCTACTAATGGAGATGGCGTGTGGAAACGTCAATAATCATGCAAATAGCTCCAGCCAAGTCTATTATCCGTCATTGATCTATGACCAACTCAAACTTGTAGAAGAGACATAATTATAAATTGAACAATAGTGTTGCACAATTTGGAGATATAGAAGAAATTGTTGAAAATAATCCAAGTCAGCAATGAATACGGACCGTATCCCAATACGGACCGTATCAGCAATAAAAGATGCAGTTTTTATATTTCGTTTTTAGAGCAGTTTTATTTTCTGTTTAGAGTTAATTGTAAACTTAGGCAGCAAGTTATCTATTTAGACATGTGCAGGAAAGTAGTGGGTAGTTTTTAATTAATATGTCATGTAGTGGGTTGGTTATAGGTTAGTTATAGCAAAGTTAGTGGAGTTAGTGGGGTGCGAAACTAGGGATATGCACCACTATAAATACCAGATCTGTTTATGTTAATTAATCAATGAAAAAATGGAGTTGTGAGAAAGTTTCGACTGCTGCCCTGTTTTCTGTTTTTTCCTCTTTTCCGAAAAACTCCCAACAAAATTGGTATCAGAGCCAGGTGAGAGATCAAGGCAGATCCGACCAAGCCAAAGGTGAGAGAGCAAGGTGAGAGATCAAGGCAGATCCGACCAAGCCAAAGGTGAGAGATCAAGGCAGATCCGACCA
Source organism: Carex parvula (assembly GCA_025461045.1). NCBI lineage: Eukaryota > Viridiplantae > Streptophyta > Magnoliopsida > Poales > Cyperaceae > Carex > Carex parvula. Next base: position 429,857 of record JAJGRW010000366.1, on the reverse strand, counting down.
TGGCCGACGCAGGCAACAACACCACCATTAGCATGTCAAATCAGATGGTACCTTTGTTCAAGGGTGAGAATTACGAATTCTGGAGCATCAAGGTACGAACTATGCTGAAATCTCATGGCTTGTGGGAACTAGCAGACAAGGGAATACCGAATCCTGATCCGACACCAATCGACACAGCCAAGCGAGATGCAAAGGCGCTCTTCTTCATTCAGCAAGCCGTACACGAATCGGTGTTTGCAAAGATTGCAGCAGCAGAAACAGCAAACCAGGCATGGACAACTCTGAAAACCGCATTTCAGGGAAGTTCCAAGGTGGTAGCCATCAAGTTGCAGGGCTTGAGACGGGAGTTTGAGACATTGAACATGAAACAAGGCGAGTCAGTTCAATCCTTCTTCACGCAAGTTACAACAATAGTCAACCAAATCCGAAGTTGTGGAGAAGATCTTCCAGAAAAGACGGTTGTGATGAAGGTGTTGCGCAGTCTGACAACCAAATTTGATCATGTGGTCGCGGCGATCGAAGAATCCAAAGAATTGTCCACTTACACGTTTGATGAGTTGATGGGATCACTGCAGGTCCATGAAGTTCGTCTCAACAGATCAGAAGTGAAGGATGACACCAAGGCTTTCTATTCTAAGGGCGATTCCTCAAGAAGCCAACAGCAAGGCAGAGGTAGAGGCCAAGGTTACGGCAGAGGTCGAGGCAGTCAAGGCGGCAGAGGCAGAGGCAAGCCGAGTTACAATCAACCGCATTCTAATCAACCGAAGAAAGATGTAGAATGCTACTACTGTCACAAGAAAGGGCATATGCAAGCCGATTGCTACAAGAAACAGAGAGAAGAAGATCAAGATGTGGAGTGCTATTACTGCCACAAGTCCGGTCATGTGCAGGCCGACTGCTACAAGAAGAAAAGAGATGAAGGACAGGCAAGTTTTGTTGAAGAGAAGAACAATCAGTCACAGTTGTTCATGGCCAAAACCTATGAAGAATCAGATGCGAGTCAAATCTGGTTTTTGGACAGCGGGTGCTCAAACCATATGACGGGTTTCAAACATCTATTTGTTGAATTAGATGAGTCATACAAGAAGGCAGTAAAGCTTGGTGACGATAAAGAGATTCATGTTGAAGGAAAAGGAAGAGTAGCCGTGCAGACCAGCAGTCACAATACACGGATGCTACATGATGTGTACTATATTCCTCAACTGTCCCAAAACCTACTCAGCATCGGTCAGATGATGGACAGCGGGTGTACCATCAAGTTTGAAGGCAACAATTGCAGAATTGTAGATGCAGCCACGGATCAGACGATGGCAATAATCAAGAAGACACAAAACAACTTGTTCCCTTTGGAGATAGCCAAGGTGAAAGACAAGGCACTTGCAGCCAAGGAGATTAGTTCCAGCAAGTTATGGCATTTGAGGTATGGTCATCTAAACATGAATGGTTTGAGATTGTTGAATCAAAAGAAAATGGTGAATGGGTTACCCGAAATTGGTGAAATCGGGTTATGTGAAGGATGTGTGTTTGGCAAGCAATCGAAGCTGCCATTTCCAAAAGATCAGTCGATGCGTGCAACCAAGGTACTTGAGTTAGTGCATACTGATTTGTGCGGACCCATGGAGGTTGAATCAATGGGAGGAAGCAAGTATTTTATGCTGTTTATTGATGATTACAGCAGGATGACTTGGGTATATTTTCTTAGCTATAAAAGTGAAGCGTTTGGGCTGTTCAAAAGGTTCAAAGCCATGGCAGAGACGCAAACAGGGGCTAGGCTGAAAGCTCTAAGATCAGACCGTGGTGGTGAGTTTCAATCAAAAGAATTCAAGCAGTTCTGTGAGAAAGAAGGGGTGCTACAGCAGCTGACCACTCCATACACACCTGAGCAAAACGGTGTAGCTGAACGCAAGAACCGCACGGTAGTAGAACTAGCAAGAAGTATGCTGAAATCTAAAGGTATGCCGAATAGTTTTTGGGCTGAAGCAGTAGCAACAGCGGTATATGTTCTAAATCTGTCACCGACCAAAGCAGTGATGAACAAAACACCGTTTGAAGCGTGGTTTGAAAGGAAGCCCAGTGTGGGGCATTTGCGTGTTTTTGGGTGCATTGCTTACACTCTCATAAGTGCACAAAACCGAAAGAAACTGGACTCAAAATCTGAAAAGTGTGTGTTCATTGGGTATTGCATACAATCTAAAGGTTATAGGTTGTTTAATCCGGTGACAAAGAAGATTATAGTCAGTAGAAATATCATGTTTGATGAGAATGCTAGTTGGAGTTGGTCTATGAAGGAAGACAACACACCAATAGCAGAAATAGAAGATGAAGAAGAAGAAGGCAGCATTGAGCAGGCGCAGAGCAGTCCAAGCTCGAGTAGCACATCACATCGGATGGTTGATCCGGATACACAAGGAAGAAAGGTACGATCCTTGCAAGAATTGTATGAAGCAACTCAGGTTATGTATGTAGCAGATCCATTGTCCTATGAAGAAGCCGTAGAAAGAAAGGAATGGGTGCAAGCAATGAAAGAAGAAATGAGTTCAATCGAGCAAAACCAAACCTGGAAGTTGGTGGAATTACCAAAAGATCGCAATGCAATTGGAGTTAAATGGGTTTACAAGACTAAATTTGGTCCAGATGGCAGTGTATTAAAATACAAAGCGAGGTTAGTGGCAAAAGGATATGCACAAAAGCAAGGCATAGACTATGAAGAGACGTTCTCCCCGGTGGCTAGATTTGAAACGGTTCGGTTATTGATTGCAATGGCTGCCCAATTGAGACAACCTATCTATCAATTTGATGTGAAGTCAGCATTCCTCAATGGTGAACTAAAAGAAGAGGTTTATGTTGAGCAACCGGAAGGGTTTGTTGTGAAGGGCAAAGAACATTGGGTGTACCGTTTGTTCAAAGCATTATACGGTTTGAAGCAGGCTCCCCGTGCATGGTACAGCAAGATTGATGCACATTTTCAGAAATTGGGATTTGAGAGAAGCAAGAATGAGCCTAATCTCTATGTCAAACGAAAAGAAAAAGGAGGTTTAATAGCAGTATGTCTCTATGTTGATGATATGATTTATTTTGGCACAGATGATGCAATGGTGAAGGAGTTTAAAGAGCAAATGATGCGTGTGTTTGAGATGACCGATCTAGGAGAAATGCATTACTTTCTAGGTCTGGAGGTTGAACAAGAGAAGGGAAGAATCTTTGTGTCCCAACGCAAGTATGCAAGAGACTTGGTAGAAAAGTTCGGATTGAAAGATTGCAATCCCGTACTAATTCCAATGAATACAAATGAGAAGTTGTCAGCAATTGATGGAACCGGAGCAGCAGATGCAACTCGGTTTAGGAGTTTGGTGGGAGGTCTGTTGTACTTGACGCACACAAGACCAGACATCACACATGCAGTTGGAATGGTTGCGAGATACATGCAGAATCCAACTAAACAACACATGGGAGCAGCAAAGCGAATTCTCAGGTACATTGTAGGTACAACAAGCTATGGTCTATGGTACAAGGGTGTTGATGAACCGTGTTTGACAGGCTACAGCGATAGTGATTGGGCAGGCAGCATAGATGATCGAAAAAGCACAACAGGTCAGGTGTTCTTCTTTGGCAACAGCGTAATAAGTTGGAATTCGAAAAAACAGTCAACAGTTGCACTATCAACCGCAGAAGCTGAGTACAATGCAGTAACATCAGCAGCATGCCAAGGTGTATGGTTAAGGCGCTTATTGGAAGAGTTAGATTGTGAGCAGAAAGGTGCAACAATACTCTATTGTGATAATCAGTCGACAATTGCAATTAGTAACAACCCGGTGCATCACAACAGAACAAAGCACATAGACACTCGGCTCCATTTCATACGAGATCTGATTGAGCAAAAGATGATAGAGTTGCAGTATGTGAACACGAACCAGCAAGTTGCAGATGTGCTGACCAAATCACTCCCACGAGAGAAGTTCAACTGGTGTCGAGACATGATGAATGTGCTGGACTTTGGATTAAGGGGGGGTGTTGAAAATAATCCAAGTCAGCAATGAATACGGACCGTATCCCAATACGGACCGTATCAGCAATAAAAGATGCAGTTTTTATATTTCGTTTTTAGAGCAGTTTTATTTTCTGTTTAGAGTTAATTGTAAACTTAGGCAGCAAGTTATCTATTTAGACATGTGCAGGAAAGTAGTGGGTAGTTATTAATTAATATGTCATGTAGTGGGTTGGTTATAGGTTAGTTATAGCAAAGTTAGTGGAGTTAGTGGGGTGCGAAATGATGGATATGCACCACTATAAATAGTAGATCTGTTTATGTTAATTAATCAATGAAAAAATGGAGTTGTGAGAAAGTTTTGGCTGCTGCCCTGTTTTCTGTTTTTCTCTCTTTTCCGAAAAACTCCCAACAGAAATCCTATATAAGGTTGCAGCTCATAAACCGATTGAAATGCTCATGCTGACTAGTATTGCGGCGGACAGAAAAGCACTACTCCTGGTGGCAATGTTCATCACATGGAGGGAACGATGTGCGAGGATATTCACCGACAAAAGCAAGTCAGTACAGGAAATAGTGGAAGAAATCAGGCAACAGATGAGTTATTACCAGCAACCAAAATGCGGGCTGGTAGTGGACCGAACATAAAGGAGATAACTGCTGGTATAAATCGAAGGGAATTCAGCACAGCCACCAAATGGTACCGGGATCAGTAATGGTACCGGTACCGGTACTGGTACTGGTACTAACGCAAGGTACAGGGAGGAGGGAGATATCACATGAGAAGGTTTACTGAAAGAAGGATGTCCATGAGGAAGGCTCAGCTAAGACTGGAGCCAGTCAATCAAAAGGAATTCACATTTTCAGGAACACTGACTCCTCAAATCAGTTTTCATATGTTTTTCTGTTTTAGACTTCTGCTTAATGCTCTTGCTTGAGCGCTTCTATTTTTCTTTTCAATTTTCTTTGTTTATCTTTTCTTGCTCAGCTGCTTGAGCGCTTTCATTTGCTTTTTTCCTTGCATACAAAACTCTTGTAGCTTATTCATTATCAATGAAATCAAATGTGGGCTTGACCCATATTTTTTCTCAAAACAAAAAAAAAAAGGTTGCCTTGTGGTGCATTCAAATGAGGGCACCCATCCGCCCTCCATGAGCAGAGTCATTGAGATGCTGCCGAGTGATGTAGATAGCTTGGAGATGCCGCCGAGACCTTTCATGACATCCTTTCCAGACGAGGTCTCTGTGAGATGCTCTCAAATTGATTCTGGTAGCATAGAGCTGTCAGCCATTTCAGATCAAATTAGTTTGCTTTAATCCCACAAAAAAAATTAAATGAACACGTGTTGCTTTGATTTCAGAGGAACTTAGTACTAAAAAGTATATAATGTAAGGTTCCTTGCATTTTTTTAATTAAGATATTTACCGATATTTCAAAATTTTGTGTATTGTATTATATCCATTTTTCATAAAACTAAAATATTCAAATTTTATTATGTTTTATTGCATATATATAGCTATATTTAAAATTGAAGGGACTTAATTAATGTGCAAAATATTCTTCTCCTACCGTATAAATAGCAGAGAGCGCAATATAGGAGGGAGGCTAAAAGTGAGAAACATGTTATCCTTATCATTCCTCAATTCTTAGTTTAAATGTGCTTTATCTTCTTCTGGCTGAACAACTGAATGGAAATTCTTTAATTACAAAACAGTATTATTTCTCTTTGTGCTTGTGCATAGGTTAGTAGAATTAATAAGCTAATACAAAATAACTACTACCAAGGGAGTCCTTCTGTATCTTCGTCTTTCCTTTGGTAGATTCTTCTATCAACTCAGTGACGAAGAAAAAATTCACTCCTATAGCCATTTGTCACTTTTGGCCATCCAAATTATTTTAGCCTTTCACAGAGGTACTGATAGTTTATTTAAACTGAGATACTGGTTTTAGAAGCACCTTCCCTCTGTATAACTTCTTTATTACGTTTATTGTAGTATTGGTAAGAAATTACAAGCCCAATATGTAGCATTGTTATTTTAGGCCCAATATGTAACATTTGTATTAAGGCCCAAGATGTTCTCCCTGTACAAAACTAAGTTGTTCAATTGTTGGACAACCCAAATTTACTTTGTTGTGGTGATCAAGGGAGAGAAAAGCCTTGCATATGCTGATTTACCTTATGCTAGCTAGACTCAGCTTTAGACTTAGTAAACAGAGTATTAGTTGTTATTATTCTTTATAAAAGGTTGGGATTAATTAGGTGAATAACAAAATTTCAGTAAGAAATAATGGAGGACAATTGAGTAGTATAATTTCGAACAATTCAGGAACAGATTTAAAGGGAACCCGCAGATTTAAAGAGATCTCCTTTGAATGCTAAATACATGGTTGTAATTTAGTGGCTAGAACTTCACTTTATGATTATAAAGTCTTAAATTTTAATTATAATTATCACACATTTTATATATTACACCAACCTTCCGATCTAAATTTTCTGATTGTATTAAATGACTTGATGACTAGTTGTCGTTGGTGCGTAGACTTGCAAGTCAATGCAAGGAGAACAGTGAAGTGAACTTGGATGTACTATTAATTTAATTCTCTTATTTAAGTGACGCGGTGGTACAAAGAATTGATAAAAATTGAATATATAAACAAACTTATAAAATAACTTATAAAATGTTCATTTCTTTGACCGCTTGACCTTGTAACAAATAAACTCGAAACTTCAAAATTTTGAATTTACATGCATCACTCATGAAGTACATGGATTTCAACGGTTTAGATTCGTTATTCGAAGCGATCTGATATATTTTTGGAGTTGTGCTAACCAAACATTTTTGGTGAGCACATCACACCCTAGCTTTTCTATGTGTTAAATATGGAATGTTAGGATGGTAACTAAAAACATTTCGGTTGGTTCAAGCTATGGATACATATCTCTGTTTTAAAATTTCAAACAACAGATGCGAATCTCATAATGAGTTTCATATGCATACAAAAATGTAATTGGAGACCAAAATTTAAATATATATTTTTTTTAAATTTCCATCAAAGACTAGCAGTCAAGGCCTTCGAGAAAAGTAGTCGACTCTAAAGTCATCCAAATTCCAAAGACTAGCAATGGCCGACAAAGAGGAAAAGAAAAGAGAAGTGACTTCCTTTTTAATTTGATTTATAACAAGCTTGTACCAGTAGTGAATTAAGAATGCATTTTCTGAGCAATCGCCTACTTCTAATATCCAGTGCAATGCTGACCATTATTGCAGTGGTAAGAAATATCGTTGTGCCTACGGGTATCTTCTTAAATATAGTAAGGCTACGGTGCTTTGCAAAGTAAACCACCCCGTTTACTTCGGGCCATTTTTTGGATTTTGAAAATCCAAACAACCGATCCGAACCGTTCAACATGTTCTAAACATTGAAATGTGCTTGGAGACCAAATTTTACATTTTTTGGAACTTTTTTACTATTTATTAAGCCACTTTGAAAGTCGCTGATTCAACGATAAACAGTAAAAAACAGTAAAATTTCCGGGACCACCGGATTAGAAACTTTCAAAGTGGCTTAATAAATAGTAAAAAAATTCAAAAAAATGTAAAATTTGGTCTCCAAGCACATTTCAATATTTAGAACATGTTGAACGGTTCGGATCGGTTGTTTGGATTTTCAAAATCCAAAAAATGACCCGAAGTAAACAGGGTGGCTTACTTTGCAAAGCACCATAGCCTTACTCTATATATATATATATATGAGGAGGGATCAAGTTACAACAAAGTTACAACAACTATTTTTTTTCATTTTCAAAGTTCAAATAGTCGATCCAAACCGTTCAACATGATTATCTAAATAAAATGTGCTTGCAGATCAAATTTTACATTTTTTTGAATTTTTTACTATTTATTAAGATGGGTACAAAATTCAATGGTCTGAATATGACTATTTTTGTAAAATACTTAATAAATAGAAAAAAAATTCAAAAAAATGTAAAATTTGATCTGCAAGAACATTTTATTGTGGAGATCATGTTGAATGGTTTGGATCGACACTTTGGACTTTGAAAATGAAAAAAATAGTTGTTGTAACTTTGTTGTAACTTGATCCCTCCTCTATATACATATATATATATATATATATATACATATATATATATATATATATATACATATATATACATATATATATATATATATATATACATATATACATATATATATATATACATATATATATATATATATATATATATATATATATACACTGTTGTAGTATTGGAATGACATGGCATGGTTCATACTTCATACAGTGGATGTGTTGATTGATCCCTCAACAATTTTGTATTTTATGCCAGATTAATTTACTGGACTAATCGTATTAAGAAATATAGTTTGGAAATTTTATAGTGTATTGATCAACCAAGATCAGTATATGCAGGTTCATATCAGACATCGTTTCGAGTGATGCTAGGGTCATAAACATATTACTAATTGGTTCATCCAAAATTTTTTTAGTTACCACCCTAACATTTCATTATTAAAACATTATCAGTGAAATTGTCAAAATTCAGTGATTACCACCCACGCAAGCTTAACGCAAACTAAGCGTGCGCACCAATGTGGTCTGGGCACCAATTTTTTTTTTAAGTTGATTTTTGTTGTACGTATAATTTGTAGTATAAAACGTTGATCCGATTGTGCATGATTGTCGTCAAAATTTATATATATATTTTTGAAATTGCCATCAACGACTAGCAGTCAAGGCCTTCGAGAAAAGTAGTCGACTCTAAAGTCATCCAAAGACTAGTTAATAGCCGGCAAAGAGGAAAAGAAAGAAAAGTGACTTCCTTTTTATTGATGAAAGAAGAAAAAAACAAAGAAAAAAAAAAGTTAACGCGTCAAAGAGGATAAAAAAAATGTGAAGCCAATCAGGATAAGACTCGTTGAGCCATGTGCAATTTAATACTCTAGACTCTAGCCTATCTACACAGAGAACAAAAGGCCCACATTACAAAAGGCAATTTCTGATTTATTTATTATGAAAAAAAAAATTCCGGACATAGTTATCTACTATGGGAAGTTATCAATTTTTTACGTTTATTTTTTCTTCTCAAAGAGAAGTACATTATATATATATATATATATATATATATATATATATATATATATAGAATCTGGCTAATATGCTACGCGTATATAAGGGCTCCTCCGTGCTACGGCTCACTTTTTGAGTTTTCAAAATCCTAACGGTCGATCTGAACCGTTCAACATGATCTCCATATGAACATGGACTTGCAAATCAAATTTTATATTTTTTTAGAATTTTTTCACTATTTATTAAGCCACTTTGAAAATCCCTGATCCAATGGTCTAGAAGAGTTTACTGTTATGTACAAATTTGTGTTTTTTCAAAGTGGCTTAATAAATAGTAAAAAATTCTAAAAAATGTAAAATTTGGTTTGCAAATACATATTCATATGGAGATCGTGTTGAACGGTTCGGATCGACCGTTAGGATTTCGAAAACTCAAAAAGTGAGCCGTAGCACAGAGGGGACCTTATATACGCGTAGCACCGTAGCACTGTCCTATATATATATATATGAGGAGGGATCCACTTACAACAAATTTGAGTTACAACAAAGTTACAACATTCATTTTTTTCATTTTCAAAGTCCAAATCGTCGATCCAACCGTTCAACATGATCATCTAAATAAAATGTACTTGCAGATCAAATTTTATATTTTTTTGAATTTTTTTACTATTTATTAAGTATTTTACAAAAATAGCCATACTTAGACCATTGAATTTTGTACCCATCTTAATAAATAGTAAAAAAATTCAAAAAAATATAAAATTTGATCTGCAAGTACATTTTATTTAGATGATCATGTTGAACGGTTGGATCGACGATTTGGACTTTGAAAATGAAAAAAATGAATGTTGTAACTTTGTTGTAACTCAAATTTGTTGTAAGTGGATCCCTCCTCTATATATATATATATATATATATAGTGCTTGGCTATTATGCTTATATAAGCATATGCCCACATATGCTTAAATGAGCATTTTTGCGTTTTCAATGTTCAAATGGTCGATCCGACCGTTCATCTTGTTCTCCATATTAATATGTGCTTGGAGACCAAATTTTACATTTTTCTGAATTTTTTTACTATTTATTAAGCCACTTTGAAAATTGCTGATCATATGGTCCAGAATTTTGGAAACACTGTTTTTACTGTTCACCCAGATCAGCAATTTTCAAAGTGGCTTAATAAATAGTAAAAAAATTCAGAAAAATGTAAAATTTGGTCTCCAAGCACATATTAATATGGAGAACAAGATGAACGGTCGGATCGACCATTTGAACATTGAAAACGCAAAAATGAGTTATAAGCATATGTGGGCATATGCTTATATAAGCATAGTAGCCAGCCCCTATATATATATATATATATGCATATGCCAAGCTTTTTTTTGGTTAAAAAGGCCGGGAGCCCAGTTTCATATTACTGAAACCTATAAAAGTTACATAGTTTAGAGATAAGTAAGAGATCCAGTCGCCATTACAGGCACATCAAGAGATAACTAGATAACAAAAAGCACTACAGCTGTGCAACATTGACAGCTCAAATGACCAAACTTAGTTTGTTTATATGAGTATTTAGATCAGGGATTATCTAATCCTATAAACTAAGGACTCAGTTCATCATCTGTGTCTTGTGAGTGATACAGTTGCATCTGATCATCTCCTGGTAGCCATACACGCAGTGGAATTGCTTCAATCGAGTCAGCATCCGGCATCCATCTACATGTCCCTGCTTTTAATGTCTGCAGCTTGTGTTTTTTCCTATGACCTGTCCAGTAGAACACCAGTGAAATAGTAAGTAATATAAGAGATCGAGCCGATTTTGTTATTACGTGTTGGAAGCATATATCATTTCTATGCTTCCAAATTGTCCAACAGGTAGCACTAAATACAACAAGGAAAGCATTTTGTTGCTCAGTTGGTAAATTGCATGCAAAAGTTTGCACATCGTGCATAGTGTGCCAGTTGACAAAGTGGGTCTGACATTGGCCCATCCAAAACCAAATTTGCTTAGCCAATTGGCACTGTAGGAATAAATGGTTCACTGTTTCCTGTTCAGAACAGAAGAGGCATTGAGTGGAACCTTGCCAACCTCGTTTACTTAAGTTTTTCTTAGTAAGGATCTTTCTTTTGAACACCAACCACATAAAAATTTGTATTTTGGGAGGTATAGGTAAATTCCAACAGAGTAAAGGGTGTGTAACATTAATGCCCCCAAAGTTTAGCAGTTGATATGTTGATTTGACAGAAAAGTCCCCAGTGGGTTCCCATCTCCATGAAAGCTTATCAGTGTTGTGTGTAAAGGAAATCTGGCTGAGGGTATGCAACAACTGATTCCATTCCTGAAAGCAAACCCCTGTTAATATGCTATGAAAATATACATTTTGACCTTGAGAATTAATGACTTCAGAAATAGAAATATTTTTAGACCAGCACAAGTTATAAAGTTGTGGGAATCTAGAGGCTAAAGAACAATTGTCTAACCAAATGTCTTCCCAAAATCTAACTTGAGATTGTTGGCCAGGTGTGTATTGTACACTGCTAAGGCCTAAATCTGATATCTCTAAAATAGCTGACCAAAATGGAGACATTGAGGATCTAGAGGAAATATGAGAATAAAGATACTGAATTAAGGTTTTCCAAGGACTATGGTAATTGGGGTCTTTGTATTTCACCCACCATTTGATGAGAAGGGCAATATTCATATCCCTTAAATTTAAAATCCCTAGTCCCCCAAATTTTTTAGCTATGCAAACTGTTGACCAGTTTAATAAAGAGTATTTCTTCTTTTTTGAAGAGCCTTGCCAAAGAAACCTGCGTCTAATTTTATCAATATCTTTGATAGTCATATCAGGGACTCTATATATAAAGAAGGCATATAATGGAACAGCTGAAAGCACTGAATTGATAAGTGTAAGTCTCCCCCCAATTGACAACATGTGACCTTTCCAATTTGGTAGTTTTTTATCTATCTTATCAAGTAAGAATCTCCAATCTGCTACAGTGAGTTTTTTATCATGCAATGGCAAACCTAGATACTTAATGGGGAAGTTGGCTTTGTGGCATCTGAAGGTATGAGCTAAAGTTGTGTCTATGTTATCTCCTATAAAATACATCTCAGTTTTATCTAAATTAAGTTTTATGCCTGAGATAGCTTCAAAAGCTTGTAATGCCCACCAGGCAGCTTCAACAATCTGATGGTTAGCTTCTAAAAATAAAATGGTATCATCGGCATAGTGGCAGTTAGTGATATTCTTATTATTAAAACAAGGTGGGCCAAGACCTCTAAGCACATTTGCTTGTTTCCCTTTATTAAATATCCTACTAAGCACATCTGCTGCTAGGATAAACAAAAAAGGGGAGAGAGGGTCTCCTTGTCTGACTCCTTTTTTTACAATAGAAATAAGGAGTGAGATGCCCATTGATTTGTATACAAGACTGTGAACTAATGAGCCAGTTATGGATCCAATTAATCCATGTCAGACTAAAACCTCTACTAGATAGTACTTCTAACAGATATGACCAGTGAATTGTATCATATGCCTTAGCAAAATCGAGTTTGACGACTACCCCCTGGTGGTTGTGTTGTTTGCTATAATGTATTATTTCTTGACTAAGTACTACATTATCTAAGATATATCTATTTTGTATGAAGGCTGCTTGACTTACATCTATGATCCTACTCATGACACTGTGTAGTCGAAGAGTAAGGATTTTGGAGATTAGTTTAAAGCTACAATTAACCAGGCTAATAGGTCTGTATTTGTTCACTGTGTTGGCAGTTTTAACCTTTGGTATCAAGCATATGATAGACTTGTTGAGTTTATCCATATTGAGTGTCTGAGCATGAAAATGTGAGCAAAGTAGTAGTATATCAGGGTGTATGAGGTCCCAAAAAAATTGATAAAACTTAAAAGGAAAACCATCTGGTCCTGGGGCCCCATTAGGTTCACAAGCAAACAAAGCTTTTTTAATTTCCTCTATGGTAAAAGGTTGAATAAGAAGTTCATTTTTCCTGAGGGGATATTTTTTCATTGTCAGACCAGAAATTAGGGTCCAAAGTGGCATATTTAATGCCTGCAGTGCCTAGACATTGTTTATAATAGTCAAAGATGTGTGATTGAATATCATCTAGTGATTGAGTTGGTTGATCATTAATATCTAAAGAGTTGATTCTATTTTTTTTTTTCTATTATTGGCTATGGTGTGAAAGAACTTGGTATTAAGGTCCCCTTCTTCTAGCCACTTTTGCTTAGCTCTATGTTTCCAGTAGGTTTCCTCCTCTAGATATATTGCTTCTAATTGATGTTTTAATGAATGCCATTCATCTAATTCTGATTGAGAGAAAGATCTAGTTTCCTGGATAACTTCTAGTTTGTTGAGTCTATCTAAAATATTACTTTTCTCTTTTTTTTTTATTACCATAGTAGTTTTTGGCCCATCCTTTTATTTTTCTCCTTATTTTCCCTAATTTTAAATGCCAGCTTTGACCTATATCTCTGCCTATCAGAGGTAAATCATTCCACCATTTATGAAGTAGTCTAACAAATTCCTCCTGTTCTAACCATAAGGGATCAAATTTAAATTGATGTGGAGTGGTGGAAGGGCTATGGTTTACTTGAAGTAATAAAGGACAATGGTCTGAGCCATTTTACACAAATCTACTAGATCTACTCGATGATAGTTATGTGCCCATTCTGGAGTTGTAAGAAATCTATCTAACAAGGCAAAAGTTCTACCATTGGACCAAGTATACTTTCTAGTTTGCAGTTTATGTTCAATCAAATTATGGTTATTGATAAATTTATTAAACATTTTGCTGGTTGTGATATCAAAATTGGGGCCTGACTTCTCTTGGTGATGCCTAATGACATTAAAATCGCCACTAATAATCCAAGGGTATGAGTATCCTGTTCTAATTTGCTCTAATTCCTTCCATAATTCTTTTTTAAGATGTCTTAATACTGGCCCATATACAATAGTATATTGCCAAGTGGATTGATCCATTTTATTCTGGAAATGAATATCTACACTATAAGTATGCAGGCTGTGGGAAATAAGTTCTATTTTATTACTATCACCTCCAAACAGTATACCTCCTGATCTACCAACTGAGGGTAAGAAAATCCAGATGTCTAGTTTATTGGATAGGGATCTAAGATATCTAGAGGAAAAATCTTCTTTTTTGGTTTCCTGGATTGCTATGATATCAACTTGGTATTTAGTGATGTAATCAGTTAAAGCTTGTCTTTTCCTAGTGGCATTCATGCCTCTGATATTCCAATTTAAAATATTCATTCAGATATGTGTACACCACTAGTTGATGAGGATTCTAAGTATCTTTATCTAAAGTAGGTAAATGATCAAGTGTGAGACAGGTTGTATTCCCCTGAGTGATTGTAGGTGTTTCTAGATTGTGTAAAATCTGTTCAAATTGGGATCTCTCTAATTGTTGAATAGCAGAGATATGGACTACCCTATCCTGGTCATTATTTCCTAACACTATATTGTATACATTGAAAAGTTGCTCTATCTGTGGTATAGTTAATCTATGATAAGGGAATCTATGAAGTAAACTGTTACCTGCTGGTTTAGATGTACCAGAGGCTTTTCTTTTCTGGGCCCTTTGCAAAATGGGAGTCTGTGCATGTCTGGTGGTGATTCTGATGCTTCTTCTGGGTACTGATTTGTTATATCTCCATTCATTGGGAAAAGGTGGGGTATCAACATGAGTGTATTCAGTAGAGGTATCTGAAAGTTCTATTGTTTCTGGTGTGGGTAGAATAGAGGGGGTATTGGTCTGTTTTGTGGTTGGGCTAAGTCTAGGAAATGGTCTACTTGGACAGGCTTTTTTGGGTCTCTGATTGCTGGGAGAGTTTTTGAGAATGGGCCTGTGTTTGAGAGAATGGGCCTTAGCAGATTTGAAGATAGTGGCCTTTGCTTTTTTGGCTTGAACCTTCCTAAATCTCTGATCCAGAGGGGTGCAGTCCAGGATATCATCAATGAGCTCTCCAATAGGCATACTATCTGTGTCACTGTCTAGGACTTTCTGATGAAGTATTGGGGAAGCTGGAGATATGGTAGGAGGAGCTTTGTTTGTATCACTATCCAATTCAAAGGAAAAATGGCCTAGTACATGTGAATGTGAAGGCTGAGTGTTGGTAGTTTTGTGGGTATAAGAAGAAGGAGGAATGACATAAGTACCAGAGGAAGAGCCTAAGCCATAGCCTCTTTCCATGTTTTGTATAGCATTTAGGGCATTTTGGAAGGAATCTTCATCTGACTCGTCATCAGTATCAGAGTTATTTCCTTGAGTAGATTGGTGTTCCTGTGTACAGGATGGGAGAGGGGCTTTTCCTTTATCAGGTGGTGAGGCTCCTAATACAGGTCTCTGTGCTGGTGAGGCATGTATATGTGGTCCTCTTCTACTGATACGGGGGGACAGAAAAGATGGATTGTGACTTGGGGAGTGAATCAATGTAACAGACGGGATGCTGGGGCTTGGGGGTAGATCACCAGTGTCTCGAGAATGGTCGTGTGACAGAATTGGGTCTTCGTCCATAGCCGGATTTGCCATCTCAAGGTCTGGGATGATCGGAGGTTCTGGATGCTGCTGGTGTTGGATAGGTGGAGCAGCGGGGACGACACCAAAATGGGTACCATTCGGAAACGGTCTACCATTGATGCGACCCCTCCAGGCGTTCACGTTCTCGGTGTGCTCAGTTTCGATTTCAAAATTGATATCATAAGAGGAGACAAATCCAGAGGGGTTACGGTGTGTAAGGTTATGTTGTGTTGGGAGAGCAGAGAGGTCACCGATACCAATTCGAAGACGTGCAAATCGGTAATCATAGCGATTCCGAGTGCCAGGATCCAGTTCTAAGACAATGGCGCCATAGGGGCTGAGGACTCTGTTGAATTCCTCCCAATAGAAAAGGTCAATGGGAAAACCATGGAGGCGAATCCAAACAGAGGTTAGACGTTTGCCAGCGTTAAAAGCCGGATCCCATTTGAGTATAGGGAACTGTACCTCGTCCATTCGGAGCCATTTCTTCCGGGTTGCAGCAATGAGCCATTCTTCCGAAGGAGCTTGTATCACATAGATGAAATCGTCAAAGACAGCCACTCTCCAGAGAAATGGAGGGTACGAGTAGCGTAAGACTTTTTCCACCTTGTCAGGGCCCCATGCTGCGATATCATCCAACAAGAAACTCAAATGTAGTTCGCGGTTGATCATCTCCGAGTCTGGTGTGGAATTGAACATGAGCACAGGTGGTTGAATGTTTCGAGGGGGTTGAGTATCTAGTCTCGCTGCTGGGGGTGGAGGTGGCCGAGGTGGCGGTTCCGCCCGTGCTCGAGATTGTACTGGTCGATCGGGCGGAACTTGAGGCATCGGAGGTGGATGATGAACTACAGGGTGAGAAATAGGTGGCGCAGGACCAGCAAAGGCCGATCGGGAAATGGAGTTGTCACCTGTGTGGGAATCGGTGGTTGCAAGTGTCGCGGGATTCGATGACCTATGTTATGATAAGGTCAGGAGCGTCCAGTACCCCGGCGATTAGGGTTCGGCGCCATTGTTGCCAAGGTAGTTTGAACGACTCGAGTATCTGAAGCGACAGTAGGATTGGACGTATGGCAGTTGAAGCTTTTATGCCCCGATTTGTTACATATAAAACAAATAAGCGCGTTGCGACATTGATGTGCTTTATGCCCCTGATCGCCACACCTCAAACATCTTGGATGAGTTGGAGTCGATCGACGACGAATATCCTCAATACGTGTCCGAATCAACGCAGATCGCTGCTCATTCGGTCGTGTTGCTGCTTGTGTGTCTTGCCAGCGTGGTGATTTTTGTAGAATAGATTTGTAAGTCGGCCCGGGCATATCACGGCCCATCGCCATTAGAGATTGAAATTGAGCTCTTGCCTTATTCATATAGTGGGCTTTGGAGACAGCCATCTCTCTTTTTTGATTTATCTTTCCTCTTTTTTTCTCTTTTTTTCTGTTTTTGTTTTGGGCTTATCGCCTAAAAAATCGCCATTTTTTCGCTTCAGCTCTTTTTTCTCTTTCCAATCGTTTGCTATTATTCATGCATATGCCAAGCTTAATTATTAGAAAGTGACTAATTGTATCCAAGGTTCTGTATTTGATTTGTAATCAAGCTCAGATGTCATTTGACTAGCACCAATACAATAAAACTCAATACTATATATTGTAGACCTTAATAGCAAATCATATATGATAAGTAATCTAAGTTTCTCACAACTAGCGACTTTTGAAAGTGGTCCCGAGTTAGTTGCTAACCGCTTGCAACTTGCACTACTTGTGCAACTTTCTGTACTTTCTCCAGGACCACTTCTAAAAGTTTGAAAAAACGGGTCCACTTAGTACTTGGCAACTAACACCGGAAATACTGTAAAATTTAATTTGTTTTCATAATTTAAATTTTTGTAAACGACACTATGAATACTGTAAAATAACAATATGGATACTATAAAAACACATGATGAATACTTTAAAACCACACTATGAATACTATAAAAATTATCTTGAAATAAAATTTTTATTTTCAAATTTCAATATTTTATATATGCATCTAGATAATGTAAAATAACACTATGGATACTGTTGGTCCCTAAGGCACCTAAAAGGGGGTGAATATAGGGCCTTTTAAAATTTAAAGTTACATACTTTTAACTAACGTGTGTATGTGTCATTCTTGGCGGAAACAAAAATAACTCTAAACTAAACAAGTGTGTGTAAGATAAATGAAGAGTTGAGAGACACTTCACACGAGAGTTGTTTACAGAGTTCGACACTAACGCCTACGTCTCCGAGGCTCACTACCTTCGAGATGGCGCGCCTTTCTTTACCAAATAAGAAAGGAGTACAAGGTGGAACCAGTGAGCCCTTACAAAACTTGAGAAATCACACGGCCCGAGCACAGAAATGGCTCACCAGCACTAATGGCTCAAATATATGAAACAAACAAGATGATCACTAAAGAATCACTCTACTTCTTACACAATATTGATTGTGGTTGAGTATGCTTGAGATTGTTATATGAATATTGAAGTTGTGTGCACAAGCAACAATGACTTTTTCTAGATCTGAAAAGAATTAAGAATATTGCAATTGGAGGCGGCTAGAGTGATAATCGAAATCTAAATTTTACTTCTATTCATAAAGAGAGAAGCAAAATAAGGTATCTGGTCTTAACCGTTGCAACGATAGATTAGGTGTTACAACGGTTAACCCCAGATAGTAGGTTTGGTTGCGCTGAGAAACCCTAACGCTTATTAGGTGTTACAACGGTTGCTACAATGGCTAACTCTCTGGAAATCTCAATGTTCCGTTGCACCGGCTGTCACAATGGAATAAATTGATTTGGCTGTGCATTTGGAATTATGATTTATTCCGTTGTAACGGCTATTTGACCGCTGTAACGGTTAATGTCAAATACCTCAATCTCAAGCATGCTTTACCAATTTTACAGATTTATAAACCTAATCTTGAGGTGATGCTTCTAGATCCAATGCTTGGTTCTTCACGACTCATCCTTGATTAATATTGCAATTCATCATGCATCATTGAAGTGTATTTTAGCAATTCATATCGTCATGAACCTGTACAATATCTCAAGACACGAAATTGTAAAATTCAACAAATATATGTTTTGCAAATCTAGTCAAACAAACAAGTAGATTATGGCACAATCCAACAGATACTGTAAAACAACATTGTGGATACTATAAAACAAAAAATGGATACTGTAAAAACAACATATGCATACTATAAAACAACATGATGGATGCTGCAAAACAAAAGAAAACACAAACATAAAATGTAACTGTTCACAAACACATTGTTTCTTCAGAACCGATAACTGTTCACCAACACTAGCATACACAAACATAATTGTTCAACAACACTAGCATACACACTGTTCCAGAAAACTCTATTTAACACACAAATATTACACGAGACAGAATAAAAACATAAAGGCAAATTTCTTGAAAAGTTGTTACTTCAGAACCCTCAGATGAACATTATTTGGATGAAAGATAAGTCTCATCACTAGAACAATACGTTCCTTTGATATATCATCCTGCAAAAAAAAAAAGTTATAAATTGGAGTTACTTAGCTGAAAGAATAAACTTACAAATATAAATGACATCATAAACATACAAAAAGTTACCTGGGTGAAAGAGTTAGGCGTCTTGGTAATCAATTTATACACAAAGCACAAAACAAATATCACACAATCCATTGATTTTGGTCCCTGGTTTGGGCAACTCTCAAGAATATCATCAACTTCTCTCCAAGCTGGTTTAGCTGAAAAAAAAATTCATATCAACAATTAATAAAACATTGAAGTTCTAAATACTGTTCACCAAACATATTGTTCATCAAACACAAATTACATCATTCATAAATACAAAAATACATAAACATACTGTTCCACAAAATTTGTTACTTAAGAACCTTCTGATGCACATTGTTAGCATGAGACAGAAGTCTCATCACTAGAACAACACATTCTTTTGATATATCCGCCTTCAAAAAAATAACTAAGGTTATAATTGTAAATATATCAAACTTACAAAAAATCAGAAAAAGTTACATTGTTGAAAGAAATTAGAGTCCTGGTGATTAACAATAGCTTATCATTCATGCAATGAAAACTATAGCTTGTTATTAACAGCACTTTAAAGTTATCTACAATTACCATTTGCGCATCCAAGCCGGGACGGACCCACCTTATGCCAAGGTGGGTAACTTCCCTACTTTAAATTTTCAAAACCAATTTACGAGATATTGAATTTTTGACTCTTGCCTAACCCGAAAAAATTAAATGGCCTATTCTGGAACTGATTGGTGCCAGTCCGATTTGTATCCAAATTACGTGTCTGAGCGAGTTTCATGTGCAAAATCGACAAAATTGGCCCTAAATCGTAGAATCGGCTGAGATTTTTTTGAAGATCTATGATTCATGGAGCGATTTTTTGTAAACATAACAAAAGGATACGAGAAAGTGATTAATTAATGGTCTTAATAGGCATTTTTTTCATATTTAATATATATATTTTAAGTTATAATTATAAATTTTAACCGTAGTCACAACTTTTTTTGGGTTTCAATTAGGGATGAAAATGGAGTGGATTCAGAGAGGATAATGCTGATATCAAATTCGTATCTGTCATTCAGTGAGCGGATACTAATATAGATACAGATATACGTAAACGGATGTCAAAATTCAAAACCAAATCCGTGTTAAACGGATACAAATGTGGAGCGGATAATTTACGAATACGGATACGGAGCGGATAATCTACGAATACGGATTTGAATACAGATACAAAATGAATAATTATGGGATAATTGAGTTATATAAAATTTATACTAATTAACAAAATTCAAATATTAAAATAAACAAATAATTTAATTTAGTTTATAATTTAACTAAATGCAGCAACATAATTTTAGTGATAGAAGTATTTTTTGTGAACCAATCCGGATGTGTTTTTTTTTTTGTGTTAGTCCCACAACGGTAGACTAAACATGAGCCAAGAGTGTATAAGTCTCCAATAAAGTTCGGATTGGGCTAGAATAGCTCCACAGTGTTGTAAAAAAATGGCTGTTTAGACCGATTAATCGGCTAATTAGTCGTTGGTGGCGACCAAACTGTTACGAATTTTTCCGACAAATCGGCCGATTATTCCCGATATAACCGATTATTTCTGCCACGAATAATCGCTTGGCACATACCGTTATTTCTGGCTCCACTATTCCAGATTAGCTTTGAATAGTATAGAAATTGTGCTATTATGCTAATTCCTTGAAAAAATGAGTTTGCGATTTGAGGAAATGAGAAGTTAGCGATATTGATAAAAAAAATAACTTCTCCACGTACGTTTTGTTTATTCATTCTATATTATGATTAGCGATATGGAAACAACGCAAAATGAATTGTTAATTAAACTCCAAAGTTTGGAATTGTGATGATCATTCTATATTCAATGTATTTATATAGCTAGTGTGATTTATTTTTTATCACTTATTTCGATATTTGTGATAAATTAAATTGTAAAAATTTAGGACAAAAAATGATATTGTTCAATTAAATTCAACTGTAATTAGATTAGTATTAAATAAAATAATAAAAAATATTTCCTAATCGGTAAACAACAATTGTAGTATTAGATTGGAAAATGTGATCCTTCATGTATATTTAACAAGTCATCGTAAATTTGAAAAGAAAAAACAAATAAATATTATTTTATTCATTCTCTCTATCACTATTACAAATATACAATTCAAACAATATTTTTACTGACCCGAATAGTCCAAAGTTAAAACAATTTTTGAACCATTCGAATTAGCACTATTCTCGATCACTAAATCAAAAATCACTTTTTTAATCCTCAAACAATCCAAACGTACCCAAGAATGAAGAGGACAGAAAGTAGCGGTTAGAATTGATTCCTTATGAAAGTTAAACCCATGTGAAGAGAGGAGAGAGAGTAGCAATTAAATAGTACACGAATAGTACACCCCATGTGAAAAGAGGAGAGAGAGAGTAGCACTTGAATAGTACAACCCAACGTAAAGCACTTTGAAGAGGGGAACAGATCGTAAATATGCTTCGTTTATATCCGAATAGATCCGGATATATGGTCCGTCTGTGCATGGGAAACCAAATCCGGATATCCGGTCCGTTTATGCATGGGAAACCGAATCGGAATCCGATGCTCGGCTTCTCCTCTTTTCAGATGGCAAAGTATTAAAGTCATGAACGTTTATCGCACGACACATGGATGCCTTCAAATCATACATAGAAATAGAATTAATACTCTTTGACCCCACATGGTGGGGACCACTAAGGAGTGTTGTTCCTAACGGTACTTAGAGGGGGGTAAATAGGTAGTCTTAAAGACTTATAGTCGTTTTTCGGTTCAACTCTCTAAACTAACAAGTCAATCAATTCAACAAGCAAGCGTGTACAAATAAAGTAAATTGAGTAGGGTTAGAGAAATTTGACATGCGGGATGATAATGGAGTTCGACGTAAAATGCCTACATCTCCAGGGTAGAGCAACCTCGTCGGCACCCCTTTCCTATTACCCGAAAAAAAAGGATACAACTCGTGACATGTGAGCCCAACAACGGTGGAAAGTCACGGCCTAACTCGTGTACAAAGTTGAGCCTAGAAGCTCGAGCTGGAGAGTCCTACATAGAGGATCGTCACACAACTATGATTATATGTGAGCGGAAATGCTCGAGTAGCGAGCCCCTTAATCTCCTACAAGCGGGGAAGTCACTCGATTATGACAGGAGAGCACTAAATTAGATCTCCGCACTATCGAACAAGAATTAACACTCTAACTAAATCTAGAGAATATTTGTCAAGTGAATTTGAGATTATCAATGGAGTTTTGAAGTTTAAGCTCTCTCAAAGAAGAAAGCTCTCAAGAACACATAATTTGTGCTTTTTGAAATTAGTGAAGGCTAGCTTAATTCTGAAATGGGGGTAGTAACTCTATTTATAAAGAGAGCTCCATAATTCGGTATTTGAACTCTTTCGTTCAGTACGGTAATCTTCCATACTTAACGGATAGTTCAATTGTACGTATTTCAATTTTAATTTCTCCTTTGAACTTTACACTATCCATTCAGTACGTTTAGGTCCGTACATAATAGATAGTATATTTTTCCCAAATCTGTGTTTCTTCAGTAGCGTACAATACGGATTATATCCGTTCAGAACGGAACACAAAGGGGAGTCCTCTGACTTGATACTGATCGTTCTGTTCTGAACAGTAGTCAGACGGATAAATTCTTCCGTATTGTAACGCTTCATACCGTATCCGTTCGGTACTATTTCAATACATTACATACTGAACGATTTGCTTCCTTACCGAACGGATAGTTTCTAAAATCAACAATCTCAAATTTACTTTACTAATCTATTTGATATTACATTTTATATTCTTGATCTTCGTAAAGTCTTGTTGATTTCATTGGTTCTTCAACTTTTTCTTGAACCTGCATACAATGAAATCGTTAAATTCAATTATTGTATGTTTTGCAAATTAGTCAAACACAATAATTAGATAATTGCATAGAACAACAAGGATATCATTTCACAAATGGCTCAGTGACAAATAAATTGGCAGCATCTTTAATTGAGCATCGAAAATTGACATATTAGATCGTTCCACAAGTGGCTCAATGCAGATGGATGGGCCCACTAAGGAGGTAATAGCTAAGAGGTATTACATCCTTAGAGGGCTACCAATTTACTAATTGCACCCTTAAATTATCCGACATCTTTATTAATATCCAAAGTTTAATACAAATTATTATTTATGCCCAGAATCTGACCCAATATCGAAAAATGCCCAAGCCGGCCAGAAAGTGGCCGGCTTACTCCCTCCCTAAGCCGACCATATTCTGGCCGGCTTAGTACTTTTTTTTTACTGCAAAAACTCTATAAAAATGCCTTTTCTTCTCTCTCCTCCACACAATTCACTCAACTCACATTTTAGAAAGGGAGGAAGAGACAGAGAGAAATATAAGGTGATTTTTGAGGCGAAAAGGCCGATGTCTGAAGGGGCCAAAAAGATGTCCAATCGTGCCCCAGCGAGAGGAGAATCAAGTAGTGATCGAGGTAAAAAAGAGAAAAAGAAGAACAACTGGCCCGTATGCCGTGATCCCTGGAATTGTGTGACATATAAGATTGGGGAATGGAATAGACGACATGGTATGAAATTTCAGACGATAACTTTGTGGAAACCCCTACGGCTTTGGTTTGAAAAAGAAGAAGGTTGATCCAGAGCCTCCAGCATTGGACGATAAGTTTGTTCCGGGTACTGGTAAGGCTACCACTTCGTCTGCTATGACTGATCCAACAAATTCCGATGATGATTTTGTTTCATGCACTTTCAAGGCTCGTTGTAGGAAGTAGACTTGTTTAGAATTCATGTTGTATTAGTATGATTTAAAACTTGAATGCATTTGAGTTTGGTTCTAAGAATTATTATTTTATTGTAGTTGGATGGATTAGGTTGTAATTTCTTTGAGTATTAATTAATTTCATTACTTCTTATTTAGTAGTTTCGTACAAAATAAAGTACACACAAATTGCAAATAGAGTCCACACAATTTTTACAACATGCATATAAATCACCTATTACTACCACGTCTAAAATTTAATCCCCGAAGTAAATCACTTGCGAAAGATGCCCTACGAGATGTTCTACTAGATGGCTCTGGTTGCTCACTAGATGGGCCGGCTTGGGTTCCAGATGGCGCTGCTTGGCTTGTAGATGGCGCTGCTTCGCTTGTAGATGCCCTTGTTGTACGTCTAGTAGTGGACCTCCTCGGTTGGATCCCAGATGTCTCCCCTTGCACCCCAACCGCCTCTCCTCCTATGGCAACTGCCTCTCCCATTGCTTCGGCATACATAGCAGTTGCATCTAAATGGCTTGTAGCTGTGCTACACCGTGACCCTCCGGACCCACTTCCCGACGCCATTACTCGCTCATTTTCTGCCGCATTTGCTGCGTTTCTTGCCTCTGCATTTGCATGTGTTACTTAGTAAGTTGGTATAAATTGAAAAGAAAAATAATTTTGGATGAATGTTACATACCTCTTCGTTGCCTATCGGAAGTGGAACGGCGAGGCTGATGCCCCATTCGTCTACCTTTCATTTCATCCATCGTCATTACATGACGGATGTGTTTTCGCCTCCCCTTCCTAATCCAACCACTACTCGGAAGGATTCTGTCTCCAGTATTTTCAGGCCAGTCTCCCATATTGCCAATTGGATTGAACACATGGTTCCAAGTACTCACAAGATAGTTCACAGTATACCAGTCTGCAACAAAGTCGTCCTCCTGCCAGTTTCGGTCACAGCAAACAGCTAAGACATGAGTGCACAGAATATAAGTTAATCGGATACCTCTGTAAGTGCATTCCATTTGTCTGTCGGGACCGCGTGTCACAATATACATGCACTCCCTGTGAGTGGGTTCCATGTTGCCCATGTCGCTACGGGTGCAAGGAACGTACTCATTTGGGGATGAAACTTGGTACTGACCTTGGCCGTGTGTGTAACGCACGCATTTTTGCAGCTTTCTCCCAACATTTTCTGATCTTCTGCAAAACTCGGTCAGAAAGAACCTGCCCTTTGTCTTTTAATTCCATTGCTCGCTGTCGCCGCTGAACAAACCATCTGTTGCACGTGTAGAACGTATCCTCTACTATGGCACAAACAGGCAATCTACGACTCATTCGGAAGACATTGTTGAGCGACTCGGAGCCGTTTGTTGTCATGATACTAAACCGGTATCCTCCGTCACAGGTTTGGAAAATCTTCTCATAATTGGACGGCTCCATCGGATCACTAGGACGTACTTTGCCCACCCTCTTTAAATATGCATTACACTTCGGATTTAGCTGCACAAAAATAAAGGGGTGTTATTTTATTTTCATAAAATTCTTATAAAATAATTAAACAAAATGTTATAAGTTAGACATACATGAGCAAACTCTTCGAACATCTCTTTCAACCTTCTCAGCTTCTTCCTCCTTGCTCCTTTCTTGAACCTCCATCCGTACCACCTATCTCCTCCACAGTTCTGGACCAGGTTGTCAGCAACATGCTGCATACAATACCTGTGCACAAAAAGCTCGGGAGGCCATCCGTATTCAGCTGTCAGTGCAGCTTTAATCCCATTGTGCTGGTCCGATATAACACATACAAATTTACTACATCATAGCACTTCATTCCTCAACCACTGCAAGAAAAACCCCAATTCTCAGTATCCTCCTGCCGCACAATTGCAAATGCAATAGGCAACAATTGGTTCTCGGCATCGTAGCCGCAAGCTATCAAAAGCCTCCCCTCATATCGCCCAGACAAGAAGCAGGCATCTATGCTGATCACTGGTCTCAAGTACTGGAACGCTGCAATGCATGGACCAAAAGCCCAGGCTACGGCTCTGAACTGGGCAACACCTGGCATGATTTGTCCTGCTTCCTTGTTCCGTACCGGGCTGGTCAGAAATTGGTAGATCAAGCCGGGATTGTTGTGGCAAATTGCCATCAACAGTGGTCTCAGCAAGCTGTATGAAATCTCCCAACTCCCAAATTGTCGGGCTATTGCAAGCTCATGGCCCCTCCACAGTCGGTTGTATTTAGGTGCCACATTGTTGTACACAGCCAAAACAATGTCTGCCACCGTCCGGATACTCATACACAGGTCATTTTTAATGCTGTTCTCAATGACATCGGTAATGAGTGATGCCGTTAGACATTCGTGGTCGTCCCTCGTGTGCTCAGTCCTACATGTGTGAGGCATGTCTTGCTTAGTTATAACCCATGCGTCTGCACATCCTGTCAGCTTTGCCCGAAGCTCGTAGTGGCAATTCGGGTCCTTGCACACCAGATGAGTCCGATCACTGTCACTTTTCTTCGATCTGAACTCCTGATTCTTTTTTATATGGTGCTCTCTAATCTTCTTCATTAGATCTTCTTTGCTTTTAAAATATTGGTTTGCAGTCAGCTCACCTTTGTACTCAATCCGTTGCCCATAATAACCAATATATGCTTCTTTAAACTCAGAAACATCATTGAGGTCTGGAAATGGGTGCATATCAGTCCGGCCACTAAGCGGCCCCCCTCAGCAGTACGACCTATGTGCCCTTCAGCTGTTTCAACCGGCCCATCTTCACCGCAACCTTCCACGTGATCCGAATCCCCCCACATTTTTCTCTCAAATTCATCCCCGCTCCTCAGATCGTCCTTTGGTATTTCATTAATATATTCAAAGTCTGGGCAGGTTGCATCGTCTACTGGTGCAGGTCTGGGGTAAGGTGATACTGGAGGTAACGGTAAAGGCGCCACATCTACGGATCTAGGTGGGGTTGAAACTGAGTGTCTTGGTCTGCCCCGATGGTGTCTAGGTGGGGATGAAACTGAGTGTCTTCGTTGGGGTGCTGGTGGAGTGACGTAGTTGTAGGTTTCTGGGTCAGATTCGATTAAAGGAAGCTCACGTCTGTATGTTTCTGGTTGTGGGGTATAATGTGGTGCCGCTGATCCAGAGCCCGAACTTCCAACCCCGGGCTCTACCGGAATTCTTCCGGCAAAGATTTCTATTAGAAAATTCCCTTGGGACCTCAAATAACCGGACATGCCTCTCCACGTACTCTCATCTACAAGTTTCGTAACAATCCATTTCCCGTTGGAGGGATGGCAATATCGGGTTGTCAATTCTAGGTCCCACCTTTTTGGGTTGTAACTGGTGTGTGTGTAAACTATGGATTTCAGGTCCAAAAGTGAGATGTCATCTGGAATCATTAATGAATGAGCTGCATCTTTGTTGTAATAAGCCCCGTGTGCATTAGTAAGCATCTTTCCACCATAGTGTAATGAAATAAAGGCCATGGTAAACAAACTACATTTTAGAAAATGGTAAACAATTGTCAGGTTACCAAATGGTAAACAATTGTCAGGTTACTAAATGGTAAACAATTGTCAGGTAACTAAATAGTAAACAATTGACAGGTTACTACTTTTTGGGTTTAGGGTTTAGGGTTTAGGGTTTAGGGTATAGGGTATAGGGTTTAGGGTTTAGGGTATAGGGTTTAGGGTATAGGGTATAGGGTTTAGGGTTTAGGGTTTAGGGTATAGGGTTTTGGGTTTTGGGTTTTTTTAATTAAATTTAATTTTTTTAATAATATAATTAATTATTCTATAAAATAAAATAAAATAATATAAAAATAATATAAAATTACCTTAACAGTAATTTCCGCTGATGCCTCGGGGTGTGTGCCCTTGGGATGAAGGGAGGGGTGCCTTTTTATAGATTATTTTCGGTAAAAAAAAAAAAGTACTAAGCCGGCCAGAAAATGGCCGGCTTAGGGAGGGAGTAAGCCGGCCATTTTCTGGCCGGCTTGGGCATTTTCCGATATTGGGTCAGATTCTGGGCATAAATAATAATTTGTATTAAACTTTGGATATTAATAAAAATGTCGGTTAAATTATTGCACCCATTCGTCTGTCAGTTCTAAAAATTCTTTTTTTGGAAATGTCACTAATTTTGATAAAAATGTCACTAATTTTGATTTTTTATTTGAATGTTGTGTTTTTTTCATAATTTTACTTTTGTAATTTATGCTGCAATTTTAGTTTATATTTGTATAATGAGGAGGGTTCAAATGCCTCCATTTTTTGTGCCTCCACTATGCCTCCATTTTTAAAAACTTTAATAACTCAAAATTTAAAACTTAAAAGTCAAAATAAAACCGTTAGATATGATCTACAACATTTTATCTATGTGCTCATAAAAAATTATCACATTTTGATTTTGGTTTTATGTGAATCAATAAGTTGAAAAATCAACGTCTAGAAATTATCCACATTAGTACGTTTTTTACAAGCTCTTGATAACAACCAAAACAAAATTGAAATGTCATAATTTTTTATACGTGCATAGATAAAATGATGTAGAACATATCCAACGGTTTTATTTTGACTTTTAATTGTAAATTTTGAGTTATTAAAGTTTTTAAAAATAGAGGCATGGTGGAGGCATGAAAAATGGAGGCATTTGAACCCTCCTCTTGTATACTAGCTTTTTGGACAGATTTATCTGTAGTTTCATGATAAGAACAATAGCATGATCTAAAAAAAACTTTCAAGTAAATAAAGGAAAATGAATAATAAAATATAACAATATGACATATAAGAAATGCCGCACTCTGTATAATTAGATTATCTTTGAATAATTTCCTACAAATTAATGATGATGTCATATGACAGGACACATTCTGAAAATTCAAGTTTTTAATGTGAAGTACTACTGGTTCGGCAGCGGTGATTGTCAAAAGCATTTTTTTTCGTGGTGGCCATTAACGGTCGAAAGTAAAAATTCCCGATTTGGTAATCTTTTCAGGGGATGAAAAGTTACCTCATATGACCCGTATTGCATGAACACAGATCGATGGATCATCCTTATTGGTACTGTAGTTTATTATTTTTGGACACATTAATTCAGATATTTTGTTTGATAAAAAGTTAAGATCAACACCGTGCATTTACCGTGCAACATAATTTTCTTTTCTTTTTTTTTCCAACAAATCAAGCTATCCCCGCAAATTAATAGTCCTGTCAAAATAGAAAGAAATTTCTCTTCAAATTCATAGAAGGAATTTTCAGGACCACAAGTCTATGTTTTTCAAAATCAGCAGTCTTTGTAGCATATTGTATATATGAAGTTGGCAATAAGTGGCAAAATCAAATTCTTTATATAAGAAAAGCCGAACTGACAAATCAAGAATTGTCGTCACATGACAATTAATCTTCTAAAGAAATAATAGACTGCTAGTTCTGAAAATTCTTTTCTGCAGACCGAATGAGTCTTTGCATTTCTCTCTCAATGTGAGTCTCAGTCTGAGTCTTTGTTATACCGATTAGAGGGAGATATACATGTACATGGTTCAGCCCACTAAGGAGTGACAAATCAATTTTCAGCATCTTTTAGCAATAAAATTGACATAGCATATCGATCTACAAGTGCGTCAGTGAAGATGGTGGTGCCCACTAAGGAGGTATAACACACTCTTAAAACATTATCACAAGAGATGGGGCGGTAGCACAGTTGGCTAGGAGAAAAAGTTGTAGGACTGTAGTTATTCAAATGTCGAGAGTTCAAGCTCCTCTCACGACTTCACAGCTTTTGCGAAACTATTAAAAAAAATATTATCCTAAAAAAGCCAGCAAAAATTCTAATTGCTTAACCACAGCCAAACACTTTTAGCTCAGCTATATGAGATAATATCTTTTGCCGAATAGACCTTCTCATCCTTAACCTTTTTTGCATGTAGGAGCCCCGCTTTGGATTGACAAATCAATTTGCAGCATCTTTCTGCATAAAAATTCCTAGCAAAGCTATAAGAGGAGGGTTCTAATGCACCATAATTTTTGTGCTCCAATATGCTCCACATCCTTTATCTCTATTTTCAAAGTCCGAACAGTCGATCCGAACCGTTCAACATGATCTTCATAATAAAATATGGTTGGAGACCAAATTTTATATTTCTTAGAATTTTTTTACTATTTTCTTAGATAGGTACAATATAGTTATTGTACATACGGAACGAAGGAGAGACGTGATTTCAATTCAATTCAGTTGAGATGGATTTCATAGAGATGTATTGATGTCAAATGTTTTAGATCCAAAAGAGAATCTTAACGTGAAATATTCATTAGCCGAGAGCCTTCATAATTAAATAGTTATGTCAGCTACAACCGATCCGTATCCTCCCAGGTACCTGACTGAACTTGACTGAAACGGACGGCCCAAATTTACTCTCAGCTAGTGACTACTCGCGATGGCGCAGGGGCGGTATTATTTGTGCTTTGAGATTCGTGCCAATTTAAACATCTGGGCTGAGAGTAAATCTGGGCCGTTCGTATCAGTCAGGTTCAGTCAGGTACCTGGGAGGATACGGATTCAGCTATAACCAGCAAATAAACAAAATGAAACTAAACTCTGCCCTTAAAGGTTCGTACCAGCCCTTAATTCGGGATCCGTATCCTCCCTGGTACCTGACTCAACACAATTGAAACGGACGGCCCAGATTTACTCTCAGCCGGTGCTTGCTCGGAATGGTTCAGGAGCAGTATTATTTTTTGCTTTGAGATTCATGCCAAGTTAAAAAGAACATTTTTGGACCGTCCGATTCAATTGTACTCAGTCCAGTAACCTGAGGGGATGTGAATTCCTTAATTAGGCCCTAAATTTCCATACCGACTTAGCGACATTTAATATTGAAGGGGGGGTGGGGAGACCGACGTTTAGTTTATGAATAATTTAATCGTAGGTAGACTAACTTTGTTTGAATTCCTCTTGCAATAATTGTGTCATGCCATTTGATTAGAGCTGGTGAAGGTCCTATCGCTCTCCAACTTCTATGTTCCAGCTCAACATTAATTTTTTTATCCCATTTAATTGAAGGGAAGATAACAAAAACCCATTAATCAAGGAAACCAATAATTCAGACCTAACTGTCTTCACATGTGCCAAAGGATGCTTTAATCTCATCTCTGCCACCAACTCTTTAGCTCCAAAACCCCATTCTCAAGTGAGTTAGTATCAGTCTTCACATTTCTCTCTCAGAGTTAGTATCAGTCTCAGTCTTAATTATAACGTGAACTGAGCCTCCCGCACAATCACCAGATCTAAATCAACATTAATCCTCCTCTGTTCCTTTATATTCATATTTTCAGTAAGAATTTTCAGAATCCGTAGTCTAATCTTTTAGACTATCAGCACACCTATCTAATTCAATGTATAATAATTGATGCCACCTACACCCTTACATTATTGCGCCGAACATTTATTAAGTTTGAGAAAGATTAGGCTCCCAATTTATGACTGAGTACACCCATTTTTATTTTTCATTTCTAAAATACTTTTTGTTGGATAAATGTTACAAAAATGAACTAATGTTGATTTTATAATTTAATGTTGTGCTTTTTTCTATAAATTTTTTTGTAATTTATGCTCTAATTTTCGTTGGTATATATGTATAATAGTTTTATTGGCAGATCGAGTATTTTCATTGTTAAGAACAATGTCCAGCAGAATATAAAAATGTACGGCAAACTTTGAAAGTTAAGTAAAATGTCCAAAAAAATCAAAAGAATATGGCTTACATTTATGCTCTTTATAAAATAAAATAACGTTGAATAATTTCGAACAAATCATAATGTCATATGAAGGACAAGTTTTGGAAAATTATGTTTTTTAATGTTAAATACAGGTTTGGCAGTGATGATTGCCATAGGCAATTTCTTTGAAGTGACTATTAACGAATTTGGTAATCATAAATGGTAAATGAATAAAACTACTATTAGAAAATAAAAATTTAACAAGTTACAATTATATTACGTGAATAAAACTACTATTGAAGGAACACAGATAGAAAATACCTCATTTCACCCGTATTTTACAGAATTTTTTACTACTAAAAATATATTAAATCTTTTTTGGGCAGGTTAAAAATGGAATTTTTGTTCCGATGCACTATAAGAATACGAATCAATTTGATTCCTTCAGACAATTTCTAAAGAACCCAATCATTGGTACAGTAACTAAATCATTATTTAGATTCATTAGCTTGCCACAACACTACACAATGGGTCTCAAAATTCGCATGAAAATCTAAGGAACTGCACCATCTGTGTGGGTTCTTAGAGTTTTCGTGTGAATTTATATTTAGAGCATCTATATACACTACTTCATCTTCTTCTTCTTCCTAGCCTTCATATTTTTTTTCCATCCTCCATTTTTTGGAGAGCTTTTTCTTCCTTCCAGATCGAGAAGTACATCTCTCTATAGATCATCAAAACCAATGCGTTTAGCGTCTTTGTCTCATTCCTAACAATTCAACTCGAATATTCCACATTCTAGCTAGTAATTATTTTTTTAATACAAAACAAAATAACAAACTCTATATAAGGAAAACCAAACAGAACTGAAACAAGCTTAAAGTGTAAGGACTAAGGAAATTTTCCTTACGAAGAAATGTCGTCACATCACAAATAATGGACTGCTAATTCTGAAAATTCTCTCCAAAGACCGAGTGAGTCTTCACATTTCTCTTTCAGTCTGAGTCTTCGTTGTAACGATTAAAGGCTAACATTGTAACGATAAGGCCTTCTCGTCTTCACCTTTTCTGCACTCAGAAGTTATATGTACATGGTGGGGACCACTAAGGAGTGACCAATTATCAATTTGCAGTAATGACAAAGACCTCTGTTAGGCTCTCAATTTTTGACCGAATACATCCATTCATTCTTAAGTTCTAAAATACTTACAAAAATGACACTAATTTTTTTAATTTAATGTTATATATTTTCTATATTTTTTTTTGTAATTTATGCTGCAATTTTAATTGATACTTGTATAATAGGTTTTTTTGGGAGATTGATCCGTATTTTCATGTTAAGAATAATGTCCAGAAAATAATAATATGTGGCAAACTCTTAAGATAATAAAAATGAGCCAAAACTGATAGTCTCTATCAGGGTTTCAAAAAAAAATGTGACGAATTATAAGAATATGACATTCAAGAAATACCGTGCTCTCTATAAAATATGATATCTTTGAATAATTTCCAACAAATGTTGATCTCATATGAAGGGTTTTTTTTTTTTGGAAAAAATAAGGTTTTTAGTGAAGATACTGCTTTGGTATTAATGAATGTAGTAAAGAATTTTCTGTGGAGTCACCAGTAACGGTCAAAATTAAAATTTTGGATTTAATAGTCTCAACTGCTCAATTCTCTGTTCTCTCCATTCTCTATTTCTCGTCTCCCCTTTGGTTCTCTAGGTTGTTCTCCCCTCACATGGCTCCACTCACATATATACTTGCAATCGCACTCTTAATCTCCTATTACCATAGAAGGAAAAATCGGTATCGGGATCGGGATCGGCACCGACCGATCCCGATCCGGATCGGAAAAATCGGTCTGTATCGGCCGAATCGGATCGGAAAATCGGACTTTTTTATCATAAGCTTGTTTTACACTAAAAAAATAGAAAAAAATTGATAAAAAATTTAGAAAAATTATTACAATCAAATTAAAATATAGAAATGAGTTTTCTCAAATTATGCTTGAATGGTTTTCTCAAATTGAAATATACAATCAAATTATTACAGTCAATCCATGGTTGAATGGTTTTCTCAAAATTATTTGATATGCACTGGATGATGCGTCCATACTAATGGATGTTGCAAGGAACGCAGTACTACCAAATTCATGAATAGATATTAAAGAATATATAGAAATGAGTTGTGCTTTTAGACAAAAAAGATTGTGTGGTGTGGTGGATTAGAGTTTGGTCCCTATGTTAAAGGGCGCGGGTTCGAGTCTCAGAGAGCACAAAATTTTTTTTTGAGTTTGTTAATTCGTGTTTCGTCTGTTTCGGAAGAATCGGTCTATTTCGGTCCGAAATGGATGAAATATAGCTCAAATGAGACCGGAATGACCGGAATGAGGCCGGTCCGAAATCTTCACTAAGCGCGTAAATCGGCCTGAAATCGGATCGGTACCGTCCGATCCCGATCCGGAACGGCCGATACCGCTCCGGAACGGCCGATTTTTCCTTCTATGGTTGAAACATTTAAGTCACTTACCTAAATCATCAGAAATAGCTCCTATCAAAAATCTTTCAAAAAAAATAATTCATCAGAAACTGAATACAGAAAAAGTAAACAAATCGAAATCCAGTCGTTTGTAGAATGGTGATTGCTAAATCTCAAGGTGTTCTACTGTTTGCACATTTAACTATTATGTATAATTATGCTAGAACAGCTGAATAGGAATGAATGTCTACTGACTCCAAATTAGATAAAATTTTCATGTGCATTTTGTTTGTAATTTATCCCAGTTTTAAAACTGGGATAAATTACAAACAAAATGCACATGAAAATTTTAGCATGGCTCGGAAAATCCGTCGATTCCTAGTTGACTCGGCCGAGTCGGATCGGAATTGGCCGAGAAACACAGTGGGTAAGTTTTTCGAATCGGGCCAGTTCTCACTAATTTAGTGAAAAACAATATTCTTTTGCATTTCTATTCAAGGAAGATATTGGTGCTCCAAGAAATTGGAAATGACTTGAGTTGGTAGGAAGAATGTTTACCATATTTTTTTAATAGACTTGGTACATACTTTTTACTATACTAAATTTTAAGTTCTTGAATAACCTTCACCATTTTATATCTGAACCCAGTAAATTGTTTTGTTTCGCTGGTGAATTAATATGTGGTTAAGTGTGAGGTTGACTCATTCACTAATAATCGCACTTTTGAACAAGCTTATAAATCTTGTTCACAACTATCAAGTTTTGTTTCTTTTTTTATTCTTTTCCTCATGTGACTTCTCTTATCTATTTTTATGTTAATTGGACATCTCCATTTCACTCCTCATTTTTTAGTTTTTTTTATTTGTATTTAATAATTTTCTTTTCTTTTTGTTATTTTTTCCTTTATTTTCTGGGAATAAACATTATGCTTATAGCAGTCCAGTCAACCGAGTAATTTTATTTGTCCAGCACCTTCATTTTGGACGAATTATTTTTTATCAATTTTTCCTAATTTCTTTGTACAAAACAAGCTTCTGACATAAAAATCTAAGTTTATGGTCCGATTCGGTCGATTCCTACTAATTCACCCGATTTCAATTCTACGGTCAACTTATACCGATTCCGATTCCAATTTTCAAAGCCCTGGTTGTCACTCAATAGTTTGTTTGTTGGATGCTTGTTTTCATTTGATTTTATCACATTTTTAGACACTTTCTGGTGATTAGGCATATTAGTTCTTAGTAATAGTTCATTATTACTGTAATAGTTCTTCGCTCCGTAATAAATTGATTTTCTTTATGTGTTAATGGAAATTTAGCAGATAAACGTAAAGGAAAATTCTCTTGAACTATACCCTAGAGGTCACACCAAGATTTTAGTAAATGACTTTGATCATCCAAAATATCTTTTGTAGTCTAAAATAATATGCACATCAGCATCAAGGAAAATTCTCATATTGATAATTATTTGACCTCATTTTCATTGATTCTTCCTCATCATATACATCATCTATATAGGTGTAACACCCGGTAATTTTAATAATTTTTCTTGAATTTATTTAGAATGTTTTTATAATATTTAAAATCTAAAGGTTATATAAGTAAAAAAGCTTAAACTTAAAAAATAAAAAAAATGAGAGGTGGTTTTCATGCAACGAGCTGCGTGGCATAAGTGCCACGTTGGCCTTTTGTTTTTTTTTATTTTTTTTATTTTTTAAGTTTAAGCTTTTTTACTTATATAACCTTTAGATTTTAAATAATTATAAAAACATTCTAAATAAATTCAAGAAAAATTATTAAAATTACCGGGTGTTACAATAGGCCATTCATTCAGCTGGTTCATATGCTGACCAACAACAAAAAAATCAGAAGCATGAAATTCTTAAACTTGATCATTTTTCTCTTCCTCTTTTACAATTTTGAATGTTCCAGCTCTTCTTCATTTGGAGAGCTTCATAACATCACTTATCCTTATCATCTTCCTGGAACATGTAAGTGGAAGGCCTATGAGTTGCAGTGTGATGGCAATGACACCGTCTTATACATCGGGGCCATCAAGTATCTTGTAAAAGATATGTCGGTGGAAAACAAGACACTTAGGCTTGTTGATCCTGACTTGGCAGTAGGGGGTTGCCGCTTACCAAAGCAGACACATTCTTCGAAACAATACCCTAATTTAAATACTTGGTATACCATTGAAGAGTTTGTGCAGGATATATCTCCTTATTATAGTAGTTATTATTTTGGATCAGTCTACTTCTTCAATTGCACCGAAGAAGTAAAAGATTCAAAGTACAAGCTTATAGATTGTATGGATGCGCCCCTTTCAAGAGTTTATGCAGCATATTCCCATCATGCTGGCAGCACCCCCAAGTCATGTAGGTATGTAGGAGGCACTGTATCCAATTTTGAGGTGTACAAGCGTTGGAATGACAGTGATGGTGTCGATATGATGCAGATGCTGAGACGGGGATTTGTGGTAAGCTGGAACTTATCAGAATTGGATAGTTCATTAGTACCTGTGGACGTCCAGATGTGCTCTCTTTTGCAGTATTGCTGGAGTTATAAAATAAGGTAAAAAAATATATCTATCTTCTCTCCAATGGCCTTGCAGCTCTGATGATAAGATATTAATATGGCTAATTTTAATTGGTAATGGTTTTTAACATGGTTTGGAAAGTCACAACGTCTGAGTCATACTGGAATCAATCAGGGGCCATCCAATTTCTACGAAATTTGCATAACTATACAATTTTCACAATGGTAAGTTGACTAAAACTCGGTCAAATTGGTGCTATAGAAAATCACATTAACTGGATGAGTTTTGTACAGACACTCTCCGTAATAACTGCAAACTTGCTGATTTATTAGTTGCTCCATAATTTTGGGTAGGGAGGATTGAGATACTGAGAATAGAAAAAAAAATAAAACAAAAATCATTTGAACTGACTTTTGTGGGCCTTTTCTTATTTCGCGTTTATTTCATGTTTGAAGTTCTGAATTCTGCTAAGGTCCGGTTAGAACAATGTAATTAATTAGATCTATTTCACTGTCTTAATTACTCCTAAACCAGTGCGAGGGTATGTAAAATAATCTAGTATAGCATTTAACGTTTTGGACACAAAATTCTATGATTTATTTTTCCTATAAGATTGCTTGAATGAAAAATGTTGTGTGTATTCTAGATATTAGTTTCTTATACATTATGTAGTACTCTACTGTCTATCCAATATGTATTTAATTTTTCTTATTATTTTTGTATGCCTGTATTTTTCTACAATGGTTGATTACATAAATGAAAATATTTTTTCTTAATATAATTTTGAACATATAATTTTACTATAGTTATATCTCATATTAGTAGAACCAAATAATCAATTGGAAAAAAAATCCGATATTCTGATCCGATTCCAATTCTATATATAGATAAAATGCCAATCCTCATTTTATTTTAGTCATGTTTATTAAAATTCATGTACGAATGTAATCAGACTAATTTTAACTATGTTTCTGATAAAGTTGCTACCTTCTTTTAATATTTGTTAAAATCTATCCAACTTCTGTGAACACTTACTTGACAATCACCTAAGAAATTACTTCAAAGGACAATCACCTAAGAAATAGATCAGCATATAACCTTCTCTCTTCCAAATTTTTTGGTTGTCAATGCAGTGAGCTCAAGATAGTGATGAGAGACCCTGATTTATCTATTGGCGACAAACTCCTCGAGCTTTTTTTCCTTCAGCCAATGTTTTTGTATTGCACTTATCAACCACCAAAATTTGGAACGTATACTACTAAAGATGTGGTTTTTGGTTTCATGATCATATTGGTTGTTCTTTTGGACATTCTTCTCATTTTATTAGATAAGCAACCTTTCTAAATGAATCCCCTCTTCCTGACATAGCCACACATGTACATCTCCTTTATGTTATAATTACTGGTCATAAAAGAAAGTGGAATCTTCATATTTATACCACTTTGATTTCAAAATTAACATGGATTTCAAACATAAGTTTTACAGCTTCTCTATTTGAAACTGTGTTGTGATTTTGATCCAGTGTTTGGCAGTTGGTATTCTTAAAAGATTTTGGCCGAAAATTACAGTCAAATGGCAGGTCAAATCAATTTTAAATACAATGCGGATAACAATCATTAAAAAATAAAACGTTCTGACTTCTAGGGGCGGAGTCACAATATGGGATTGGGGGAGACAAAAAAAATTATAAATAGACATAATATCATAATTATTCTGAGGTTCAATCTTACTTCTACTGTTATTTGTGTTTAGAAGTATAATTTGATAGGCATATTTTATTATATACTACAACAGCCAAGGAGCGTAAGTATTCCTTGTACCTACAGCTGAAAAAACAATAGTGTTTTTATTTC
The DNA here is from genome assembly GCA_025461045.1 of Carex parvula. Classification (NCBI taxonomy): domain Eukaryota; kingdom Viridiplantae; phylum Streptophyta; class Magnoliopsida; order Poales; family Cyperaceae; genus Carex; species Carex parvula. Next base: position 391,238 of record JAJGRW010000366.1, on the reverse strand, counting down.
ATCATCCCTCTACACAAATCCATTTCATTTGTATATTCCTGATCCTTTTTCAAACTTTTTTGCAGCACTACGGTTAACATTACTTCCACTAGCAACATTATTGTTTCTTCTTCACAAGTACAAGCGAGTATCTCTATCAATGAACTCTATTGAAAAGTTTTTGCGGAAACATGAGATGCTTTCCGTTAGACGGTATGATTTCATAGAGATCTCTATAATGACAAACCACTTCAGAGAAAAGCTTGGGCAAGGTGGCTTTGGATCAGTTTACAAAGGTAAACTCTTCAGTGGTTGTCAGGTTGCTGTCAAAATATTGAGCAATTCATTGGGCGATGGCGATGATTTCATGAGCGAAGTGGCAACAATCGGTAGGATTCACCATGCAAACATAGTGCGTCTTATTGGGTTTTGCTCGGAGGGCTCAAAGCGGGCACTGGTGTATCCTTATATGCCAAATGGCTCACTTGACAAGTATATCTTCTCTTCAAGTAATAATCTTTTTTCAATAGAGAAAAGAAGAGAGATAGCCCTAGGCATCGCACGAGGTATAGACTACCTTCATCGCGGTTGTCAAATGCAGATATTGCACTTCGACATAAAGCCCCACAATATCCTATTGGATCATGACTTGACCCCATATATTTCCGACTTTGGACTTGCCAAATTATACTCTAGAGAATATAACTTGGTAACACTTAGCACGGCACGTGGTACAATAGGGTATATAGCTCCTGAGCTAATATCTAGGGCCTTTGGTGTGATATCATACAAGGCAGATGTTTATAGTTTTGGGATGCTACTAATGGAGATGGCGAGCGGAAGAGAAATGTCAATAATCATGCAGAGAGCTCGAGCCAAGTCTATTACCCGTCATGGATCTACGACCAGATGAAACTTGCAGAAGAGACACTTAATGATAATTTGCACAATAGTGTTGCACAATTTGGAGAAATAGAAGGAATTCTATATAAGGTTGCCTTGTGGTGCATTCAAATGAGGGCATCTAACCGACCCTCCATGAGCAGAGTGATAGAGATGCTGCAGTGTGAAGCCGATAGCTTGGAGATGCCGCCGAGACCTTTCACGACAGGCTCGCCAGACGAGGTGTCTGTGAGATGCTCTCAGGTTAATTCATGTAGCATAGAACTGTCAGATATTTCAGAGGAAATTAGTTTGCTTTGATTGAACAAAAGAACATTAATAAGCTTGTGTTGTATATGGAGTATCTACCAATAAAGAATCACAAATCAAATTCATAAAATTCACCGTATTAATATCATGAAATATCCCACACTAATCCCTGATTCACGACATTAAACATACCTAATTACATGAATGGCCATAGTGTCATATATTGGGCCGGTGCCTGTATTAAGGAATAGTTTAACAGAATATGGCTTAAGGAATTGTTTCTAGTTTTTAGAACTTTTGTGGACTTGATTGCTTAATTGCATGTTTTTGTCAGTTGTGTTCTATGTTTCTGTTTTGTAAATGTTATGTTTAGGTTTAATGGATTCTAGTAGCTGCTGGTTGTATGTTTTGCTTAGCAAGTTCATTTTAGGGTCATTGTAAAACTATAGATGTGTTGGTACCAGCTTGGTACCAATCCATCAAACTTATGGTATCAATCAAATATCATCCATGTGTTCATAGCAATGGACAGTTTGAAAAAGAATGTCAAAGTCCTAAAAGGCCCATATCTTGTTTTCTGGCCCAAAATTAGCCCACCTAAATTTAAAATAAGAAGGCTAATCGAAAATAGTAAAAAGGAGAATTATCCATTAGCTGAGCCTTCATAATTAGATAGCTATCTCAGCTAGAGAAATGAACAAAAACATACTTAGATATAAGCCTACACCTCCCCATAAGCATTAGCCCAACAAGTCAAAGAATATTATACAAGTGCATAAAGACAAAAGAGCATTTTTTCATAATTAGCCTTCACTTTCCTTTTTGTTCCCGCTCATAGTTATTGGGCAGCTCAGACACGAACGAGCTATTAACGAACCAGCTCGGCTAAAATTAAGCTCAGTTCGTTCTGATACGATCCGAGTTCAAGCTTTACTTAACTCGACTCAGTTCGGCTCATTTATTGTTGCCTACAGTTAACTTTTTTTTATAGAACATGCTTACTGTTAACTTGCATGAATAATGATATTGGCAATTAAGCATAGCTAGCACTATTGGCCTACTGCAGAGCTGTGCAAGTGATGCAACACAATCTCAACCGCCTGAATGCAATCCAACGGCTGAGATGAAGTCAGAGACAGCTAAATCTGCTCTCCCGCCAAATCTTCTAAAAGTTTTTTGTCTGGAAAAGTTGGATCAAAATTAGAAGTGGATTTGTGGAGACATCAGACATGGCAATGCTGTTCAATGGGCCCCATAGTAAACTCCATCAAGTGTTCAAAAAGGTACGAAAGGGACTTCAATGTACCGTCAATGGTACCTTTCTCAATGAAATGATCACTACTTAAGAAAATTATATATCTATGTTTTATTTTTACCACTATTCAATTTGGTTGGTGCAGGTGGCCTGGTGCAGAATTTTTTATTTTTAGAAATTATTTTAAAAAAAAAATTTATGCACAGGAAGAACCTCAAAATTTCCAACTTCTAAATTCTTCACAAAATATTTAATACATATCTAATAATGAAACAATCTTGGCCAAATGGATTGGTTAGAACAAAATTATTCAGATGCTAATTTTGAATTTCTTGTTGAGTGGACAATGTTCCAGGCAGCACCCAAAAATAAAAAATAAAAAGGAACTGTAGCTAGCAGTACCTTTTTGACTGGGTGTTGCAAAATCATACTATTTTAATATGGCATAGCTTTTCTGCTTTTGTCTGGGCTTGTATTTGTATACATCTTATATTTGGTATAATTTTATGATCTCTGTCCTTTTGGTTAAATTTAGTTCCTGGTCAGAAATGCCCTTGTTTGATTGACATCTAAAGTTAAGGTGATTTAAAGTTGATTATTTTGATTTATATCTGTCTAATTATTTATACTCAGTTGAGGCATAAAGATAAGGGAGGGGAGTATAATTTGTAGTATGTTTGGATTGATGAGAATAGTAGCTAATTCGAGAATAGTTACTATTCAAAATAATTATGGATATCCAAACAATACTTTTTGCTATTTGGAATAACTAGTACAGCGTTAATTTTGTATTTTTGTAAATATTGGAATAACTACTATTCTCGTGTGTGAAGAGAGAAAAAAGTGTTTCTTTTTCGGATTTCCGTCAACACAGTTCCGATCTGACAAAATTGATATTGCTTCTTTCATCTCCACATCATGGCAATTAGTTTGAGACCCCACTTGCCTATCTTTCATTTTCATTAGCACCACATTAACACTATTATTTCTCAGTTACAGTTATTCACTATTCTAAATGTACAATTCAAATGACATTTTTATTGATCTGAATAGCACCACATTAACACTATTTTTACATTAATATGAAAAACATTATTTCTCTCTATTCTCGTTTACTTATTCCATGTTCTTTGTTCTTGTATTAATCCTTGCACGATTCAAACGTACAATTACCGACAATGGGTTCATGACATAATACAAAATTAAGAAACCTGGAGTGGTGGATTAATTTAGACCGGTTAGATCAACACCACTTTAGACTTTCGTCAAATTAGATCAGCCTATATAATACTCCTTTTATGTATAGAATAACTGAATTCACATCCTCCCCGGTACCGTAAAAGGGAATCTTTTAGAATTAGTGGATCCGGACCGTTCTTTTTAACTTTGCACGAATTTCAAAGCCTAATAATACTGCTCCTGCGCTAGCTCGAATCTCAAAGCAGCTGAGAGTAAATCTCAAACCGTAAAGTGAAGAGATCTTTTACACATATTGGAGAGGATACTTATCCTAGAATAACTAAGGTCTAAACCCCTTATTAAATAATTTGTGTCTAAACCAAACAAGATAAAATGGATGAGGCACAAATTTCCTAGGCAACAAATAAGGTACCTACCATGTGGATATAGTGCACTAGCTAGTTTAAGTAATTAACCCTTATAAAATCATACTTAATTAAGCTCATGAGTACTTGTTTATTGCTTATAGTTGTCTTACAACATGCATTGATAGGATTTTAGATCTACATTCCTGACTTAATCAGAATCCTAGGCGAATTATGTACAAATTGGGGATAATCAATTGGATATCCTACAGTACAAAATCTCACCTCACTTGTTCCTTCACTTATTTTATAAAGTATAAACAAATATTAATAATTAAATTGAATAGTCTCTCACAATGAGAACTCAAGAATAAGTTTCAACAAAAGCTGATAAGATGGAGTAACAATATAGAATGAGAGAATTTTAAATTTATTAGATGGTCTAAATTCCGAGCATAATTTTATAATTATTTTAAATTAAAGGAATAATTATAGAAATATAGTTCTACCAATATTTTTGAGTCTGAAATTCACAACATCTAATTAGAATTCAAACCAATTCGATCTAATACATGACTCGAGTCTGTCAGATTGTCACTACAAATTAGATTTTTAATTTGATAAAATATATAATTAAAATGGGTGCTTCTAGTAGTGTTCATTAGTTTGGTTCGGTTAAACCCAAAGTAAAATAGGCAAATATAAAAATTATTCTGTTTTCAAAAGTAAAACTAAACTGGTTGAAATAAACTTATCAACTGAATTAAAACCGAACCAAAAAATCGAATTAAATTTTGGTTTGTTCGATTGAACCAAAATAAGAAGATTAACCATAAAAATAAACTTTTTTTGTTATTTTTTTAAAATTTTTAAGATGGATTTAATAGTTTTATTTGGTTCGGTCTATAATTGGTTTTAAACCAAACCAAACATATATATTATGTCGTATTCTTTAAAAAAGAAATTAAATGTATAGTTCGGGCAGGGAATGAGTTTAAAATTTTCGATCAGTTCGGTCTAACTGGCTTTAAAATTTTCTAAACAGAACAATTAAATCGTTTTAAAAAAAATAAACCGAACTGATCCATTTAATTAAAAAACTGAACCGTTTAATCCGAACGGTTAATTTACCAAAAAGTTAAAAATAATATGCATTTAAGACTATTCATTTAAATCCGACAGTCCATTCTGATGCAAATTTAATTGGGAACAGTAGAAAGGAAGACAAAATTCACCGACATTTTTATTAATATCCAAAGTTTAATACAAATTATTAATTATACCCAGAACTCAACTCAATATCGATATATACCCAAGCCGGCCATTTTCTGGCCGGCCAAGTACCCTCCCTAAGCCGGCCAGAAAATGGCCAGCTATGTACCTTTTTTTTTTTTTTTTTTTTCCCCAAAAACTCTATAAAAGAGCACCGAGGCAGCTGCAATTTTCACTCAAATCCGCGGCAGCTCCTCTACTGTTGAGGTAATTATTTTTTTTTTTTTTATTTTTAATTTTTTTTAATTTTTTTTTAATTTTTAATTTATTATTATTTTTTATTTTATAGATTAATTAATTAGTTAATTGTTTACTATTTAGTTAATTGTTTACTATTTAGTTAATTGTTTACTATTTAGTTAATTGTTTACTATTTAGTTAATTGTTTACCATTTACTTAATTGTTTACCATTTACTTAATTATTTACTATTTACTTAATTGTTTACCATTTACTTAATTGTTTACTATTTAGTTAATTGCTTACTATTTACTTAGTTGTTTACCATTTACTTAATTGCTTACCATTTACTTAATTGCTTACCATTTACTTAATTGCTTACCATTTACTTAATTGCTTACCATTTACTTAATTGCTTACCATTTACTTAATTGCTTACCATTTACTTAATTGCTTACCATTTACTTAATTGTTTACTATTTACTTAATTGTTTACTATTTAGTTAATTGTTTACTATTTAGTTAATTGTTTACCATTTACTTAATTGTTTACTATTTACTTAATTGTTTACTATTTACTTAATTGTTTACTATTTACTTAATTATTTACTATTTACTTAATTGTTTACCATTTACTTAATTGTTTACTATTTAGTTAATTGCTTACTATTTACTTAGTTGTTTACCATTTACTTAATTGTTTAGCATTTAGTTAATTGCTTACAATTTACTTAATTGCTTACCATTTACTTAATTGCTTACCATTTACTTAATTGCTTACCATTTACTTAATTGATTACCATTTACTTAATTGCTTACCATTTACTTAATTGCTTACCATTTACTTAATTGCTTACCATTTACTTAATTGCTTACTATTTACTTAATTTTTTACTATTTACTTAATTTTTTACTATTTACTTAATTGTTTACCAGTCAATTGTTTATTATTTAGTTACTTGACAATTATTTACCATTTAGTAATCTGACAATTGTTTACCATTTTCTAAAATGTAGTTTGTTTACCATGGCCTTTATTTCATTACACTATGGTGGGAAGATGCTTAATAGTGCACAAGGGGCGTACTACAACAAAGATGCAGCTCATTCATTGATGATTCCAGATGACATCTCACTTTTGGACCTCAAATCCATAGTTTACACACACACCGGTTACAACCCAGAAAGGTGCGACCTAGAATTGGCAACCCGATATTGCCATCCCTCCAACGGAAAATGGATTGTTGCGAAACTGGTGGACGAGAGTACGTGGAGAGGCATGTTCGGTTATTTGAGGTCCCAAGGTAATTTTCTAATAGAAATATTTGTTAGAAGAGTTCCGGTAGAGCCTGGGGTTGGAAGTTCGGGCTCTGGATCAGCGGCACCACATTATACCCCACAACCAGAAACTTACAGACGTGACTCCACCTTACCACTCACCGAACCTGACCCAGAACCCTACAACTACGTCACTCCACCAGCACCTCAACGAAGACACTCAGTTGCATCCCCACCTAGATACAATCGAGGCAGACCAAGACACTCAGTTTCAACTCCACCTAGATCCGTAAATGCCACTCCTTTACCGTTACCTCCAGTATCACCTTACCCCATACCTGCACCAGTAGACGATGCAAGCTGCCCGGACTTTGAAGATATTAATGAAATACCGGAGGACAATCTGGGGAGCGGGGATGAATTTGAGGGAGACATGTGGGGGGATTCAGATCACATGGAAGGTGTGGATGAAGACGGGCGGGCTGAAACAGCTGAAAGGCATGCTGATGAGGGGTGGCCGCTTAGTGGCCGGACTGATACGCACCCGTTCCCAGACCTCAATGATGTTTCTGAGTTTAGAGAGGCAGATATTGGTTATTATGGGCAACGGATTGAGTACAAAGGTGAGCTGTGTGCAAACCTATATTTTAAAACCAAAGAAGACCTAATGAAGAAGGTCAGAGAGCACCATATAAAGAAGAATCAGGAGTTCAGATCTTGGAAAAGTGACAGGGATCGGGTTACTCTGTTGTGCAAGGACAAGAATTGCCGTTACGAGCTTAGGGCAAAGCCGACGGGATGTGGAGACGCATGAGTTATAACTAAGCAGGACAGGCCTCACACATGTAGGACTGAGCATACGAGGGTCGACCACGAATGTCTGACGGCAGCACTCATTGCCGATGTCATTGAGAACGCCATTAAAAAGGACCCGTGTATGAGCATCCAGACGGTGGCAGACATTGTTTTGTCTGTGTACGACAATGTGACACCTAAATACAACCGACTGTGGAGGGGCCGTGAGCTGGCAATAGCCCGACAATTTGGGAGTTGGGAGGCTTCTTACAGCTTGCTGAGACCACTGTTGCTTGCAATTTGCGCCAACAATCCCGGCTCGACCCACCAATTTCTGACCAGCCCGGTACGGAATAAGGAAACAGGACTAATCATGCCAGGTGTTGCCCAGTTCGAAGCCGTAGCCTGGGCGTTTGGTCCATGCATTGCGGCGTTCCAGTACTTGAGACCAGTGATCAGCATCGATGCCTGCTTCTTGTCTGGGCGATACGAGGGGAGGCTTTTGATAGCTTGCGGCTACGATGCCGAGAACCAATTGTTGCCTATTGCATTTGCAATTGTACGTCAGGAGGATACTGAGAATTGGGGTTTTTTTTTGCAGTGGTTGAGAAATGAAGTGCTCGGCCCGTGTAAATTTGTATGTGTCATATCGGACCAGCACAAGGGGATCAAAGCTGCACTGACAGCTGAATACGGATGGCCTCCCGAGCTCTTTGTGCACAGGTATTGTATGCAGCATGTTGCTGACAACTTAGTCACGAACTGTGGAGACAGATGGTACGGATGGAGGTTCAGGGAAGGAGCAAAGAGGAAGAAGCCGAGAAGATTACAAGAGATGTTCCAAGAGTTTGCTCATGTATGTATAACTTATAACATTTCGTTTAATTATCGTATAAGAATTTTATGAAAATGGAATAACACCCCTTTGTTTTTGTGCAGCGAAATCCGAAGTGCAATGCATATTTAAAGAAGGTGGGCAAAGTACGTTCTAATGATGCGATGGAGCCGTCCAATTATGAGAAGATTTTCCAAACCTGTGACGGAGGATACCGGTTTGGTATCATGACAACAAACGGCTCCGAGTCGCTCAACAATGTCTTCCGAACGAGTCGTAGATTGCCTGTTTGTGCCGTAGTGGAGGATACGTTCTACACGTGCAACAGATGGTTTGTTGAGCGGCGTCAGCGAGCAATGGAATTACAAGACAGGGGACAGGTTCTTTCTGACCGGGTTTTGCAGAAGATCAAAAAACGTTGGGGGAAAGCAGAAAAAATGAAATTGGTGCGTTACACGCAGGGCCAAGGTCAGTACCAAGTTTCATCCCCAAATGAGTACGTTCCTTGCACCCGTAGCGACATGGGCAACATGGAACCCACTCACAGGGAGTTCATGTATATTGTGACGCGCGGTCCCGACAGACAAATGGAATGCACTTGCAGAGGTATCCAATTAACTGGTATTCCGTGCGCTCATGTCTTAGCCGTTTGCCGTGACCGAAACTGGCAAGAGGACGACTTTGTTGCAGACTGGTATAAAACACCCTATCTTGTGAGTACTTGGAACCATGTGTTCAATCCAATTGGCAGTATGGGAGACTGGCCTCCTTGTGTTGAAGACAGAATCCTTCCGAGTAGAGGTTGGATTACGAAGGGGAGGCGAAAACACACCCGTCGTGTAATGACGATGGATGAAATGGAAGGTAGACGAAAGGGGCATCAGCCTCGCCGTTCCACTTCCGATAGGCAACGAAGAGGTATGTAACATTCATCCAAAATTATTTTTCTTTTCAATTTATACCAATTTACTAAGTAACACATGCAAATGCAGAGGCAAGAAACGCAGCAAATGCGGCAGAAAATGAGCGAGTAATGGCGTCGGAAAGTGGGTCCGGAGGGTCACGGCGTAGCACAGCTACGAGCCGTTTAGATGCAGCTGCTATGTATGCCGAAGCAATGGGAGAGGCGGTTGACATAGGAGGAGAGGCGGTTGGGGTGCAAGGGCAGCCATCTGCCCAACCGAGGAGGTCCACTACTAGACGCACAACAAGGGCATCTACAAGCCAAGCAGGGCCATCTGAAGCCCAGGCCGGCCCATCTACAAGCCAAGCAGCGCCATCTGGAGCCCAGGCCGGGCCATCTAGTGAGCAACCAGAGCCACCTGCTAGGCCATCTCGTAGGTCATCTTTCGCAAGTGGTTTACTTCGGGGATTTAGACGTGGTAGTAATAGGTGATTTATATGCATGTTGTAAAAATTGTGTGGACTCTATTTGCAATTTGTGTGTACTTTATTATTTTGTACGAAACTTAGAAATGAAATATTTGACTCTAATAGAAATCATCTAAAACAAAAAAAAAAAAAAAAAAAAAAAAAGGTACATAGCCGGCCATTTTCTGGCCGGCTTAGGGAGGGTACTTGGCCGGCCAGAAAATGGCCGGCTTGGGTATATATCGATATTGAGTTGAGTTCTGGGTATAATTAATAATTTGTATTAAACTTTGGATATTAATAAAAAAATCGGCAAAATTCAACTAAAAAGGTTAAAAAAAAAAAATCTATAGTAGCCAACAAGAAGAAAACAAAAGGCAAAAGCACGTGAGGTGAGTAGCTGACCTCTCTTTCAAATTAATTGCTCTCCATACCTGAACCTGATGGAAAGGATACCAATGTACCAACAAAACCACACAATTCTACTCCCTTATCGCCCTTGTGGGCCCCACCAAAAGAGAATCCAATGTTAACTTAAATTGAGCTGAATATTTTTGTTTAGATTCTGACCGTCCGATCACAATCTGTACGAATATTAAAGAGTCTGTTAGGGATGCAAACTGATAGGATATTATCCGTCAGGATCCCGAAATTTTTATTTTTAACATTTTAATAAAATTCATTAATAAATTAACCATCGTTTTTGGTCAATTCCAAATTTAACACGGCCGCAGAGTAATAAATTATCCGTCAGGATCCCTTCGACCTCGGGTAAGTTTTCTTCTTCTTCTCTAGTTTTAATTTTTAGTGTAGAGTAGTAATTAGGTGTAGGTTTAGGGTTTAGGATTAGAATTTATGTTTAGAGTTTAGATTTAGGATTTAGAATTAGAATTGTACATAAATTTAATTCGATTGTACCCAAATTTAATTAGAATTGTACCTAAATTTAATTCGATTGTACCCAAATTTAATTAGATTGTACCCAAATTTAATTAGATTGTACCCAAATTTAATTAGAATTGTACCCAAATTTGATTAGAATTGTACCCAAATTTAATTAGAATTGTACCCAAATTTAATTAGATTGTACCCAAATTTAATTCGATTGTAACCAAATTTAATTAGAATTGTACCCAAATTTAAACCGGACTTTTACCAAACTCTCATATTTGACCAAATATTATCCGATACAGCATGAGTACCAGTAGAGATAGACCATCCTCCAGTAGGGGTACACAGCATGCTCCTACAGCCACGCCATACGAGATGTCTCAGTACATCGAGACAGCGTTGGCGGATGTTCCGGGTATCCGGAGTCGCACCGACAGGGTCAGCGACTTCTTGTGGTATCCGAATGCGGAGCATCGGATATTAGAGGCTGCCACTGGGGTAAGTAAATTTGTCATATTTATAAATTTGTCATCTCGAATTTTTTATGAATGAACTTGATCTGATTATTTACTTAAATGCAGGGTTTGGATGCGGTTACGGTTCGTCACAACCGCCAGCATCTACGGTACCAGTCGGCGTACGGGGGGGTTTTACGCTCGATGGGATTGTACCAGATATCCCAGATGGCCGAGGAGAATGCTGACGAGGGCTTATCTTCTGGCCTCGTTGAGCGATGGCGTCCCGAGACGCACAGCTTTCATCTCCCCCATGCTGAGATGACAGTCACCCTACAGGACGTCAGTTGCCTGTGGGGTATGACTATTATTGGGGAGCCGGTCACGGGCGTCGAGTACGGAGATTTTCGTGCATTGTGCTTAGAGCTATTGGGTATCCCGTACGAGGATCTCCAGAAAGCGAAGAAGAGAGGTGAGAAGACTGTGGTCTCGCCCAGCTGCATCAGCTTGGTAAAGCTGCGGGCGAGATTTCAGGTCTTTCCGGATCGACCAGATCAGGTATTTGCTTGTACAAGATTTAATTTAAATAATATTATATTTATTTTCTTGTAAGTAATGTTCTAATTTAAATCTATAACAGGTGGTTATTGACCGATATCTGCGCGCCTATATTTTGGAGATGATCACATGTCGGTTGTTTCCGGATTCGCATGGAGATCAGGTGCGGCTGTGTTACCTCGAGCTTCTGCGCGACCTGTCCACTGCGGGCAGGTTCAACTGGGGAGGTGCCACGCTGGCATGCCTATATAGGTAAGAAACACCTTCTTATAAATATTTTCAAATAGTATACATCGTAGTGTAGTAACAATGACTTTGTTTTCTTGTAAAGGGGTCTTAACACAGCCTGCCTGAAGAAGAACAAGACCTTCATAGGACCGTGCATGTTACTACAGCACTGGTCCTACGCACATCTGATTGTTGGCCGTCCAGTCCTGGCTAGCAAGACAGATGTGCCGCAGTGGGGCAAGCCCGAGCCGGACAACTGCCCTGCATTTGCCGCCAAGTACTGCTATCCCAAGATTTGGGTGGGTGCAGGGCATGGCGCGTCTCTCGGCATCACATTTTGGAGATAGGAGATCGAGCACCTCAAAGATGATGCCGAGTTTGTCACTTGGGAGCCCTACAGAGATTATGTAAGTTTACTTTTATTTTTATTTTTATTTAAATTTTTTCCAGTTCGAATTGATATATGATATTAAATCTATACTTTCAGGTCGAGGTGGATGGCGCACATCGCTCATATCTTGAGATATTGCCGGAGTGATGTCGTCAGCAGGAGCGTTTCTGGCGTGCAGAGGTGCCGCTCATATGTTTTCAGGTACCGTAATTTCTTTATGCTAGTTATTTACACAATCAACTTAATTTAATAAAAACAGTCTAACGTATTAATATATATAGATCATCGAGCACCATTACCCCGGACGGGTCATGAGACAGTTCGGGATGCGCCAGCTTGCTCCGCCCCCGGCACCGATCAGCGAGGATGTCTGGCGAGCTCTGCACCATGCCAGGGAGACCACTGCAGGCAAGGACTGGGGGATTGCTCGTGCCGATTACGTGTTCGAGGCAGGACAGGCAGATCCCCCATTGGCCGAGCCCGACCGTCAGATGGATGTCGCGCCAGTGTAAGAAATTTTATTAATTCATTACTTCAACTATGGCTTTTTGATTGGAATATCTAGCATTTGTTGTAATTCGTACAGACCTTACAGAGATTGGTATCAGGATCACGGCGCGTACACCATCTTCATTGAGGGATACATCGCCGACAACCCGCATGAGCGGGTACCGAAGCTGAGGGATCGTAGAGGACGGATCCACGGTATTATCCCCGCCGGCGCACCTCTCGCAACCACGGTATTTTTAATTTAAAGTTTCAAATTCAAAACTATTAATATTTACAATTGTACAACTTCTTTATAATTTTTTTCAATTTTCAGGCATTATATCTTGTCAAGAGTTGCGTCATAGGGGCTACGATGGCCGTCACCAGGGGATGGAAGAGGCTCGGGAAGGTCATCCTCAAGCACAACGTACCCGCAGTGTGCCAGTGTGGGTACAGGGCGCGCCTCGAATCACTACTGAGGTGCGCTGGCTTGGGCGGTGTTGATGCGGTCGACGACATATCTGACGAGCCCGATGTCTATGTCCCCTATACTGGTGATAAGGACGTGTTTGCTCCCGTCCATGACGCTACGACGGTCGGTCAGGCATTCAACCGAGGTGCCGAGTTGATGCGCCGAGCAGCACATGTCCAGACTCAGCCTGCCGAGGTATAATTTAAATTAAAATACGTAACTGTGATTTTTTTCTTATTCAATACATTATCTAATTTGTAAGTTACTACAGGGTGGAGACGATGAGGACCTGGGCTTCGATATTGGGACTGAGTATGGCACGGAGGGAGATGGACTGTATTCCCCGGGTTACAGTCCCACTCAGACAGCACCTCCTGCCTATCAGCCAGGGTATGTTCAGACAGAGCCCATCCCGCCGTTCCCTGGCCAGTCCTCACAGCAGGTACCTCACCCTTCCCTTTACGATGACCCCATTGCCAGACAGGCGTTTTTATTCACGCAAGGCTGAGTCTGGACAGACCACACTTTTTGGTCCTGGGGTCCAGCAGACATCCGAGATTGAGGAGGTTCCCCAGGAGCCGGTTCAGTCTACGGATGTCCAGGCATCCAGCTCAGCATCCTCCGCAGATACTGACGAGACGCCACTATGCAGGCGGGGTCGGGGGTTTAGGAAGAAGAAGGCGAGGACGGTGTTTAGTCCAGAGCCGTAGATATATGATGTTTTGTTAGATTGGTAGATTCTTATTTGTAGTATTGGTAGATGTTTTGTCAGATACTTATTTATTTCGTTGATTAGTTTCTTGTTTGTTTGATTTTGTTGTTATTTATTTATTTTGTTGATTTTATTATTTCAGAGTACACAAAAGAATTTCAAAGAAACCACATATCTAAAATATCTAAAATATTTCAAACGAACGACCAAAAATACGATAAGACCAAAAATCAATTTAAACTACATTCAAAACTAAATAACACTTAACATATATACAATTTCGTATTTCTAAAATAAAAAATAAAGGGACCGCTCCGGCATTATGCGGCCCTAGGGGCCGCTTCGGCATTGTGCGGACCCATATGGGAGTCCGCTCCGGCATTCTGCGGCCGTGTTAAATTTGGAATTGACAAAAACGATGGTTAATTTATTAATGAATTTTATTAAAATGTTAAAAATAAAAATTTCGGGTCCGGATCTGTATCGAAACGGATATCGGATACAGATATGGTTTTTAAATTTTAATTATTTGTATCCGAATAGTAGATATATACCATATAGTTTAATATATTATGAAAAATTTATGTTATTCATTGTTATAGTTAAATAAATATTATGAACTTTAGTATTTTTGTAATGATATTTATATTTTTTAAATAAATAATAGTATTGAAAAACGAATATCTTATTCATTCATATCCATTTTATAATATCTGATTTATATATGTTTTCGTATTCGTATCCTTATCTAATCCGTTTGTACCTCTAGAACCGTACATTCCATCTCAGATCGGATTGGTCCAGATTCTGATCAGACGGGCTAGATCTAAACAGAAATATTGCATTACCTTATCACTTGAGTTCTAATATGGAACGTCTGATCAGAATCCATACCAATCTATTAAAATTTTTTGTGCATGTACATAACAAACGGACATGATTCGAACTCAAAAAATGAGGTACCTTAATTAGGTGATATGAATTCAGCTGAGCACCAATTGCAGCATAAAATGTTATCCAATTCAAAAAAAAAAAAAAAACAAAGGGTCTTGCATTTATATATACTGCAAATAATTTATAAGAGATTTGTTAATGTAAAAATTTGATCCGTTGGATTTAAATCAGATGGACTGGATAGAAGAAACAGGATCCTGTAGTACTGTCTGGGTTGCAGTGCAGATTAGATTCTCTCTGTTAATTAACAGTGCTACATTTGCACTTACATTACAGACAAAATTTGTACTGTCATGTAAGAGGGATGTTTTCAGGTCGGGTCTAAAGAAAAAAACAAAAGAGAAATAATAATTATTTTTGTGTAGGGTTGTAAAGAGTCTAGCTAATATAATATTAGTGTCATTTCAGTCTATATAACACTAACTTCAAAATCTATCAAATCGACTTCAAACAGTGAATCCAAACCGTTCAAACCGTTCTAATTCATTAGTTGTGCGTTTACATACAAAATTTATAATTTTTTAAATTTATTTAGTATCAAGTAGCGGTCAAATGTGTGAGTTTTTAAGTTAATATTAATACAGTCATTTTTCAACATTTTTTACCGCTTGATTTGATACTAAAATAACTCGAAAATATAAAAAAATTGCATGTAAACACATCACTCATAAAGTAAATCGGTTTGAACGGTTTTAGTCGTTTAAAATCTATTCGTGTCATATGACACCGATGTCATACTAGCCGGACTCCGTAAATGGAGAGAACTAAGTAGGTGATTTCATAACCGTTCGATCTACTTTAAGATTTATACATACGAAAATTAACATCAGTCGCACTATTATTAAAGCAGAGTGCCCAGATCTTAAAGCGAACCATATCGATCTTAATTTTTTTTTAATGCGGATACAAATTGAATATTAAACGAATACATATTAGATATTAAATAGACACAAATATAGATTAGATATTAAACAGATATGACTACGAATGCAGATATAATTCAAATACCTAATTTAAATATTGTAATGAAATTATTCTAATATTCAATATATTACTTTTTATTTAGGAAAAAAACATAAATACGGATATAATTTGGATATTCGATTATTTTGATGAGCAAAGTATTCTTTTCTCATGTTAAACATGTTATGTCATAATAAAATACAAATCACCTTAATAAAAATTTAATCACCAACATAACCATATTTTTAATCAAAAGATATCAATTAAAAAAAATGTTCCTCTTCAAACATATATGATTCTAAACAAACGAAGAAAATATTATGAATACAGCTAATTATCTGTATCTATATAAGTATTTGGTTATCCGCACAAACAGATATTCGAAAAATTTAAAAAATATGGATATAAATAACTATTCGTATTTGTATATCTATCCGCACAAACAAGTATTCAAAAAATTTAAAATTACAGATACATATAGTTATATGTATTTGTATCCATATATGCTTCTAAAACTAAACCAAATTTGCATATGTATCTGTATATATTATATTTGTATCTCTGAATATCCGAATCCACAAAAATTTGAACATGAATCCGGATATAGACATATAATATTTAATCTTTTTGCACCCCTATTTGTGTGGTATCTAAAACAAATTATACTAAAGCTAACTATATTTGCTTGTGAAGTAAAATTATTACTTTACGCTTAAGCTGTCAAACGAGAAGTAAAATAGTGAACATAGAATAAGTTACTATCTTCAATAAACTATACAGTATACAGTGGGTTTTTCTTGTAGGTCCCTGCAAAATTACCAAATATTACAGTTGATCATAGTTGCATGAATAAAATTAGTGCATAGACCAATCCATAAAAACTTGAAAAAATATTTTTGATTACAGTCTCACTCAGTAAAATTTTGTATGAGTGAGGCTACGGTGCTATACATAACACGGATTGGGTCCGTGCTACGGCTCAAAATTTGACTTTTCAAAATTCTAACGGTCAATTCAAACCGTTAAACATGATTATAAAATGAATATGTACTTGCAAACCAAATTTTACATTTTTCGAATTTTTTTACTATTTTTTTAGATAGGTTGTTTTTGGATGGTCCAGAATGTTCAGATCAAGTTATTTTTGAAAAAATAGTAAAAAAATTCAAAAAAATGTAAAATTTAATTTGCAAGTACATATTCATTTTATAAAATTGAACGGTTCGGATGGACAGTTGGAATTTTAAAAAGTCAAATTTTGAGCCGTAGTACGGACCCAATTTGTGCTATGCATAGCACCGTAGCCTCACTCATTATGTATTATCCATAACAAGTAAAAGTATAGTTTATATTCAATCACAGACAAACTCCAAACAAGTCATTTCCCTTGTCTCCGGGAAGCATGAACAAAACAAAATACAGCATGTCGTTGATTTTTTTTTTTTTTTATTATGTGCCAATGAGAAATTCCACCGATTTCTTTATCAAATATTTGTAAATATTGTACCGTAAAATAAATATATACACTAAAACTATATCCATCAGTATCTTTTTTTTTTAAATACGGATACGAATTGAATATTAAACCAATATGGATCGGATATAAACAGACATGAATACGAATATAAATATAATTCAAATATCTAATTTAAATATTGTAACAAAATTAATTTAATATTTAATAAATTACTTTTTTATAAGAAGATAGAAAAAAATATAAAATATGGATGTAATTCGGATATTCGATTATTATGATAAGCAAAATAATTTTTCTTATGATAAATATGTTATATCATTACAAAATATATATCACCTTAACAAAAATTAATCATTAACACAACTATATTTATAATCGAGTAGAACTAGGGTGTTCCTAAGTTCACCAAACCCTTTTGTGAACTCAATTCTAAAACCTATGGAATTGGCTTCAAACGACAAATTCAAACCGCTGAAATCCTTCTACCTTACAAGTGATCCATCTACTTGTGAAAATATTAAAGTTTCGAATTAATTTAGTATAAAGTCAAGTGGTCAAAATTAGAAGGTTTATAAATTAATTTTAATGCATTTATTTTAGGGCGTCTTTTGACTACTTGACTCTATACAAATTTAATTTCAAATTTAAAATATTTTACATGTAGATGCATCACTCGTAAGATAGAATGATTTGAACGGTTTAGATTCGTCGTTTGAAGCCAATCCGTTATATTTTAGAATTGAGTTCACAAAAGGACTCGGTGAACTTACGAAAACCCTAGTTCTACTCTTTATAATCAAAAGATATCCCAAAAATTTAAAAATACATATCTTCATAGGTAATATTTGCAAATATCAAAACATAATTATCCATATTCTATTCATATCTTCATATCTGCTTCTAAAACTAAAACCGTACTTATATATGTATACATATCTGCATATATCATATCTGTATATGCAAACTATTTATATCTGAATATTTGAATCCAGAGAAATTTGAATATAAATCCGGATACAGACAGATAATATTTAATATTTTTTTGCATGGTATATAAAATAAATTATACTAAGGTTAGTTATATCTTGATTGTGGAATAAAAAGTGAAGTAAATATCTTAAGATGGAACGAGTAAGATGGAGTTAAATATGGATGAATCTAGAATAAGTTACTATCTACAGTAAACTATACAGTATACATGTGGTTTTTTCTTACAGGTCCCTGCAAAATTATCAAATATTACAGTTGATCATAGTTGCATGAATAAAATTAGTGCATAGACCAATCCATAAAAACTTGAAAAAATATTTTTGATTACAGTCTCACTCAGTAAAATTATGTATTATCCATAACAAGTAAAATTAAAGTTTATATTCAATCACAGACAAACTCCAAACAAGTCATTTCCCTTGTCTCAGGGAAGCATGAACAAACAAAATACAGCATGTCCTTCATTTTGTTTTTTTTCTTTTCTTTTTTTTCTTTTATTCTGTGCCAATGAGAAATTCCACCGATTTCTTTATCAAATATTTGTAAATATTGTACCGTAAAAAAATATGAGTAGGGTTAAAATGCACTATTGGTTTTGTGCTCCAGTCATGCTCTACATCTTTATTTTCATTTTCAAAGTCTGAACAGTCGATCCAAACCGTTCACCATGATATTTGTATTAAAGTGTGCTTGGAAACCAAATTTTATATGTTTTGGAAATTTTTTACTAATTTTTTAAATAGGTACAAAATCATTGTTTTCAGAAAATTCTGGACCATCCAAAACAGTGATTTTGTACCTAGCTAAAAATATAGTAAAAAATATTCAAAAAGTATAAAATTTTGTCTCCAAGCACATTATAATATGAAGATCATACTGAGCAGTTCGGATCGATTGTTCGAACTTTGAAAATAGAGAAAAAGACGTGAAGCGTGATTGAAGCACAAAACCAATGGTACATTTTAACCCTACTCAATAAATATATACAATAAACTGTTCATTTTATAATTCTGTAGAATTACTATACACAGTGCCTTTTATCATTGACCAAAAGAAATATCAATTAAAATATAGAGAAGACACTTTTTTAATATTTCATCTTCTTATAAAGTAATTTATTATTATATATACGATTAACAAACGGTGATGGACTAAATTGCAAAAATAAAAATTGACTGCAAATTTAAATTTGATTTCACTTTTTAAATATAGTTTTATTTGATGAGTATAATTAAAATGTTCTCAAGTTTATTAAAAAATTTGTTTAGTTTAATTCCAAAATCTATCAAATTAGTTTCAGACGATGAATCTAAATTATTAAAAACGGTCTACTTCGTTAGCGATGTATTTACATTTAAATTTTTTAGATTTTTAAAATAATTTTGTAAAGTCAAACGCTCAACAAATAATGAAATTAATATAATAAAATTAACTTATATATTTTTAAATTGTTTGACTGCAGTGTAAATTAATTGAAAATTTGAAATTTTTTGTAAATTCCTCATAATAGAGAGTTGCCTATAGGATGTAAATATGTGACGTGTCGTGATTAGTCACATTATGATTTGCGTTACGTATCATGCGTGTCGTGATTAAGTCAAATTTTTATGTACCGTGATCATATTCGAAAGGATAGTCACAACACGTGAATGATCGCAACTTGTTAATTACGCTATGACCACATGTGACGTGTCCAAATGTGACTGGGCACATTTGTCACGTTTGATCACATTGAACTATTTTTTCATAATTTAAGTTAGTTTATTAAAAATACATCAACCGATCAAGACCTAACGGTCCAAATCACACGTGACCATGTGATGTGTCGTGACCGGATCTTTCGCATGACGTGTTGTTCTGTGTCAATTTTTCAAATAATAATCATCCACACAAATAGTCACAATACGAGACACACACAAATCACAGCACATAATGTGACATACCGTGATAGAAACTATACCGTGCCATGATATATCCGGTTACATCTGACTTTTTTTACATCCTATTAGGGGTGTTCAAACAGTTCGGTTTGTTTGGTTTTTAACCGAACTGGATAATTTCGGTTTAAATTGATCGGTTTTTGGGTGTAATTAAATCGGTTCAGTTGAAATTTTAAATTATTTTGGTTTAAATGGATCGGTTCGGTTTAGACTTTTCAAAACCGACTAAACCGAACCGATCGGTTTATATTAGTTTGACTCTAATTTTATTGGTATTATAATGATTTCATTAAACTAAATCGAACCCAACTGAACCGAACTTCAATTATTGTGTATGACAATGTGTTTTTTTCATTAATAATAGTACCAATATATTAACTTCAGTTTGAACCAAACAAATCGAAATTTACTTTGATTTGTTCGGTTCAGTTCGGTTCTATATTTGAAAACCGAAAAAAAATTTAATTTGATCATTTTACTTTGGTTTCAATCGAACCGACCGTTTTGAACACCCCTACATCCTATTTAGGTGCATTTCTATTTGTTGATTTATAAATTTTGAATGGATAAGTGCGCTATGCTCGAATTTAGCGCCGAGAAAACCAAAAGAAAAGAAAAGGTAAGAGAAAGAAAGAAAAGAAACAAAAGCTACTACAATTACTGCGGGTACAAACTACAAAAACCAAGGCGTAATTTCAATAATTATACCATGGTCAAAAGACCAAAAAGTAAAAGCTTAAAGTAAAAACGAATATTACCTCATCCTTTTCTCATCAAAAATCCACACTTCAAAAATATGTTTTATAATGCGACTTTGACTATTCGGACAAAATGAGATTAAAAAAGAAAATCTTAATTTTCGCTAAGAACCGGTGTTCAGAAAAATTAAATTGTATGAAATTAATAGTTTTTTATATATATTATCAAATAATATTTAAATTGTATGAAATTTAATTTTAGATTTTTTTTTCAATTTTACTCGATTTTTTTTATAAAAAAATTAAGAGCGAAAAACAAGAACAAGGGGGCGGTTGCCGATTGCTGTGTCACAATCAGATTCTCTGTTTCGCTTATCCATGTCTGAACCTTCGTGTGGTTAGTTCCTGACAAAGAGAACCCAACCCAGAGTAGTTCAAGGACCCACCTGTCGGTGATCTTGAGGGGGGCGACAGGATTGTGTACAAAGATATTGCAACAGAGAGCGTGGGATTGCCGTGACCTCGTTCAACAACGCCGTGCAAAAGCGAATTCGTATCCTCCCAGGTACTTGACTGAACTTGACCGAAACGGACGGCCTCAGATTTACTCTCAGCCCAGATTTTTAAAGTGGCACGAATCTCAAAGCACAAATAATACCCCTGCGCCATCCCGAGTAATCACCGGCTGAGAGTAAATCTGGGCCGTCCGTTTCGGTCAGGTTCAGTCAGGTACCTGGGAGGATACGGACACTGCCAAACCAATCCCAACCTCCTATGTAGCACTTGTATTCTCTCCATTACTCTAATAACCGAACACCTCCATTTTTAGTAGAAAACAGAGATAATTTGTGTTCTACCTTTAATCTTTGGGATTTCTGTTACACCAAAAAGTTGTCTAAATCAAAGATTATTTGTGCAAGTAGATTTAAATATATATACTAATTTTAACAATTGCACTCTAAATCTAATTTGTCCACTCGAATCTCAATACAAACTACGACTTAGATCCAAATTTCAATCAAACCCTTTCTTCTAGCCTTTCCATTGGACCCAAATTTCGTCCGATGTCCGATCTAAATCGTCTTATCTGTATTGAGATTCGTCCTAACAAATTTAAATTTGTATTAATTTTAATTGTTTCTTAAATATAAATCATGTCTACAAATTTCAATACAAATCGAATGACTGAAACGAAATATATATGGAACAGATTTGAATTTCGACTATATAGCCGTTAAAAAACCCTCCTCTTTCCAAATTTGTGTTAATAGAAAATGAATTCAAATCATCCAATCTGCGTTGACACAAATATTAAAAAAACTCCGTACATTCCACCTCATGCCAGATTAATTCGAGTTTTGATTGAACAGTCTGAAATGTTTAAGTCAAAATCTGAGTTAATGCAGAGGATGCAGATTTCCTCTTCTCTAATTTTTCATAGACATGTGACATTTTGTTGTGTATTTAAGATTTTCAATGGCATTTCATGTTTTCTAGGAATATATCTGATATATTTTGTGGTTTTACATTGGCAGATGTAGTGTGTGTTTCTGACAAATGGAGAGCACAACTAACACTGTTTAATTTTTCAGAATAAATTATGGGAATCCCCATACACTACAATAGGAACCTATGGACCTAACAATATATAGCTCACAGGCTCACAGCTCCCTTGTTTTCTTTAATTTGTGCTCCTTTTTGCCTCTGCATGCTGTTTAAATTTAATATTTAACCAAAGATTTGTTCAGATGTCACGGATTTGTACTGGTATGAAATATTATGGATATGACATTTCATACATTAAATTAATTCTATATTTTCATTGAAAGTAATACAAGATATCATATATACTTTTTTTTTTAATATTAATTGTTGTACAAAGCATTCTTTTTATTGTATGAATGAAGATGATACAAAAGACGAAATTATATTTATAGAAAAGAATATATAACTGAGTGTTATTAATCAACAATAAAATAGACAACAGATTATTCATATAATTTACAATAAATCAATCTAATAAAATTAGCAATACATTATAACTGCATAGTGCATACTATAGTTTGACATACAGATTATTCATAATGAGAGAGGAGCAGTGGCGGATACATACTTTCGAACTATAGGAGTCAAATATATTTGGAGATCAATCATATAAAATTTTAATACGGAAAATATGGGTCAATTTTACAGTATCGTGATATTTTACACTAAATTATATAAAAATAGCAGTAGGGTTAAAATACCCCATTGGTTTTGTGCCCTATCATGCCCCAATATCTTTATCTCTATTTTAAAAATTTAAACAGTCGATCCGAAATGCTCAATATGATTTTCATATTAAAATGTGCTTGGATACAAAATTTTATATTTTTTTAATTTATTGTTATTTTTTAAGATGTGACAAAGTCATTGTTTTAGAAGATTCTGGACCATTAAAAAATTGTGATTTTGTACCTCACAATTAGTAAAAAAATTATAAAAATTGTTATCCAAATACATTTTAATATGAAGATCATGTTGAATGGTTCGGATCGATTATTTTGATTTTGAAAATAAAGATAATATTATAATTTATAAATTTTTGATTTTTTTTGGTATAAAGTCAAACTGTCAAAAAATGATGAAAACGAATGTATTAAAATTAACTTAAAATTCATCATTTTTTTTTTACCTTGTGGCTTTATACCAAATGAATTCAAAATTTATAAATTGACATGTAAATGCATCAACAAAGAAGTACATCAGTTTTAACAGTTTGAATTTGTTGGTTGAAGTTTATACAATAGGTTTTGAGGCAATAGCACGGATTAAAGTATAACATTAATACATATGGAGTGAGGCCATGGTAATATGCATATTATGGATATATATTCGTGCTATGGATCCATATCTTTATTTTCAAAGGTCAAATAATTGATCAAGATATGATCTCTATATAAAAATGTACTTAAAGACCAAAATTTGACCTTTTCTAAAGTTTATTTACTATTTTTTTAGATAGGTACAAAATTACTTGATCTAAAAATTCTAAATAATTCGAAAGCTAGCAACGATTTTCTACGTATATAAAAAACACGAAAAATTATAAAAATGTAAAATTTGATCTGCAGGTATATTTTCATATAGAGATCATATTTAACGGTTCAGATCAACTGTTTTAATTTAAAAAATAAAAATAAAAATCTATAATTTGGATCAATTCGTAATTTGCCTTTTAAAGAATGTAAAAAAAAAATGTAAAGAATGTAAAAAAAAAAATAATAATAATGTAAAAAAAAAAATTCAGGTATATTATCATAACTTCATCCATACATATGCCTTTTAAAGAATGTAAAAAAAGAAAAAACGGAATTCGTACTTATCTAGTTTAAAAGCGATGTAGACAATTTCATATTTTTTGACAAAAGTGAAAGAAGCATCTTGACCACCATTTGATTGCGACAAAATAATTATCTTAAACTTTCAAATTTTATAATATAACTCATTTAAAATTGCGCACTCATTTGAAACAAAAGCACATGAGGAATCATTTGTAGGTAATCATGCTTAAGTTAAATAAATGAGAACAAATCAAGGGACTACTTTAAATTCTATAGGACCAAAAAAGTTGGAGTTAACACTATTCTCAATTTGCTATTATACATTTGGTTAACTAAAAAAAAGTTGAGATTAACTAAAATAATTTGCTAAAGTGAGAATAGTTAGAATAACAAAAAAATTGGAGTTAGCCTATTCGGAATAGGTTATTCTACGTTTGGTTAGCTCTAAAAGGTCGGGATTAGCTAGAATAGCTTGTTATTCTCATATTATTAGGTGCATTTTGGTGAACCAAATAATAGTGCTAATCCGGGTTAGCGACTATTCCGAACTATTATTATGTATTTGGGTTAGCAACTAGTGTCTATTCTTTATCTGTCTCTATTCTACTAATCCAACGAAAAGTTAAGTTAGTAACTAATTCCAATTTTGATTAACTCACTATTCTTACTGACTCAAACTTTCATTCAAACAATCTTAGATCTAACAAAAAGTTGAGCTTAGCTATTCAATACTTATTCTAACAAACACATTCCTATTTTAACATTTACAAGAAATAAAGAATAACAATTATTCTAGCTATTTCAAATAAAAAAATATTATTTAAATACACATTGCTATTCCGAATAGTTTCTATTTTTTAATTGTCTCTATTCTTAACACATCCAAACAATACCTAAAAAGTTAGAATTAGTATTCTATTCTAACTTATTTTAACTTAACAATTTGAATATTGAATTATTATTTTTTTATTATTGGTCTCCGGCGCTGCAATTTTTATCTGTCTTTATTCTACTAATCCTACGAAAAGTTGAGTTAGTAACTAATTCCAATTTTTAATTAACTCACTATTCCTACTGATCGAAACTTTCATACAAACGATCTAGATCTAACAAAAAGTTGAGTTTAGTATTTAGAATAACTATTCTAACAAACACATTCCTATTCCAACATTTACAAGAAACAAAGAATAACAATTATTCTAGCTATTTCAAATAAAAAAATATTATTTAAATACACGTTGCTATTCCGAATAGCTTCTATTTTTTAATTGTCTCTGATCTTAATACATCCAAACAATACCTAAAAAGTTAGAATTAGTATGCTATTCTAACTATTTTAACTTAACAATTTGAATATTGAATTATTATTTTTTTATTATTGGTCTCTGGCGCTGCAATTTTTATCTGTCTTTATTCTACTAATCCTACGAAAAGTTGAGTTAGTAACTAATTCCAATTTTTAATTAACTCACTATTCCTACTGATCGAAACTTTCATACAAACGATCTAGATCTAACAAAAAGTTGAGTTTAGTATTTAGAATAACTATTCTAACAAACACATTCCTATTCCAACATTTACAAGAAATAAAAAATAACAATTATTATAGCTATTTCAAATAAAAAAATATTATTTAATTACACATTGCTAATCCGAATAGCTTTTATTTTTTAATTTGTCTCTATTCTTAATACATCCAAACAATACCTAAAAAGTTAGAATTAAGTATGCTATTCTAACTATTTTAACTTAACAATTTGAATATTGAATTATTATTTTTTTATTATTGGTCTCCGGCGCTGCAATCACTCTGGCGACCAACTAAACTAATGAATTTCCAAGACATCGGATCTTCTGTGACACTAAAATTATAATCTAGTTCGTCACACAGAGTATCAGTGACTCGTTACACAGTTAGCTACACTAATACATAAATAAAACCACCTTTGACTCCATAGGCAGTGTGGACCGCGTGACATGCGTTAATTTTTTAACTGAAAATTTGATCCAACAAAAAAGAAATTTTTTTGGGGAATTTCATGTATGCCCCTCGTAAACCTCAAAATTGCTCATAAACTTTTTATACCCGTTATTAAAAAATTAAAATACGTAGCATATTTAAAAAAAAAATTAGTTGTTTAATTGACCGGTTGTGAGAGCAGATGATTTATTTTCTTACTTATGTGCAGATTAAACGATGTCTAAATATACCCGTTATTAACTAATTATAAGACTGAACATTTTTCTTACACAAAATACATCTTTTTATTTTTTAATAAAAATAAAATGAGAACTATATAAATTTAGAATGAGTTTGAATAGAAAAGCACAATAACATTTCTCTTTCCTCGTCTCCTGAACTTTTATTAACATCCACAAATAAATATAAAAATACCAAAATAACTAGAGTTTCTTCAAAAATTTAAAAATACCCGGACCGTCTGGATTCCTAACAGTCTATTTCTTTTCTGGCGGTCAATTTCTGACAATTTCCGAAGCGAAAATAGACGATTTTTGACGCGTTGTTTGGTAAAGAAATAGACCACCAAGAATCCTAATAGTTTGGGTATTTTTAAAATTTTGAAAAAAATCTGGTCATTTTTGTATTATTTGAGGATATTAATAAAAAATTCGGCCTCATGTTGCAATTTGTAAACATAATCATAAAAAGAAAAAATTGAAATAAAATAAAAAAACACTGATTTGACTTCTCTTTCTCTCGTGCAGCTACGCTACAACAGTAAGTCACTTTCTCTCTCTTTCCACTCAAGCACACTCTCTCTCCTCCCCTGCGCTTTTTTTTCTCTTCCTCACTCTTTTCCTTTGAATTTGATCTCTTTTATTTCTCTCTCTCTCTCTCAACTGTTTCTCTCTTTTATAATCCAAATTTTGAACTTTGAACTTTGAACCTCCATTCTCTCTCTTTTTTATCCCTCTCCCTCTCTCTCTGTCTCTCTCACATCAACCCCACCTCGTTTCTCTATCCTATTTTGTCTCTATCTGCGCATGTGATCTGCTACTGTGACTCTACTTCTTTCTCCATTCAAGTAACAATGGCGGGATCTCATTCTCATCTTTAGTTTTTTCAGGCAAGTTATTCACAATCAGATCTTAATTTCGTGATTTTTCTGACTTTAAAGACCTATTTTTGCGTGATTTTCGAGAATAGAAAGTGATGTTAGTAGTAGTTAAAAAATGGCGTAAATGCGACATTAAACCGAGTTAATGTTGCATTTATTATCTCTGAGGTGAATCAATGTCTAGTTGTCTTTCTTAGGTTTTAGCTGTATCCTTTGAAAGATTTCTTTCCTAATCTTTCCTTCCTTTCTTGAAATGTTTTGATTTAATTCAGACTGGAACAAGAAGGCATAGGTGAAGTTTGATAGTTCAAAGAAAAAAAAATGGATCAGTATGAGGTTTTGGAGCAGATTGGAAAAGGGGCATTTGGTTCTGCTCTTCTTGTCAGACACAAACTGGAGAAAAAAAAGTAAGGGAAATAAAAAAAAAAAAACTACATTTTTCAATTTTCATCCCTTGATTTCTCTATTTTTTTTTTTTTTTCATTTTTTCTATAATTGATTTTAAATTGGTTTTTCAGGTATGTGTTAAAAAAGATTCGGCTTGCGAGACAAACCGATCGATGCAAGAGGTCTGCTCATCAGGAAGTAAGCATTTTGATTTGGGGATGAAAATTGGTTGAAAATTGAAAAAATTGAAAATATATTTCTGAGTTTTAAATTGAAAATTGGTTGAAAATTGAAAAATTTGAAAATATATTTATCCGCTTGCGGGACAAATCTCAATGGAATATATTTATTGGTTGAAAATTGAAAAAAAAATTCTGAGCTTTAATTTGGGGATGATAGAATAACATTTTGATATTTTATTTTTGAATTTGTTCTTTAGATGGAGCTAATTTCTAAAGTAAGGAATCCATTTATTGTGGAGTACAAAGATTCATGGGTAGAGAAGGTAATATTACTGGCATTTATTTAAATTAAATTAGACAGCTAGGATGTATATATATTCATTATATACATTATTATATATGTTTCAGGGTTGTTATGTGTGCATTGTGATCGGTTATTGCGAGGGAGGAGATATGTATGCATTTATCTATTTCTATAAACATTACATTATCTTATCTTCAAAATTCAAATTACACTTTTATGAATTTGAACTTTATATTTTTCACTTCTGTGTACACAGGTCCGAAGCTATAAAAAGGGCTAATGGAACTCTCTTCTCTGAAGAGGTTTGTTACTTAAGCCAAATTTTTTGCTATGCTATATGGAATGGTGTGTTCAAATGGTTGGTTCGGGTACAACAAAATTAAAATAGTCAAACCAAAATTTTATTTGGTTTTCAAAAATCTAACCGAATCAACCAAATTAAACTTGTCAACTGAACCAAAAGAACCGAAGTAAATTTGGGTTTGTTTGGTTGAACCGAAATAAGAGAGATTAAATTTTAAAGGGTCAAAATGCAATAAATACACAAATACATTTAATAGGCATAGAAATAAGTATCAAGATATATATCGGTCAAACCGAAATAAGAAAGTTTAAATTGAACCAAATATAAAAAATCGAAGTAATTCATGTAAATATCAAGTAAATTTCGGTTTGTTTGGTTGAACCAAAATAAGAGCGATTAAACCGAACCAAATATAAAAAACCGAAATAATTTCAAAAATTCAACCAAACTTAACCGTTTAATCCAAAATTTGATGGTTCGGTTGAAAATCAAATCTACCGGATCCCATGAACAGAAGTAAATCTAATCTCTCTCTCTCTCAATATGAGCAGAAGTTGTGTAAGTGGCTTGTGCAGTTGCTAATGGCTTTGGATTATCTTCATATTAATCACATTCTTCATCGTGATGTCAAGGTTTCATTTATAATCATTGTTTCTATTCTGGGTTAAAAAAAACTGGTATAATTATTTTGCTAATTTTGACAAGCATGCATTTTTTTCCTTTCCGTTTCAGTGCTCGAACATCTTTCTTAGAAAAGACCAGAGCATACGTCTAGGTATGCAACTTCTCACATTTTTTACACATTTTTTATTTTACTTCTTCACATTTTTATTTTTACTTCTTCACATTTTTTACAAACATTTCATTTGCATTTTTTTAATAGGTGACTTTGGTCTTGCGAAAATATTGACTTCTGACGACCTTGCTTCTTCGGTGAGTTACCTACAATTCGCTATACTAAAAGTAACACAAACAATCTACCCAGTAAAATATGAAGAAAAAATTTCTGGTTATTCTAATTGTAGGTTGTTGGCACGCCTAGTTACATGTGCCCAGAGCTTCTTGCTGATATACCATATGGCACCAAATCAGACATTTGGTCCCTAGGTAAACTCAATAGCAGTATTTTAGGAAATGTTTTACATTTTCCTTTGAGTGAGGCTATGATACGCATAGCGCATAATGGTCTGTACTATGGATCAATATCTTTATTTTCAAAGTCTAAATAGTCCATCCGAACCGTTCAACATGACCTCCATATGAAAATTTACTTGGAGAACAAATTTTACATTTTTTAGAATTTTTTTACTATTTTTTTAGATAGGTAAAAAATCACTACTTTCGAATGGTCTCGAATCTGTAGATCAAGTGATTTTGTACCAATCTAAAAAAAATAGTAAAAAAATTCTAAAAAATGTAAAATTTGGCATCCAAGCACATTTTCATATTTTCATACGGAGATTATGTTGAGCAGAATGGATCCACTGTTTGGACTATACAAATAGACATGCATCCATAGTACGGACCAAAGTGCGCTATGCATAGTACCATAGCCTCCACTCCTCTTTTATGAAAAGCATTTTCTTACTGATTGGCTGTAATGTACTTCAGGTTGTTGTATATACGAGATGGCGTCTCTCAGGCCTGCTTTCAAAGCTTTTGTAAGCCTTTCAAACCGTATATTAAAAATAATTAACTTTTATTGGCATTGTTTTGTTATATGTATGGCAAGACTTGACCGAACTGAGAATGCGATTTTGATTTTTTTGTTTAACCAGGACATGCAAGCATTGATTAACAAAATTACGAAATCGATAATTTCTCCTCTGCCAACCACATACTCTGGTGCATTGTGAGTTTATTTTTTTTTGAAAAATATGCTTTCAATATATCAAATTAGATTAAAATTTTATTCACATGTGGCCTACATAACATTGAAATATCATGTATATCCCTGAAAATTGTGTAATCACATAAACCTCCTCTGAAGCTGATACTTCATAAATGCTCATAAAATGGGAAATCTAAATTACCCATGTTCTCTTCTTCATTTTATAGGGATATATATGGTAATTGACAAAATTGGTTGTGACAGACATGATAAAGTTTTTAGTTTTCTTTCTGGGCATGCTATTTACAAAATTGGTTGTGACAGAAATGATAAGTTTTTAGTTTTCTGCTGGGAACACCCCTGTGTGTGTGGGTGGGGGGGGGGGGGGGGGGGGTATACTGGCACATAAATTTCCTGCCAAGTACTTTTTAAATTTTGATTTCTATTGCATATTTCATGAATGCTGCTTAACATGACGAACATCATTTGTTATTACAGTAGGGGACTTATCAAAAGCATGTTGCGCAAAAGCCCTGAGCACCGACCAAGCGTATGTTATTTTTTTCTTTATCTTGGTTTCACTGCTGTTTGAAGATTATTTTTTGAAAGTGTGCTCATGACATATTTAATTCATTTTACGTACTATACTGAATTTTTTTAGTATTAAAACCATGTAGCAATATTAGATCATTTGCAAACAAAAAGCTCAACCATTAAAATGATGCACCTATCAAATGAAAAATGACAAATCTATCCCACGAAATAGGTATGAAATCAACTAAATTTATTGATAAAAATCATGCAAAAATAGATAATTTCATTTAATTTCGCTTTTCCTGTTTCCATTTAAGCAGGTTTAAAAAACCTGGTCCATATTAAATGGAAAATACTGTGACACCCGTTTCTAGTTGAAACTGAATAAAAAATATTTGGTGTATTTGCAATTGTAGAGATTTGATTAAAAAAAGATAATATATTAGACGTCATCTGTGAATTGAAACACTATTCTACAATGAAAATAACGTATAAACATTAATAAGTCTTTATTTAATTGTGTCAGGCTGGAGAACTCCTAAAGCACCCGCATCTACAACCTTACGTACTCCAGGTGCATTTAAAATCAATGAACCCAGGCCGTCACTCTCCAATGCCACCAATAAAACACTCCCACTTGCCGAGCCCCAAAATAAAGCGCATCAGCTTCCCCAAAGAAGAGGTCGAGCAAGAGATAGCGGAAATAGGAGGCGAAGGATCGGTTTGTAATGAGAAAATGGGGAGTAACAGGAGGGCCTCTTATGCAAATGATAAATTTGTGAAGCCGTCGGCTGAACGAGCGTCTATTAGTTCTACTCAGAGTGTGAAGTATATCAGAAATGCCTCTTGTCAACGTACCAAGGATTTTTCAACAGGTATGTAGAATTTTTCATATATGGACAAATGTAAAAGTAGGATTAACATAGAGGAAACCTAGATGATGATAAAAGAATGATCTTTATTTTTCTTTAGGAGTGAGGCTATGGTACTATGCATAGCGCAGATTGGTCCGTGCTACATATTAATATTTTCGTTTTCAAAGTCCAAAGTTGATCTGAACCGTTCAACATGATCTCCATATAAAAATTTAATTACAGACAAAATTTTACATTTATTAGAATTTTTTTACTATTTTACATTTATTAGAACTTTTGAAACGTCTAGAATTTATAGATCATGTGATTTTCTACATATCTAAAAAAATAGTAAAAAAAGTGTGTATGAAATATAAATTTTGATCTACAAGTACATTTTCATACGGAGATCACGTTGAACGGTTCAGATTGACTGTTTGGACATTGGAAACGGAGATATTGATCCATA
Organism: Carex parvula; assembly: GCA_025461045.1. Lineage (NCBI taxonomy): Eukaryota > Viridiplantae > Streptophyta > Magnoliopsida > Poales > Cyperaceae > Carex > Carex parvula. The sequence continues at coordinate 359,092 of JAJGRW010000366.1, read as the reverse complement.
GTATGGACCAATCCGTGCCATGCATAGTACATAGTCTCACTCGACCTTTTTAGTATAATATGATAATCTTGTTGATTGGACTCTAACAGGGAGCAATCAAGTAGGAGAGGTAAATTCAGGTGGTAAAAATACAATTAACAGGAGGCACTCAAGTGTCATGCACACTCCTAAATACACGCCTTCCAAGACCATCACCACCCCACGGACCCACGCTGAGGCTTCTCGTACCTTCCATCTGAAAACCGACCTCAAAGAGGTAATAACTACTTTTATTAAATATGATTTGTTCTTTTTCTTGGGTTTTTTAGTTGTTTTGCAAACTGCATCTACAATTGCCTCATTTTAACGAATAAGACCTGCTCTTTGACAAATTTGTACCCACCAAAAAGAGCCTTCTGTTTTGCCTTGATATAGGACTAAAGTGAATATAAGAAGTTTTCGCATTGTTCTTTTTCTTGGGTTTTTTTTGCAAATTGCATTTACAATTGTCCTGTTTTAATGAATAAGACCTGCTCTTTGAAAAATTTGTACCCACCTAAAAGAGCCTTCTGTTTTCACCTTGATACAGGACTTAAGTGAATATAAGCAGTTTGAAGTTAATTGTACATGATTACAGTAACGTGACATGAGTTTGGTTTTAGAGGAGGGCTCAAGTGCCTCGTGTCTTTCATGCCTCACATCCTTATCTCCGTTTTCCAAGTTCAAACAGTCGATCCGAACCACTCAACACGATTTCCATATTAAAATGTGCTTGGAGATCAATTTTTTTTTTTTTTGGAAATTGTTTTACTAATTTTTTAGATAGATCAAAATCACTGTTTCTCACAAGATTCTGGACCCATCCAAAAACAGTGATGTTGTAGCTATCTAAAAAAATAGTAAATAATTTGCAAAAAAATATAAAATTTCATCTCCAAGCATATTTTAATATGGAGATCATGTTGAGGCATGAGGCATTTGAACCCTACTCTTGGTTTTAACAGCCAGATGCTGATTTACAATAGGCCCAGAAGTACTTTTGCATGATCTGTAACTACAGTAATATATTGGGTCTGACTTCTAATATTTCTTCTTTGTTGTGCAATTTCACTGGCACTCATGCACACTACCTGTTTGATTTATTGCCAGGTGCAGTATTCGAGCACACCAGCCAAACACACCGATACTGCACGTGCAACTCGTCGGGCATCCCTTCCATTACAAACCGCTGCATATCACGCCAGTAGAAGAAGCCTTGGCATGTTAAGCCAGATCGATTCCCCCAACGTGTCGGTAAATGCACCCCACATTGACCGCATGGTTGAGTTCCCACTTGCCTCTGACGACCCCCTCTGTGACCTGTCACCTTCACCTATGTGGCACCCAGCTGACTGTTCAATCACCAAAGACAAATGCACGGTTCAGATATTTCACTCAGAGACCAAAAACGGAAATGGAAGTGATGACACTACTGGTATCTCAAGCCGGGGCTCGTCAGACTCACGTCAGAGGCGGTTTGACACGTCATCATTCCAGCAAAGAGCAGAGGCCTTGGAGGGTTTGTTGGAATTTAGTGCGAGTTTGTTACAGCAGGAACGGTACGAGGAATTAGGGATTTTGTTGAAACCATTTGGGCCAGAGAAGGTTTCACCGAGAGAGACCGCAATTTGGTTAACAAAAAGTTTCAAAGAGACTGGCTTATAGTTAGTTGCTTTGGTTAATTCCAGGCAACAATTTTTGTAAAATTTAAGAGATTGTAGTGGTTACTGGTTAAGGTGTTAGCATTTAGGGTTGTCGATTCGTCACCTTCTCGGTGGCAATTTAGTTGTAGTTGTAGTAGGAATGCTAGCTTGTTCCATGTTTTGATGTCAACTGTCAAGTAATAGTAGTTCCTGTGGTCTGTAGAATAGTACTAGTAACTCTTAGTTTAGTTAATTGCAGGGGAAATTTGTGCAATTCTTGCTAATTTTCCAGTTATATATTCATTCCCAATTAAAAGTAAAGCCAATGCTGTTTCCTATGTTACCATATACCATCAAAATTTTTACTTTTGATATTTTAATTGAACTCATTTTGTGCATAAATGTGAATAATAATCTTACAAAGTTGGGTCTTTCAAATTTTGTATATTTCAGTGCATCCACTAATAATCCTTCACATATTTTTCTCCATAGCCAAATTTGGGCTGGGCGTAGTTTGATTAGGCCCAGGTAGGTTGGGAACCTAACCATATTAATTGAACATAATTTTCTTACCAGTAAACTATTATTTCAGCTAATATTCATATTGTTATGTTGACTAATTGTTACATATTCCCATTTTAAAAAAAAAAGGAAATATTCCATAAAGGTTTTTTTTTTGGTGTACATGCCTGTATTATACCAGTATATTACTATAATATCAAATCCTAACTCACAATTTTTTTTATTTATGATTGAATTTCTGTTCTACATATATAAACAAGCTGCTGGTTCAGAGCTGACACATACGCAAACTATCAAATTTGCATTGAAGCAGGTATACTGGCATGGCCCCTATACTGGTACACTCTTTATTTACCAGTACTTCAATTTCTCCCCTTTAGACAAAGAGTTGTGTTTTCAGATCCATATGTCAAATCATTGAGCTGTCTCCTATCCAAACAAAATCTGTACCCAAATTAATCCCCTTCTTTGTAATTTTTTTTATAAGAGTTTAAATATGTCTCAGTTGCACTGGTTTGGTTGAATCAGTAACATACTAACACATAATTTTTGACTTTGATCAGGGCTTTATAGATAATAATTAGATGCATAGTAATTCATGACATACTTTTTGTTTGTCAGACAATCTTTGATTCTTCTAATTAAGATTTAGAAACTTCAATCATGTTCTAATTAAATTTGGATTCAATTTACAAACTCTATAATCAAGCAAGATCAAACTTTAATTTACATTACATAGTCTTACACCACATACCAAAAAAGGAAGATCAGAAATTTGTGATTTTTTGTTATTAATCATCATCTACATTCAAACAAAAACATATGAAGACAATTGCAGATCAAATCCAAATCCAAATTCCCAAAAAAAAAAAAAAAAAAAAACAAAAGTCAAACACAATCTCACAATCTCCTAACAAGAACCAAAACCATCCTTCTTGAATTTGTTTTATATATAGACTTCAGATATAAACAGCCTACCTTATCCCATGAACCTGAAAATTATCATATCCAAAAGATTCTTATATTTCATATCTATTTTTTTTTAACAAAATTTCAGTAAAAATAGAACTATGGCCATCGTACCAGTACTTGCTACTGGTATATATGTACCGTCCATTGTGAACTATACAAACTACAACTTTGATTTTATGATAAAAATTTACTTCAAATTTGATTTTATACTTTTTGAACTAAGTGCATTATTATTACAACAATCTATTAATCCAAATTCAAGGTCCCAAATGCTTAAATAATTTACTATTAGAAGGCCAACCTGGATTTGTAAATTGCACAATCATGCATTAAAAAGGTAATATGGTTGGGTCAATGTGGTATTGTTCTGGTAAAACAATTCAAGTTATTAGGGAAAAAAAATATTCAGGAGTTCGAATTTTGTATGTAACAAATATTTTTTCAAGACAATTTTAAATTTCCCAAAAATGCCCCTCTATCTCACCTCTTGTGCAAGAAGGGTACTGTAGTAGCTTGCATTAGTCATAACTGTACTCGTCGACCCACACTCACTATCCTTGAGTGATATACTCGACTTGTCAAGCTTGACTGACCAAGGGTACTGATACTGGTACTGAAAACCACTGTCAGTGGGTCCCGCTTGAGATGCCGACCGTTGCATTTTGATCACTCTAGGGATGTTCCTTCCTTCCAAAGACACCCTTCGCCGGCTTGTTGATGTTGACCTCTCGAATGAATCGGCCGGTCGTGATTTCGGGGCACTCTGTGACCGGGCCTTGGCCCGAGACGACTCGGTATTGGCCATATAATTAGGAAATAGTGGGTAGTCTTGGCTTGTACCTGCTGTGAGAAAAGGTTATTAGGTTACTATATTCATTTTAATATTTCAACTCAAGAGGTGACCTAGTGAATTAAATTGTTTACTGTTATTGCAAAAAATTTCCATTAGCAAAAAATTGAATTTGCATCCCCTGAGATATCTCCAACTTTGAGTTGATATGTAGAAAATCTGAACCGTTCAAATCCTCTATGCACGAATCTCAAAGATCAATAATACTGCCCCCCTGCATTCTGAATAGGCACCGAAAAAACTTTGGCCCAGCTTTTGATAAACTGAAAATTTAAGATATCTCAGAGGATACAGACTCGTATCAGTTAGGGTAAATGGTATCGATCAGGTCGGGTACCAGTACCACCATGCACCAACCTGATAAGACATGCGCCGATCTTATTTAATTACGTACCGTAAGGTGATTTCGTGGCATCAGAGGCACACGATCCAGATTTAAAATAATTGCCAAAAGCAGGGCTACAGCCACCACTCTGTGCAGTGGTGAAGGAGAACTCATCAAACCGACCACTGTATGTTCTCGGACTCATGTCAGTCAGAGCAGATGCAGTTGGTGAGATTTTCGGGTGGTTGCTTGTGTGGTGGTGGGCCCCACCGCGGCTATGACTGGATAGTGGCCTTTCGAGGTGACTGCCAGCTGGTGAGTAGCTGTGCCTCGCCTTCGGCATGCTGGTATCGACTTCTACAATCTTGACATTCTCTTCTGTGCTATTATCCTGCTATCAATTTTGATTGATTATAGATAGATTTTTGAATTTATAGTGCTTGCTTGCAGTTTTGGTTTGAACAATGTATGATATAAGGTGATTTTTCTTTTTCTGAATTAAATAAACACTTGTTCAAATTCCTTTTACTGTCTCTATGATACTGGTACCATACAAGTCAGGTCATGTTAAAAAAAAGAAGGTAACCAGTATGTATATCTTGACTTACGTTTGAGTGTCTGAATCGGGGATGCTGAGGCGAGTTTCTGACGGAGCGCTGGCATTGTGGGGTCCGACACTGGCTGCTCTCTTCGTCTTCTAGTATCTTTATCCTCTGCAAGCGGGCCCGTGTTTGCACTGCCACAAGAGCTTGCATGCACCGGAGAGTTGCAGAGGCCTGTTTTCTGACAAGGTGGCCTCGTACCAGTGCTTGTAACTTCACCAGTCCTTTAAGTGCACATAGTGCTTTTCTTGCCTGTAAGAAGTTCAGTTGCTTATTTTTTTCGTTTTTTTAAGCCGTAAAAGTCTCAGTTGCTCATGCATAATTGTCAAGCATGAGAGAAAATATCATACCAGTATACTGTATACCGACTGTGACAAACTGAGAGCAGTCACAGCAAGCCCATAATTTTTGACATCTTCAACAATAACCGAAATACTAATTTCTTTAACAATTTATAGGTTGATTCTGGTTTTGTGATTTGTAGGGGTGTATTTGCAATTTTGTGTCATAATTAATAAGTTGTGAGGAATTATTACAAATGTCAGGTTGCAGATCCTATTGCTGTTAAAAATAATATCTAGTACTCTTAGACATGTGGGTATTAAAAATAAATATATATTCAATTATACCTTTCTTAATAATGGATTTTATATTAAGTTTGGAATTTTGCTTTCCATATAATTTTCTTCTTATAAAATATATATTCTGATCATTTTTTTTGTATGAAATGACTTTAATATCTCTAACATTATTCTTTCTAAATTAACCATTTAATGAAATTAATATGGATTGTCTAAATCTTTTTAGTATTGAAGCATGACCCAAAAAAATATTAAATTTTTCTACCTAACAAAGTAAATATGGAAACAATGCACTAGGTTCATGGTACCTTCTGTAAAGTGATAAATACTGATACTATATAAGAGTACAGTATCATTTAATACGCAACAGTACATACAACAGAAAGCTTTTAATAAATTTTAGGGATAAAAACAAAATACAAATAATGATAACATAACAATGCTTATCAATCAATAAATTCTTGATAAAAAATAAACAAAAAACTATTTTAGAGTTAGATGAGATCTAATAGTTATCAACAGGAGTTGATAGAGACATGTGTAACCTTTACATCAATCAATTTCAATTACAAAAGAGAACCAATTTCCCACAAAAAAATGTTTCAAGCATAATGCACAAAAAGACCTTGATAAAAACTTAATTAATTAATTAAGAAAACAGAGCACACACTACAGTAAAGAATTCAAAATTTACCAAAGAACAAAAGTACCATGAACAGAATAACCAAATTTGAATAAAATTCAGAGCAAAATATGTTGAAAAAACATACCAAATATGATCTGAAAACTGATTGAATTTTAATGGCAGCCACTTCCTCAATCACACTATTCCTCCTAAGAATTCTCCCATTACCGCCACTTTTACCAGTGGGACCACTCGTCAGTCGAACCATAGCTGCTGCGGCCTGAGCTGCTGCAACAGCCGCATCTGCTGCAGCGGCTGTTGCAACCGCCACTGCAACAGCACGGCGTTCCGGGTCAATGCGGGTTTCCAAGAATCCATGTGCTGATGTGGAGGCAAGAGATTGGTCGTGCTCTTTGCGTGTCTCGGTTGGTCGGCGAAAGCTCCATCTTCGCTTCTCTTTCGGTACCGGTGTCGAAGAATTAGAAGAAGAAATATTATCACATTTTTCTTTTGGTTTATCTTTTTTTCCTGTGAGAAAACTCTTGAACCATTTTCCAGTTTTACCCATTGGAGCAATCAAAGAAGGTGTCTAATGTAAGATGGTGCCATTGTTGTGGATAGAGAGAGAGAGAAAGAAGGAGACATAACACATGAGGGGGTTATCTGTTTCTATCTCTTTCTATGTTTGGTTTGGTTTATTCTTCTTTTTTTGTTTTTTTAATGATGGGTTGGTCTGATTATACATGTTATTATATCCATTTACTGACATATCTGGTGCATGATTTGGATTAAGAGAGAGAAAAAGATGAAAATTAAACTTCTTTAGAAAGCAACTTGCTCAAGTATTAAGTGAAGTTTATACAAAGATTCCTGCATGCCTCCTCTCCTTGTTGAATTTGACCAAACTATAGTTCTCTTAAAACTTCAAACAATTTCTTGTCTACAATCCTTAAGGTAGAATCTCCATAGAATATTACACATACGTTACTCGACTTCCATTTGCAGCATGAAAATTTTATATGATTCACCTTCATAATTAGAAAGTCTGACTCCGTCTCTCTAGTGTGAATAATTTAATTTGTTAGAAACCAGGAATATTGAATTTTAGATAAATTATAAGTGTACATAAATAGTAAATTAAAACTTTATTCCTCTTTCCTACTTATGAATATAATGTCAAATCAAGATAATTTGAAATCACTAAGAAATATATCACATTGGAAAGCTAAAGTGAAAAATTGCATTAATTAATTTTCACAAAATCATATATTTATTAGCATCGTTTTGTATCAAATAAATTTATTTTTAACAATTTTTATTTTACAATGTTGTCATCAAAAGCTCCTTTATTTTTTATCCTTATTTAATTTCCTCTACCAACACATACTCAAATGGAGCAATTGTGGATTGTACTAAAAGGATTTCAGAGATGTCTCTTTCCTTTCCAAAAGATAGCCAACTAACAACAACATCTTTCATTATTATAGGCTTTGATTTCATGCTCTTTCATGTGATTAATTCATTAAATTTTTATCTTAGGAATTGGTGTCTTATATTTAAAGCTAATTTATTTAGGAAATAACTAAATTGCTCCATCTTGTCCTCCTCAATCTCACCATTGATTTTTGACGGATTAAATATTTGCACTTCTTCATGTCTATATATTTTTTAATATTGTAAATTAAAAAATAATTTACCCCTTTATGATTTATCTTTGTTTTCCGTTCATTGTATTTTTATCAGAATCTCTCTTTCTAATGTTGTAATAAAAATTTCCAACAAAAAGTTTTCTTTTACATATATTTTAGATAATATTGTTTCTACCATGCTTGAATTATTTTCATAGTGAGCGCATGTCTAATACAAATGATGACGGGTCTCGCTTACCTACGAGTGTACGTAAGTTCAAATTTCGCAAACGAAATTCGGAAATAAATAACGTCGGAGTTAATGAGAATCATTAATTAATAAATATTTTTGTTATAAGAATGTGTCATTTTTGAATTTTTTAAGATAAAAATTTGAATCAAACTTCTCAACTATAAATATTCATAAAAAATATTGCTGGTAGATACAAGCATTATGCATTTGGGAGAAGTGTTAATGCCTCCATTAATTTATATATTTTTAATTTATTGGTTACAGAGAAGCATGTGAATTGGGGTGGGGGAGGGGGGTGCTGCTGGCGTAAACACCTACATTGCTATCCATGCTGTTAAGATTCATTCATCTTGAAAATCCAAAAAGAAAAAATAAATAAAGAATAAAAAAGATTCAGCTGATCTTCTCACGTGTCATTCTCTAATTTGTCAGTTTTTATATTTTTTTAATTTTATCCTTTTCAGAAAATGACATATATAGAATATAGTAGTTGATCTTACTTTTGGATAGCGCATATTTATTTATTTATTTATAATTTGATATTTCACATATATGTGTTGGGTATTTCTAGACATTTTTGAGTTTATTAGAGCTCAATATTTATGGATTTTATTTGAGTTTTAAGAATTCCTGCAAACATTATTTTGGGTTTGGGTATTTGTAGACATTTTTCATATTCTTGAATATTTTCATCATAAGTGAAAAAATTAGGACAACGTAAGAATAATAGGTTTATTGAAGATACATTCTGTAGAAAAATTAGATTTAATAATAAAAAAATGTTCATTATGTTTGACTTTGATTTATTTCAAATTTCAAATTTTTATAATAATTTCTTATTTTCTTTTAATTCAGATATCACCTTATACAATTTTTTCATCAATTATTCCGAAATGTTTAAGTTTACCATCTTAAAAAAAAGTTAAACCAAATAACCACAATTTGGTCAAAATTTCATTTTTGACACAACCGCAGTTTCAAACTACGAACAAAAATTGAGTGTCTGCAGTTTCAAACTGCTTACGAAATGCTTGTTTTTTACTTGGCCAAAGCCGTTGCTTTGATTTTTGTTGGTTCCAAATTTTTTTTGTCCAATCCAAAACAAATCTATAGCCGCAAGATCACTGTTAAAATGATTTTCTTAAACAAAGCCGCTGAAAACTAAAATTTTGAGCAAAAAAAAAAGGAAATGTGTCCGCAGTTTGAAACTACGGCCGTGTGAAAAAACAAATTTATCAGAATTTTAAGTTATTTGATTTAAATTTTTTATGAAATAGTAAACAAAAATTTCGATCAATTATCTCTTTTAATTCAAAAGGGCAATTTTTTTTCATATTTTTTTCTTTGTTCCTCTTTACTTGAGTTATTTTCTCCATTTATCTACGCTCGCTTAATTGATAAGGCCACGTGGCACATCTCCTCGAAGGCCGTGTCCGTGGTGTTTATCTCAATTATTATTTTTTAATTATCTGTGAATTTCTACTGTTTTACCAGCTCGTGATCCAAAAAGACCTCGGTAGTCGGTTCAACAGAAAATATATAAATTAGCCAATTGATATAAAAATTGTTTGAAAATGGATAATAAACTTTTACTCCATTTGCACAGAAACTTTTGTCTTTCCATTAAAAAAAGTTAAACCAAAAATCACGAATTTATAAAAATTTCATTTTTAAAATTTTTTTTTTTTGTTTTTTAATTTAGAATAATTATACTATTTTTCTGTATTTAGTTTTCTAAAAGTTCTCCATGCTCACTAAATTCGAATTTGAAATTTCTTAAACTCTAACTATCTTATTGGAACCACTTCCTAGAAGATCACTAACAAATTTACAACTGACGCGCACAAGTATTGATATATAACATATCAAGTATTTATATCTAAATTACAGTCAACCATAAAAAAAAATATTTATATCTAATATATCAAGTTTTTCTAAAAAATTAGACATATTAACTCTTTTTTTCTCTCTCATTAGTCACCAATCTTTTACGAGGTGGTTTTTTTTTCTTATGTTCAATCACGCTCATATTTCTGATGATCTGTGAGAATTTTTGTGAATCTGAAATGACAAACTTCTTATATGTAATTTTCTCTTTCAAATGAGATCCATGATGAAGTACTTTTAATTTATCATTATACAAATATTTATACCTCGTCGTACATGTATTTCATATTTACTTTAGGAGACGTTTAGGGAATTTTACTTGGAAGACTATTATTAGGTTTTTTTAATTGTATAGATGAGACTGAACAAATAATTCGATCTTATTGGAATATTTACGTACATAAACTAAATTAATAGTCCAGTTTCAGTTATTTCGTAAGTTGTAGTGCATACTTGTCACAAATATTTGAAAATTACTTGGATCCAACAATTAATTCAATCCAATATGAGCTGTTGCTAGCTGTATAGGTTTGAAAATAGTCATCAATGTTCAGTACACAGTACACAGTGTATTTAGGGGTGCCAACAGATCGGATATTAGACAGATACGGATATGTATTACATATATAGATATCCGCTTTTTATAATAGTGAATTACATAATTTTTTTCATAATATATATTGAACCATATGGTATATATCTATCTTTCAGATACGAATCATTAAAATTTAAAATCATATTTGTATCCGCACATATCGGATATTCGTATCTAATTTTCGGATACGAATCTGGATACGGATGGATAATATCTGACCCGTTTGCACCCCTGAGTGTATTTGACATGTTAAAAGTTCTTTGATTTATTGGTTAACCTTGGATTCAATTAAAAGTTTCATATGTATTTTTAATTTGCACCATCTATATCACTAAAATAATATAAATCGGAATTATTAATTTATATTTAACATTTTTTTTGAAAAAGCTGGCAGTGGCTGCCAGAGAATATATTAAAACAACATATGAATACAACATTATCCAAAAAAATTAAAATACAACAAAGTATTGCCTCTCTTAAATAAGAAAAATGTCTCTAATTAACAATTTAATAACCACAATTGCGTCTCCTGTATCGCATAGCCTGCTGCCCAAGTCGGTTGTACATCTTTGTTTTCAAAAATAATTTATATTTAACATGGAACGATCTATATGCCCTCTTTTGTCAAATTTTATGGTAACAATTAACATAGAGCAAATTAATTCATAGGTTCTATAGGGAAATAAAATCTGACATGGGGTACTCTCAAAATAAAGAAACATTTGGGGTTATGTGCAAAATTCCTAAAAAGGCTGTAAGGATGAAACAAACAAAACAGACAAGAAACTATAAATGCACTAACCTAGCCTGTCATGGGTACTTTCTTAACAGCACCAATAGTTGCACCAGCAATAGACAGTTCAGTTGTGGGCCCCTTCATACAGTGATTTAATCAGCAAAACCCCTCCCTGTCCCATCATTTGATTATTATATTCTTTCAATCAGATATCTAATATTTGTAATTTTTCTGGCTATCTAAATGCATTGGTTTAGTACAATTTTATTTAAGTATGAAAGGAATATATGATGTTAAAATATAGCAAAATGAATATAAGTATGAGCCACATAGAGTGAGGGAGGGACATTCTAGGATTTTCACTAGTGGTAAAAAATAACAAATAGGATTTAAATATCTAATCTAATTCAACTCATTAGCTAATCGGATACTAGATAAAATAATTCTTTGACTTCTAAGTTGTAATTCTTTGACTTGTAAATTTAATTACCAATATGAATTCAAGGAATTTATTCTAAATTTAACTCTAAATTTAATCCGAAATACAAATAAGAATTTTAAAGAAGAGCAAAATTTTTTTGAGAGAGGGACAAAGTTAGTCCCAACATATAGATCTCCATAAAATTTCAAAATTCAGAAGGGGTAGTTGACCCCTCTGGCTCCACTTTGATCCGCCCTACATTTGTTTCCTGACTACAAAAATTTAATTTTTTTTATTTCGATGTTTTTTTTAGAAAATGTAGCAAGATATACTTACGATTATTTTTTTTATAAAATTATGTTACTCTACTAATTTTTTTGGCTCGGCAGCTCAAGGAACTAAATATGAAATGCTGTTATAAATTTGTACATGCTAATTTCGTACTTATTCTTCTGTCAAACTTAAATAATATTTTTTTCACTAAAACCAGCGCCAGCGGACCTATTTGAGGGGCATCATAACCAAAAAAAGAGGGAACGTATTTAAAAATCAATATTTATGACGCAATATAGTACCTTCCTGTCTATTTATTTTGACGACATAACAATATTATTAGAATAATTATATTACTTCCTGCACTCCCGTCCTCCCTCTGTCCCCGTAAATACAGTAAGAAAATGTTGTACTATGGTCTCCATTAATTATTTGGTCCCCCTTTTCCAGTTTCTACGTACACTGGTCTCCGCGTCAACCTTCATAGGTATAAATACTTGAGAAATAACATATTAATACTTGTAAAGTAAGATATTAATACTTGCATGCGTAAATTGATATGATGATCATCATTTTTCAGTCCCCTAATGGTCCCCTAGTCAACCTTATTCTAATGACGTAGTGGGGACCTCGTTTTCCCGCATTAACTTTGCAATTACAAAAATAGTTGACCTCATAGCTAGGTATAAATACTTCAGTACATAGGTATCAATACTTGCAAATAAGATATTAATTAATACTTGCAAAATAAGATATTAATACCCATCAATCTTCCTATAACAAAAATAGTTGACCTCATGGGTATAAATACTTGCAAAATAAGATATTAATACTTTGATATATACTTAATATGATCAAACGCCTGAAGATTAAACTTTGTATAATGTATATACATATAAATACTTCAGTGTATAGGTATAAATACTTTCAATACTTGATATTAATAATATCAAATGTCATCCAACGCCATATGTAAAAAGATACTAAGTATTGCGGTCCCCCATATAGTTATGGCAATAATGATATTTTTAAAAACGTGTATGGTCCCTCCTGGTCCTCCCATTTAGTTTGAGTGGTCCCCCACAAGTATTTATGGTGCGGAGACAGTTTGGGAGATTTGGTTGGAGAGACAATTATTTACGTTAAAATACTTTCGTGCATATGTATAAATACTTTCGTGTATAGGTATAGATACTTTTGTTCATAGGTATTAATAATTCATAAATTATGCGGGGACAATACAGATTATATAAGAAAATTGTGCTGGGACGACCCCCCCCCCCCCCCCCCCCATGATAGTTATGGAAGTTAAGAGCGGAGATTATCGGGGATAAGGGTGCGGGGACATTATTTACGTACGAAAATATAGTTCCCTTCATAAAGATTAATACTTATATTGTTCTTGTTAAATACTTGGATGCTTCCTGTTAAATAGTCCTCTTTTATTAATATATGTTTTAGTGGTCCCCATAATAGTTATGGAAGTTAAGTGGAGAGATAATGAAAAATAAGAGTGCGGGAAAATTATCAGAATTCTATTTTTTATACAATCTTCCAAATTTGTAAAGCTAATATATTACGTGAAAAAAAAAATTGTTAAAAAAATGTAATTCTTAATTTTGCTATTTCTTTAAATGTAAAGCTGATATCTTAACACTATTGATCCGAATTATACTAAGTCAACATCCAGTCCGATTATAACAATATTGCTTCTATTACAACTAGGGGTGGTCAAAAGTTTGTAGCTCGTGGTTCCGTCGTGACTCGTTCGCTAATAGCTTGCTCGTTACTGGATTGAGCTGTTAACGAGCCAGTTCGTTAGTGGCTCGGTCCAGATTAAACGAGCTCAATCTGGAGACTAGCTCGCTCACCAATGAATTTGTGATTTTTTTATTAATTTGTGTGCATTTTATGCTGTCTAGCTCGATCTAAAAAGTTTGTAGAACTTATTTCTTTCTTAAAACAAGGTCCAGTTAGGCCCAATGAGCTAGCTCCGTTCAGCCCGCCAGCTGGCTCATGACGATTACAAGCTGAGATTTCAACTCAGACCCCTAATCCCAGCTTAGGCCCAGCTTGTAACGAGCCAGCTCAACATTAGCTAATTAGTCAACATTTATATATTATAACTAATTCTTAATATGAGAAAAAAATTCTTACAAAAAAAAGAGAACATTTCTTTCATTTATATGTTCTTAGATGCATATGTCAGTGACTCATAACATATTGTATTCACAACATTTGAACCAACAAATCTGGACTCAAGACCCAGCAAGCGGTCCAAGTCCGATCCATCATGAGAGAAAGGATGACAGCGACAGAGACAGCTAAACAAACTATCCGTTGGATGGGGTCCTTCAAATATGGATCCCACTGGTACTGGCATAGATGCACTTGTGGACATGCATGAATTTACAAATTAATGATGTATGCAATTGATGATGAAATGAAATGAAACTCTTAGTTGTCAATCACATGGTGTGGTGCCCATGTTTATGGTTTTATTGTATGTGATGTTCTTCAATAAGTATTGAATGTAACAGTTGTTTAGTTGAGAGTACTTTTAAATGACAATGTGAGATATATAATTAAAGAGTAGGGTTAAATTGTCCCATATCTTTATTTCTGTTCTTAAAATAAAAAACAGTCGATCCGAATTGTTCAACATGATGTACGTATTGAAATGTACTTGGAGACCAAATTTTATATTTTTTTGAATTTTCTACTAATTATTTAGATAGGTACAAAATTATTGTTTTTAGATGGTACAAATAAGAAGATTTTGTACATATAAAAAAATAGTAAAAAGTTTCAAAAAAATATAAATTTGGTCTTCATGCACATTTTAATATGAATGTCATGTTGAGCTATTTGGATGAACTGTTTGGACCTTACTACGAGAATCTGTCACTAGAGTGGAAAAAACGTGCCGTGACTAACACGCCGTGACTTTGGTCTCGTGCCGTGCCGTGATCAAGTTAATTTTTCACGTACGTGCTGTGACCAAAATGTCAAGAGGTGGTCACGGCACACGAATGGTCACGCCACGTGAGTCACGCCGTGTCCAAACGTGCCGTGACCAAACATGACTCGCGTGACCATTTTATCATTATTTAAGTTAGTTTATTCAAGATTCACCATTTGATCAAGATTTAATGGTCATAATTACACGTGACTCGCGTGAGCACGTGCCGTGCCAAATTTTCAAAAGATGGTCACAGCACGCGACACGCGAGTCATGACACGCATGCCGTGCCGTAACCGTGCCATTCCGTGACGGAGCCGGCTCCACCGTGACATTTTTCCCACTCTATCTATCACTATCCGCGTGGGTAAAAGTATTTTTTACTATCGGTATCGTATTGGATACTCCCATCGGTAATAGCAACACTCTCACAAATAACAATATATATATTGAAAATGGAAATAAGAATGTGAGCTATGAGTGGGGCATTTTAACCCCACCCTAAAAAGGCTAATTACAAAAAAATAAGTATGTTTATAATGAGGAGGGTTCAAATGCCTCCATTTTTCATGCCTCCACCATGCCTCCATTTTTAAAACTTTAATAACTCAAAATTTAAAACTAAAAAATCAAAATAAAACCGTTGGATATGATCTACATCATTTTATTTATGCACGTGTAAAAAATTATGACATTTCAATTTTGTTTTGGTTGTCATCAAGAGCTTGTAAAAAATGTACTAATGTGGATAATTTCTAGACGTTGATTTTTCAACTTATTGATTCACATAAAAACAAAATCAAAATGTGATAATTTTTTATGAGCACATAGATAAAATGATGTAGATCATATCCAACGGTTTTATTTTGATTTTTTAGTTTTAAATTTTGAGTTATTAAAGTTTTTAAAAATGGAGGCATGGTGGAGGCATGAAAAATGGAGGCATTTGAACCCTCCTCGTTTATAATTAAGTTGATTGAATGATAAGTTCGATTTTATTGGATAAATTTTTTCCAAATTTTTTTGAACAAAATTCAACTTCATATATCTAATAGAACGCTATTGAGAGAAATGTTATGGATCAGAAATACAAATTGTTCTGGCAACTTTTGTAGTGGAGGTGGTAAAATTGCCCAAAAGTTCAACACGTTGTAGAAAAAGGGAAACAAAAAGTATTCTGTTTTTGCACTTTGTTTCTTGAGCAAGCAATCACCACATGGTATCCGTAACCGTGGAAGGAAGGAAATGTTTACTGTCATCATTTGATATTGTAGTGTTTTGAGGCAGAAACAAATTTAAAAAAGACGGAAGAAAAATTTCATAAACGGGCAGAGATAGGAGCAGATTCATGATTTTGGTCAGAGATTGGAGTAGTGAATAGGAATCTAAAAAAGTCACGGCACTACCAAATACATCACGGCACGATTCGCTTCCGTCACGGCATGTGTGCTGATTACGTATTGTGACCATCTTTCAAAAATTTGGCACGACAAGGCACGTCACACAATAGATTTGGTCACGGCACGACACATGGTCATGTGTAATTATGACCGTTAGATCTTGATCGAATGTTGAATCTTAAATAAATTAACCTAAATTATAAAAGAAATAGTTAAATGTGACTGGTCACGTTCGGACATGTTACGTGTGATCACGTCATAATTACCGTGACCATTCACATGCCATGACTTTCCTTCCAAATTTGATCATGACACGACACGTAATCCAAGTTACAACGTGATTAGTCACGGTACAGTACATATTTATATCCTTAGTAGCGGACGTCTTTTTTCTCCTAACAAATCAAAGATTTTTCTAAGTAGAGTAACGAATCGGACTACGTCTTTTTTTTTTCTGTCTTTCTTTTATGTGAATCAGTCTGGACAAATTTTCTTTTCCGCGCAATTTTCTTCTACTGGACCGTGAATTAAATCCACAGGTAAGCATTATATCTATATAGGGATAGACATAAGTATAAAATACCACTGGGTCTAATTTTTTTTCGAATTAAGGAGTAGCACTTGCTTACTCGGACCCTTCTTAGATCCACCACTAGATAGAGATCTACACTATAAAGAGTATTTTTCTAAAACAAACACTTTGCTCTCTAATGTGACATTAGGGATGTAAAACAATCACTGCATGGCATGATACATGTGCTCATTACGTGTTGTAATTCCGTGTGCCGTGACCACACTTCAAAAAAATAGTACAAAAAAACACGACATATAAACCAGCCTTTTCACATAGAATTTTACGGAACACGACATTGTTGTAAAAAGTAATAAAAAATTAATGTCCTTAGAGAAAATATACAGGAGATATATTCCAAGAGAACAAGTTTTGAAATTATTGAAAACAAGTCGGGCTGGCCTATTTCATTTTCGTATCTAAGGCTCGGCCCATTTTGTGAGAAGTTCTTAATTTGAGAAACATATGTAGAAAATCTAAAATCACCAAGTGACAGGCTCTGGCCCATAATAATATAAGACACAAAATCGGAAACAAATATACGGCCCAATTTTTGTTGTGATCTGTTTTATAGTTATATTATTAATTTATACGCTCATGTTTCTTGACCGCTGGACATGGTAAAAAGACAACTAAATTAATAGATTGGATTCTATTATAAAGAAAAAAGAAAGTCAAATATAGAGAATACTATTATACTAGAATATATCTTTCAAACAAATTAGAGAAATTGGATGCTACAAAAACTTAAGCAATTATTTGACAAGAACTGAAGTATGACAATAAAAATATATACTAACATTGTAGTTATATTTTTTTTTATAGTTTAGATAAAGATGGTTCAAATGCCTCTATTTTTTTTCCTGTTTTCATCATGTCATTATTTTTAGAACTATAATAACTTATATTTTAAATTTAAATATCAAAATAAAACCGGCCATTAGATATGATCTATATTATTTTCTCTATGTATACGTAAAAGATCATGACATTTAAGTTTTGATTTGATTATTAGAACTGGCAAAAACACACCAATGTGGATAAAGTCTAGACGTTGTTTTCTCAACTTATTGATTCATATAAAATCATAATCGAAAATAAATAACTTCTTTGCGCATGTAGAGAAAATAATATAGATCACATCTAATTAACGGTTTTATGTTGACATATACTTTCAGAATTTTTGTTATTAGAAAATTAAAATGTAGAGGCATGATGGAGAAACAAAAAATGACGGCATTTGAATCCTCTTAGATATGATATGCATTAAATTTGATGCAATCTAGCTACTAGTGAAGCATCATCGAACGATTTGAAAAATTAACAATTTAATTTTATCAACACTTAGATTTATGATAAATAAAAATTTATTTATAAATTGGAAACCGAAAATACACCAGGGAGAAGTAGAGAACGAACTAATAGGTTTAATGTTGACAAAAATATTTTTACCGAATATCATACTAAAAATTGACTAGTCAAACATCATCCCGAAATTTTTATTGTTACCATGCACGCCAGAAAATCGGAATTAAATCGTTACCACCCCGCTGACCTTTTATTGAATACTACCACCTTCGCTAACCCAGTTCGAGCACCAAATTGGCTGGTGCGCAGACTGAGTTGGCGCACCAGCTTGGTGCGCCAACTGGGTTAGCGGGCTTCGTACTTGTTAGGTAACCTCGTCAAATTGTAACAACCAATTGCAATTCCAATTCCAAAAATCTGCGCATGAACACCTGTCACTTCTTTCTTTTAATTTTATTATATTGGCTGCCCCAAGGCAAATTAAAGTAGGCACAAATTGAATAATCCATAATATATATGTTCTACTTCATATACCTTACTTTGGGACGGTGAAATTATTTTTGGTTTTTTTTTCATTATATTAGAATTATTTATGGGACTTTGAGAAATATTTATTCAAGAAAAAAATAAATTTATGAAATAAAAATCATGTCCATCAAAATCATTTATTGAATAAATGTTGGACTCAAGTGTGTGTGCGTGTGTATATTTTGAAATACTAAAGATCGATGTGAATAATTTAAAATAACATAATAATTTGCAGAATTTTCACAAAATGTACTAATCAAATTCCACCAGATGCATCACTTTTATTTATTACGTACGTAGGATTATTTATTTTTATGTACTTGCAGGTACCACTTGTGTTCTACCAGATTGTCGAGCATTACTATCCTGGACGGGTGATGCGTCAGTTCGGTATGCGTCAGCTCTTTTCCGTCCCGGATCCCATCTCCAAGGACAATTTGGTGCGCGAACTGGGTTAGCGGGGTGTAGTATTGAATAAAGGGTCAGCGGGATGGTAATGAATTAATTTTGATTTTTTTGAGTGGTAACAATAAAAATTTCGGTTGATATTTTCATGGTACATATTCCGATATTTTAATCAAATTAAGTATATTATTTTATAATTCTGTAAAGTCTTGAAGAAGTGTAACCAGCCAAGCCAGCTTTCACTTATAGTCCTGTACTTTGATTACCAATCATAAAAATCTGGTGGAATTTGATTAGTACATTTTGTGAAAATTCTGCAAATTATTATGTTATTTTAAATTATTCACATCGATCTTTAGTATTTCAAAATATACACACGCACACACACTTGAGTCCAACATTTATTCAATGAATGATTTTTGATGGAAATGATTTTTATTTCATAAATTTATTTTTTTCTTGAATAAATATTTCTCAAAGTCCCATAAATAATTCTAATATAATGAAAAAAAAACCAAAAATAATTTCACCGTCCCAAAGTAAGGTATATGAAGTAGAACATATATATTATGGACTATTCAATTTGTGCCTACTTTAATTTGCCTTGGAGCAGCCAATATAATAAAATTAAAAGAAAGAAGTGACAGGTGTTCATGCGCAGATTTTTGGAATTGGGATTGCAATTGGTTGTTATAATTTGACGAGGTTACCTAACAAGTACGAAGTCCGCTAACCCAGTTGGCGCACCAAGCTGGTGCGCCAACCCAGTCCGCGCACCAGCCAATTTGGTGCGCGAACTGGGTTAGCGGGGGTGGTAGTATTCAATAAAGGGTCAGCGGGGTGGTAACGATTTAATTCCGATTTTCTGGCGTGGTAACAATAAAAATTTCGGAACATCATCGAGCTATTTGAAATTAAATTTAACGTTTTAATTTAATCAACAATATAATTTCTGACAAATATTTTTTGTTTATTAAGTTGCACACAAATTTTATACCATAGAAGGCAAAATCAGCCGTTCCGGAGCGGAATCGGCCGTTCCGGATCGGGATCGGACGGTACCGATCCGATTTCAGGTCGAGTTACGCGTTCCGGGCTGATTTCGTCAATTTTCGTCCGTTCCGGACTGATTTCAGTCAAATTTCGGCCGTTCCAGACAGAAATAGGCTGATTCCACCGAAACAGTCGAAACGCGAATTAAACAAATTCCAAAATTTTATGAGCTCTCTGTGAATCGAACTCGTGTACTCTAGCTAAGCAACCAACTTCCACTACCACCACACCATCCAATCTTTGATGTTAAAAAATACAACTCATTTAAATATATAAGAATTTCACTTTGTACCATTTTGAGAGTAAAAAGTGTGTTTTTAGTTGTAATGCTTGTATTATATTGTATTAGTGGATTATTTGATTGAAATAATTTTTCTAAATTTTTTTATCAATTTTTTCTATTTTTTTAGTGTAAAACAAGCTTCTGGCAAAAAAGTCTGATTTTCCAATCCGATTCGGCTGATCCCGACCGATTTTTCCGATCCGGATCGGGATCGGCCGGTGCCGATCCCGATCCCGATACCGATTTTTCCTTCTATGTTTTATACCCTATGAAAACAATAGAGAATGCACTTCTAAATTTTATGTTGACAAACATATTATTATCTATCATCAATTCATCATTTATACCAGTCCAATAAATACACAGCTACTTGACTTGAATGCAATTTCGCAAGAAGGTCAACTTGGTGGTGCCTACTCTACCGTGAATTGCACGCTCTAATTAGCCAGGCTTAACCGGTCTAAGAAACCACCAAAGTTACACCAAGTCAAACTTCCCATACAACCAATTTTCCATGCATGACAGCACTCATCACATCCCTCATCAGACTTCTCTATATAAGCCCGGTCTCACTATGTGCTCTTTACAACACTTCATCAACTCCATATACAGAACAACCAGACAACCCTAAAAAATTAATGGCAACTCAAATAATTAAAAACAACCGTGAAGGTGCTGATATCACCGAAGGAGATGCCGAGTGCAAGAAGAAGTCTATTCAAGTGCTTGAAGAGCTCGACCTCCCAAAGGGTATCTTTCCTCTTCAAAACATAGAAGAATTTGGTTACAACAGAAATGCCGGTTTCATATGGTTTGTTCAGAAGAAAAAGATAGAACACACTTTCAAGAAGATCAAGCAGGTGGTTTCGTATGCTGTTGAGGTGACGGCTTTTGTGGAGAAAGGAAAGTTGAAGAAGATAACCGGGGTCAAAACTAAAGAGCTGCTGCTCTGGCTTTCTGTTGTCGAGGTTTACATTCAAGAGGGTTCGAAAGAGAAGATTACATTCAAGACGGGCACTGGGCTTTCTGAGAGTTTCGACGTGTCTGCTTTCGAGATTTAAGTTTTGCTATTTGCTACCTTTTATGCACCTGAAGAAAAAAAGAATGTCAAATTATATTAATAATAATAACTTCTAGCAATTTGACATTTGAAGTTTTATTATGTTAATGAATAAATGCTTCTTGTGAGATAATATGGAATTTTATGACGTAATTATTGGCTGATATTCTTGATTGAGATGCCACTCTGGAGGCCATAATCCACCTGGACTAAACAAAGACAAGAAAGAAGTAGAATATCTTCATTAAACTGAACAAAAGAAATATCCAATGAAGAAGCATTTTCAGAAAATAAAATTATTTTAGCATATTCATTTTCATGTTACTAAATATATTGTCTAGTCTCTATTATGATAAAGAATCATGGAGTTTTCAATCACATGATGGATAGCTTCCAGTATTTGATCTAAATATAATGCAACCTCTTAAGTAGTTCATATCTGCAATGCATCAATGCCAATTGCCAACCTCTGATCATACATTGCAAAACTGACTTATTTTAATATTGTTTAGAAATAATTAATGATGACCATGTGAGGTCCATATCACAACACATCAACGGTTATCCAACTGTATGGGATGTCCCGACCTTGATGAATGGAGAAATAATAGAAAAACTAAATCTTATTCAACAGAACAACAGAATCTATAGCATGGAAAATAATAGAAAAACTAAATCTTACTCAACTCTACTCGAAGGCAAGCATTATTTTGCAATTAAAAGTGTTTTATTTACAAACTTGAAAAAAATGACCAAGAGTCGCTACAAAACTCCATTTTGACACCCAAATATGCAAAAGGAGAACCAAAGAAAATGACAAACGAAAAATTAAGAAGGCAAGCCCAGACCAAAGAATTTCAAAACTGGAATGACAAAGCAGAAAAAGTAATTGAAAAAAATATATAACCCATCTATCAAATTTGCTTAATTTGTGTTTCATGGTACCCTTTCATGTGCCGTTCTCAAGCTTTGACTTCTTTTGGTTGCAAAATCTACAAAACGCAAACAGAAGATAGTTCAGCATTTCAGTTCTGGAACATTTTGTATATTGTGCATTAATTTCCACAGTTATGAAAGCTGGCAAATTTGCAAATTTACACTACCTTGCTTTAGATAATCCTAATTTCTCTCTTATAGCTTAACTGAACACAGGACTAAGAAATACAAATGTATGGAAATTGTCGTGATTGCTTCCTAGTAATAGTACTACTAAGTAACAGACTAGACCAATTCAAATTGTTCATACTATGTCTATACTCTATGGGGTATCAAAAGATCTGTTGAATTTATAATCAATAAAGCATAAAATAAAAACTATAAAAGTTTCTCTTGTATGGGTACAAGAGGTGTTGGAAACTTGGCTGACTGCAGCAGCCTTTTGCTCTCTGTTTCACACAAAACTCTCTGTTTCACAAAAGGAAAATAATTGATTTTCTAAACTGCTCAAAAACATAAACTATTTCATTCACTTTCTATATTTTCTGCTTTTACAAACTTCATCTACTTCATACAAGATTAATATAGCTAATACAAAATCTATCTTTAGATCTCCACTACCTCCACAACATTCTAAATTTAACACATATTCCTTAATTATCTATGCTAAATAGGGATGTTCCAATTACAGCTTCTGACTTCTAATTTAAATAGAGAAATATGTCAATTATAGTTTCAGACAACTATTTTTTAGAAAATGCTAATCACAACAACTTTGATCAATTTAATAGGGTGTACTAGTAAAACTTCGTATGGTTTCTATTAATGGAAATCGGTGGGAAAAAAAAGATTAGCTCATATACCCAGATACCATAAAGTATCATGGACATTTTATGAATACGACAAATGATATGATAAAGCTAGTTAGACCAAGCAAAGGAATAACATACCTGAACGAAAAAATTACTACACCAAGATCAAGCTTCATCTGAACTTGCATTGACGTTGGTGGTGAAACTGAATGGTGTCTTCTTGTAGGTAGCATGAAGCGATTCATCCTTTGTGCTAATCTTCACCTTGGAAATATGCTTGAATTTGTGCCACTCGGAACCACTTTCTCCTTGGTTTGCAATCTTCAGCAGCAGCTCCTCATCACACCAGATAATTAGCTTACGTGACATTGTGGTTGTCAAGTAATCTGGTAGGAGTTTCATTTTATAATCACTTAACCACATGGTCTGTAAAGCATTTGGGTTCATTACAGCTTTTAGATTTGGGCAGTGGCTGATTGCAATATTCGAGATGCTGGGCAAATTTGAAATTCTCGCCAAGTTTGGATTTCTAAGAACACGAATATCTTTGATTGACGGGATATTCTCTACGGTAATCAGCTTATCAGCACCATCAATTTGTAGGAACTCCAAAGAAGTAGCATAGAGCAAAAGACCCTCTGGAAGAGATCTCAATTGGGGACAAGCTTCAATAAATAATTTCTTCAGTTTGGGCATGGCTGGCTGTCCCTTATTCCACTGCCACTCTTTCCAATTGGGCATCTCTCCAAAGAATAGCTCATTTAGTTCGGGAAATGCTGGTATAACATAAGAACTCATTGTATGAACTGTTGGATCTCCCTCCATGAACTCTTCTCCCACCCTCTCGACTGAAAATGCACCTCTTATTATAAGTCTATGCAAATTGGGGAGTTGGCCTAACATGGGAAGCACCTCAAAGCAGGCACAATTCCAAATTTGAACATTTCGCAAGTTGGGAAAGACTGCTCCAAAATTCAACCAATTAGGAAGACATCTACCAAAGTAATTAACAATGGCAAGAAAATTAATAGAACGTGGAGGACAAAGTTCATTTAAAACATCCTCTGCTGATATCTTCTTCTCATCAGTTTGGGATAGTTGTTCTTCCGAGCTCAACGGGGTGTACAAAAGGAGTAATTCTAGCAATAGATTCTTGCTCCTAAGGTTAGCTCTTTCTGCTATGTTCCTATCAGATACTCTCTCTAAGCCCTTTAATCCAAGTTGAATGAGTTCTGATAAACATTCTAACCCATCTAAGCTACTGAATCCCTCCAAACTATTCTTGTATGGCATAAAGCCAAATAGATTGGATAGCTTTTCTAGATTATTTAATTCCGTTGGGATTGCCTCGACCTTTGTTTGCTCAAAACAAAGATACCTCAGTTCCCGTAGATTACCAATGCTTGGGGGGACATGTGACAATTCTACGCAGCCATAACAAGAAAAAAATACTAAATTTCTTAGATTTCCTATGGAATTTGGAATATTTTCTAACTTTGTATTAGCGACATTTAAGTATCTCAGATGCACGAGGTCACACAAAGATTCTGGTAGGATTGACAAATTGGAATTGGACAAACTGAGATCTATGATGCGGAGGTTTGGAAAGGCTTTACACAGATCATCAAGTGCAATTTCAGGTTCAAAATAAATCAATGTTCTCAATCCTTTTTCCTTTCTAATTACTTCAATGTTTACCTCATTTCCTTCTATTGATAGCCTTCGTACTTTCATTGAACCCTCAGACCTAGATATAGCTTGTCCCCCCCGTAATAGACAGTTCTCATCTTTTCCTAATTGATGGGCCAAAGACCACAAAATGTCATGCATTTTGCATTCTCCTTGATTCACAAATCCATGAGTATCTTCCAAAAGATTGCGCTGCAGTAATTCTGCATAGTACACATGTCCCAACTCCCAAAAATCATTCTTATCTTGCAAAAATCCTTCTGCTAGCCAC
Source organism: Carex parvula (assembly GCA_025461045.1). NCBI lineage: Eukaryota > Viridiplantae > Streptophyta > Magnoliopsida > Poales > Cyperaceae > Carex > Carex parvula. The sequence continues at coordinate 333,883 of JAJGRW010000366.1, read as the reverse complement.
CTATAGATTAAATCAGTTTTGTCAAACTTAAAATCTTCAGGAAAGAGGGAGCAAAAGATGAAACACTGCTTCAAAGGTGGTGGAAGGTCCTCGTAGCTCAAATAGATTGCCCGATGGACATCTCCCGGGAGCCCGTCCATAGACCACACGTTGCTTCTAAGAATAGCCTGCCAATTTTCTCTCGAATTACCCTTTGTGCAAAGTACACCGCCTATGCTTTGATGGCAAGGGGCAGACCATCACATTTTTCAACAATTTGCATCCTGATTTCCCTATGATCTTCAATCTCACTCTCAATCCCATTTGGAAGTACCTATCATATATGAACTTGAAGTTAGTAACTTTGAATGTTTCTATAAGTGAAATTTTCAAATTTTAACGCCCAGTGTATTAAAAAATTTAGCTGTATAAAAATATAATAATATATTTCAAAATTAGGCCACTAGTTGTGATACAGTTGAAACACAACATAGAACACATTAAAAATTGTGGTCTGAAACGCTGCATCCAACACATTGTAATGGAGGATATTGAATAATGTATACTTCGTGATTGTGTAAACAAAGGGAAAATTAGAGCTGAACCAATTTGTTAAAGCTGATATCATTATCAGCATTTCCAGATAAACATAGCAAAACCAGCTTAAGATACTCTTTGTTTCGCTCCCCTTAACTGTGCTATGTATAATGTATACTTCTAGGGGTCAAAGATGTGGCCATGTGGGAAAGTATGGTCTGAAGTCATTTTATTTTTATAAATGTATGATGTCAATTACTTTTTTTTTTATATGTACTCGGTTTGATGAACGTACGAGTTTTTTTTGGTTTAAAATCAGTGGTACCTCTCCAATAAAAATCCAAAAGTCAACTTCTAAAAGAAAATTCAAAATAAAATTAATGTCAGAACCTATCAT
>JAJGRW010000366.1:170633-329344 GCA_025461045.1 Carex parvula | reverse complement strand
CTACCCAGTAAAATATGAAGAAAAAATTTCTGGTTATTCTAATTGTAGGTTGTTGGCACGCCTAGTTACATGTGCCCAGAGCTTCTTGCTGATATACCATATGGCACCAAATCAGACATTTGGTCCCTAGGTAAACTCAATAGCAGTATTTTAGAAAATATTTTACATTTTCCTTTTGAGTGAGGCTATGATACGCATAGCGCATAATGGTCTGTACTATGGATCAATATCTTTATTTTCAAAGTCTAAATAGTCCATCCGAACCGTTCAACATGACCTCCATATGAAAATTTACTTGGAGAACAAATTTTACATTTTTTAGAATTTTTTTACTACTTTTTTAGATAGGTAAAAAATCACTACTTTCGAATGGTCTTGAATCTGTAGATCAAGTGATTTGTACCAATCTAAAAAAAATAGTAAAAAAATTATAAAAATGTAAAATTTGGCACCAAGCACATTTTCATATTTCATACGGAGATTATGTTGCGCAGAATGGATCCACTGTTTATGAAAAGCATTTTCTTACTGATTGGCTGTAAGTACTTCAGGTGTTGGATATACGAGATGGCGTCTCTCAGCCTGCTTTCAAAGCTTTTGTGAGCCTTTCAAACCGTATATTAAAAATAATTAACTTTATTGGCATTGTTTTGTTATATGTATGGCAAGCCTTGACCGAACTGAGATTGCGATTTTGATTTTTTTGTTTAACCAGGACATGCAAGCATTGATTAACAAAATTACGAAATCGATAATTTCTCCTCTGCAACTGCATACTCTGGTGGCATTGTGAGTTCATTATTTTTTTTTTGAAATATGCTTTCAATATATCAAATTAGATTAAAATTTATTCACATCTGGCCTACATAACATTGAAATATCATGTATATCCTGTGAAAATTGTGTAATCACATAAACCTCCTCTGAAGCTGATACTTCATAAATGCTCATAAAATGGAAATCTAAATTACCCATGTACTCTTCTTCATTTTATAGGGATATATATGGTAATTGACAAAAATTGGTTGTGACGACATGATAAGTTTTTAGTTTTCTTTTGGGCATGCTATTTACAAAATTGGTTGTGATAGAAATGATAAGTTTCTAATTTTCTGCTGGGAACACACACCTGGCGGGGGGTGGGGCGTATACTGGCACATAAATTTCCTCCTGCCAAATACTTTTTAAATTTCGATTTCTATTGCATATTTCATGAATGCTGCCTAACATGACGAACATCATTTGTTATTACAGTAGGGGACTTATCAAAAGCATGTTGCGCAAAAGCCCTGAGCACCGACCAAGCGTATGTTATTTTTTTCTTTATCTTGGTTTCACTGCTGTTTGAAGATTATTTTTTGAAAGTGTGCTCATGACATATTTAATTCATTTTACATACTATACTGAATTTTTTTTAGTATTAAAACCACGTAGCAATTATTAGATCATTTGCAAACAAAAAGCTCAACCATTAAAATGATGCACCTATCAAATGAAAAATGACAAATCTATCCCACAAGATTAGGTATGAAATCAACTAAATTTATTGATAAAAAAATGCAAAAATAGATAATTTCGTTTAATTTCGCTTTTAATGTTTCCATATAAGCAGGTTTAAAAAACCTGGCCCATATTAAATGGAAAATACTGTGACACCTTTTTCTAGTTGAAACTGAATAAAAAATATTTGGTGTATTTGCAATTGTAGAGATTTGATTAAAAAAAGAATATATATTAGACATCATCTGTGAATTGAAACACTATTCTACAATGAAAATAACGTATAAACATTAATAAGTCTTTATTTAATTGTGTCAGGCTGGAGAACTCCTAAAGCACCCGCATCTACAACCTTATGTACTCCAGGTGCATTTAAAATCAATGAACCCAGGCCGTCACTCTCCAATGCCAGCAATAAAACACTCCACTTGCCGAGCCCCAAATAAGCGCATCAGCTTCCCGAAAGAAGAGGTCGAGCAAGAGATAGCGGAAATAGGAGGCGAAGGATCAGTTTGTAATGAGAAAATGGGGAGTAACAGGAGGGCCTCTTATGCAAATGATAAATTTGTGAAGCCGTCGGCTGAACGAGCGTCTATTAGTTCTACTCAGAGTGTGAAGTATATCAGAAATGCCTCTTGTCAACGTACCAAGGATTTTTCAACAGGTATGTAGAATTTTTCATACATGGACAAATGTAAAAGTAGGATTAACATAGAGGAAACCTAGATGATGATAAAAGAATGATCTTTGTTTTTCTTCAGGAGTGAGGCTATGGTACTATGCATAGCGCAGATTGGTCTGTGCTACATATTAATATTTTTGTTTCAAAGTCCAAAGTTGATATGAACCGTTCAACATGATCTCCATATAAAAATATAATTACAGACGAAATTTTACATTTATTAGAATTTTTTTACTATTTTACATTAATTATAACTTTTGAAACGTCTAGAACTTATAGATCATGTGATTTTCTACGTATCTAAAAATATAGTAAAAAAAATCGTGTATGAAATATAAATTTTGATCTACAAGTATATTTTCATACGGAGATCATGTTGAACGGTTCATATTGACTGTTTGGACATTGAAAACGGATATTGATCCATAGTATGGACCAATCCGCAGTATGCATAGTACATAGCCTCACTCGACCTTTTTAGTATAATATGATAATCTTGTTGATTGGACTCTAACAGGGAGCAATCAAGTAGGAGAGGTAAATTCAGGTGGTAAAAATACGATTAACAGGAGGCACTCAAGTGTCATGCACACTCCTAAATACACGCCTTCCAAGACCATCACCACCCCACGGACCCACGCTGAGGCTTCTCGTACCTTCCATCTGAAAACCGACCTCAAAGAGGTAATAACTATTTTTATTAAATATGATTTGTTCTTTTTCTTGGATTTTTTAGTTGTTTTGCAAACTGCATCTACAATTGCCTCGTTTTAATGAATAAGACCTGCTCTTGGACAAATTTGTACCCACCAAAAAGAGCCTTCTGTTTTTGCCTTGATAGAGGACTAAAGTGAATATAAGAATTTTTTGCCTTGTTCTTTTTCTTGGGGTTTTTCTGCAAATTGCATCTACAATTGTCCCGTTTTAATGAATAAGACCTGCTCTTTGAAAAATTTGTACCCACCTAAAAGAGTCTTCTGTTTTCACCTTGATATAGGACTAAAGTGAATATAAGCAGTTTGAAGTTAATCGTACATGATTACAGTAATGTGACATGAGTTTTGGTTTTAGAGGAGGGGGCTCAAATGCCTCGTGTTTTTCATGCCTCACATCCTTATCTCCGTTTTCCAAGTTCAAACAGTCAATCCGAACCACTCAACACGATCTCCATATTAAAATGTGCTTGGAGATCATTTTTTTTTTTTTTTGGAAATTGTTTTACTAATTTTTTAGATAAATCAAAATCACTGTTTCTCACAAGATTCTGGACCCATCCAAAAACAGTGATGTTGTAGCTATCTAAATAAATAGTAAAAAATTTGCAAAAAATATAAAATTTCATCTCCAAGCATATTTTAATATGGAGATCATGTTGAGGCATGAGGCATTTGAACCCTACTCTTGGTTTTAACAGCCAGATGTTGATTTACAATAGGCCCAGAAGTACTTTTGCATGATCTGTAACTACAGTAATATATTGGGTCTGACTTCTAATATTTCTTCTCTGTTGTGCAATTTCACTGGCACTCATGCACACTACCTGTTTGATTTATTGCCAGGTGCAGTATTCGAGCACACCAGCCAAACACACCGATACTGCACGTGCAACTCGTCGGGCATCCCTTCCATTACAAACCCCTGCATATCACGCCAGTAGAAGAAGCCTTGGCATGTTAAGCCAGATCGATTCCCCCAACGTGTCGGTAAATGCACCCCACATTGACCGCATGGTTGAGTTCCCACTTGCCTCTGACGACCCCCTATGTGACCTGTCACCTTCACCTATGTGGCACCCAGCTGACTGTTCAATCACCAAAGACAAATGCACGGTTCAGATATTTCACTCAGAGACCAAAAACGGAAATGGAAGTGATGACACTACTGGTATCTCAAGCCGGGGCTCGTCAGACTCACGTCAGAGGCGGTTTGACACGTCATCATTCCAGCAAAGAGCGGAGGCCTTGGAGGGTTTGTTGGAATTTAGTGCGAGTTTGTTACAGCAGGAACGGTACGAGGAATTAGGGATTTTGTTGAAACCATTTGGACCAGAGAAGGTTTCACCGAGAGAGACCGCAATTTGGTTAACAAAAAGTTTCAAAGAGACTGGCTTATAATTAGTTGCTTTGGTTAATTCCAGGCAACAATTTTTGTAAAATTTAAGAGATTGTAGTGGTTACTGGTTAAGGTGTTAGCATTTAGGGTTGTCGATTCGTCACCTTCTCGGTGGCAATTTAGTTGTAGTTGTAGTAGGAATGCTAGCTTGTTCCATGTTTTGATGTCAACTGTCAAGTAATAGTAGTTCCTGTGGTCTGTAGAATAGTACTAGTAACTCTTAGTTTAGTTAATTGCAGGGGAAATTTGTGCAATTCTTGCTAATTTTCCAGTTATATATTCATTCCCAATTAAAAGTAAAGCCAATGCTGTTTCCTATGTTACCATATACCAACAAAATTTTTTACTTTGATATTTTAATTGAACTCATTTTGTGCATAAATGTGAATAATAATCTTACAAAGTTGGGCCTTCCAAATTTTGTATATTTCAGTGCATCCACTAATAATCCTTCACATATTTTTCTCCATAGCCAAATTTGGGCTGGGCGTAGTTTGATTAGGCCCAGGTAGGTTGGGAACCTAACCATATTAATTGAACATAATTTTCAGCTAATATTCATATTGTTATGTTGACTAATTGTTACATATTCCCATTTTTTAAAAAAAAAGGGAAATATTCCATAATTTTTTTTTTTGGTATACATGCCTGGAGTAGAACTAGGGTGTTCCTAAGTTCACCAAATCCCTTTGTGAACTCAACTCTAAAATCTATCGGATTAGCTTCAATTGACGAATCTAAACCGTTGAAATCCTTCTACCTTAGAAGTGATGCGTCTACGTGCGAAAATTTTAAATTTTAAATTAATTTTGTATAGAGTCAAGTGGTCAAAAGGCGTCCAAAAAATGAATGCATTAAAATTAATTTATAAACCTTCTAATTTTGACCACTTGGCTTTATATTAAATTAATTCAAAACTGTAAAATTTCACATGTAGACGCATCACTCATAAGATAGAAAGATTTCAACGGTTTGGATTCGTCGTTTGAAGCCAATTCGATAGGTTTTAGAGTTGAGTTTAAAAAAAGGCTTGGTAAACTTAAGAACACCCTAGTTCTACTCTACATGCCTGTATTATACCAGTATATTACTATAATATCAATCCTAACTCACAATTTTTTTTATTTATGATTGAATTTCTGTTCTACATATATAAACAAGCTGCTGGTTCAGAGCCGACACATACGCAAACTATCAAATTTGCATTGAAGCAGGTATACTGGCATGGCCCCTATACTGGTACACTCTTTATTTACCAGTACTTCAATTTCTCCCCTTTAGACAAAGAGTTGTGCTTTCAGATCCATATGTCAAATCCTTGAGCTGTCTCCTATCCAAACAAAATCTGTACCCAAATTAATCCCCTTCTTTGTAATTTTTTTTTTTAAGAGTTTAAATATGTCTCAGTTGCACTGGTTTGGTTGAATCAGTAACATACTAACACATAATTTTTGACTTTGATCAGGGCTTTATAGATAATAATTAGATGCATAGTAATTCATGACATACTTTTTGTTTGTCAGACAATCTTTGATTCTTCTAATTAAGATTTAGAAACTTCAATCATGTTCTAATTAAATTTGGATTCAATTTACAAACTCTATAATCAAGCAAGATCAAACTTTAATTTACATTACGTAGTCTTACACCACATACCAAAAAAGGAAGATCAGAAATTTGTGATTTTTTGTTATTAATCATCATCTACAATCAAACAAAAACATATGAAGACAATTGCAGATCAAATCCAAATCCAAATTCCCCCCACAAAAAAAAAAAAGTCAAACACAATCTCCTAACAAGAACCAAAACCATCCTTCTTGAATTTGTTTTATATAGACTTCAGATATAAACAGCCTACCTTATCCCATGAACCTGAAAATTATCATATACAAAAAATTCTTATATTTCATATCTATTTTTTTTAACAAAATTTCAGTAAAGCTAGAACTATGGCCATCGTACCAGTATTTGCTACTGGTATATATGTACCGTCCATTGTGAACTATACAAACTACAACTTTGATTTTATGATAAAAATTTACTTCAAATTTGATTTTATACTTTTTGAACTAAATGCATTATTATTACAACAATCTATTAATCCAAATTCAAGGTCCCAAATGCTTAAATAATTTACTATTAGAAGGCCAACCTGGATTTGTAAATTGCACAATCATGCATTAAAAAGGTAATATGGTTGGGTCAATGTGGTATTGTTCTGGTAAAACAATTCAAGTTATTAGGGAAAAAAAATATTCAGGAGTTCGAATTTTGTATGTAACAAATATTTTTTCAAGACACAATTTATAATTTAAAATTTTAAAATTCCCAAAAATGCCCCTCTATCTCACCTCTTGTGCAAGAAGGGTACTGTAGTAGCTTGCATTAGTCATAACTGTACTCGTCGACCCACACTCACTATCCTTGAGTGATATACTCGACTTGTCAAGCTTGACTGACCAAGGGTACTGATACTGGTACTGAAAACCACTGTCAGTGGGTCCCGCTTGAGATGCCGACCGTTGCATTTTGATCACTCTAGGGATGTTCCTTCCTTCCAAAGACACCCTTCGCCGGCTCGTTGATGTTGACCTCTCGAATGAATCGGCCGGTCGTGATTTCGGGGCACTCTGTGACCGGGCCTTGGCCCGAGACGACTCGGTATTGGCCATATAATTAGGAAATAGTGGGTAGTCTTGGCTTGTACCTGCTGTGAGAAAAGGTTATTAGGTTACTATATTCATTGTTAATATTTCAACTCAAGAGGTGACCTAGTGAATTAAATTGTTTACTGTTATTGCAAAAAATTTCCATTAGCAAAAAATTGAATTTGCATTCCCTGAGATATCTCCAACTTTGAGTTGATATGTAGAAAATCTGAACTGTTCAAATCCTCTCTGCACGAATCTCAAAGATCAATAATACTGCCCCCCTGCATTCTGAATAGGCACCGAAAAAACTTTGGCCCAGCTTTTGATAAACTGAAAATTTAAGATATCTCAGAGGATACAGACTCGTATCAGTTAGGGTAAATGGTATCGATCAGGTCGGGTACCAGTACCACCATGCACCAACGTGATAAGACATGCGCCGATCTTATATAATTATGTACCGTAAGGCGATTTTGTGGCATCAGAGGCACACGATCCCGATTGAAAATAATTGCCAAAAGCAGGGCTACAGCCACCACTCTGTGCAGTGGTGAAGGAGAACTCATCAAACCGACCACTGTATGTTCTCGGACTCATGTCAGTCAGAGCAGATGCAGTTGGTGAGATTTTCGGGTGGTTGCTTGTGTGGTGGTGGGCCCCACCGCGGCTATGACTGGATAGTGGCCTTTCGAGGTGACTGCCAGCTGGTGAGTAGCTGTGCCTCGCCTTCGGCATGCTGGTATCGACTTCTACAATCTTGACATTCTCTTCTGTGCTATTATCCTGCTATCAATTTTAATTGATTATAGATAGATTTTTGAATTTATAGTGCTTGCTTGCAGTTTTGGTTTGAACAATGTATGATATAAGGTGATTTTTCTTTTTCTGAATTAAATAAACACTTGTTCAAATTCCTTTTACTGTCTCTATGATACTGGTACCATACAAGTCAGGTCATGTTAAAAAAAAGAAGGTAACCAGTATGTATATCTTGACTTACGTTTGAGTGTCTGAATCGGGGATGCTGAGGCGAGTTTCTGACGGAGCGCTGGCGTTGTGGGGTCCGACACTGGCTCCTCTCTTCCTCTTCTAGTATCTTTATCCTCTGCAAGCGGGCCCGTGTTTGCACTGCCACAAGAGCTTGCATGCACCGGAGAGTTGCAGAGGCCTGTTTTCTGACAAGGTGGCCTCGTACCAGTGCTTGTAACTTCACCAGTCCTTTAAGTGCACATAGTGCTTTTCTTGCCTGTAAGAAGTTCAGTTGCTTATTTGTTTCGTTTTTTTAAGCCGTAAAAGTCTCAGTTGCTCATGCATAGTTGTCAAGCATGAGAGAAAATATCATACCAGTATACTGTATACCGACTGTGACAAACTGAGAGCAGTCACAGCAAGCCCATAATTTTTGACATCTTCAACAATAACCGAAATACTAATTCTTTAACAATTTATAGGTTGATGCTGGTTTTGTGATTTGTAGGGGTGTATTTTCAATAATTTATTTTCTGGGATAGCAGGGGTGCATTTGCAATTTTGTGTCATAATTAATATGTTGTGAGGAATTATTACAAATGTCAGGTTGCAGATCCTATTGCTGTTAAAAATAATATTTAGTACTCTTAGAATTTTGCTTTCCATATAATTTTCTTCTTATAAAATATATATTCTGATCATTTTATTTGTATGAAATGACTTTAATATCTCTAACATTATTCTTTCTAAATTAACCATCTAATGAAATTAATATGGATTGTCTAAATCTTTTTAGTATTGATTCTATTGAAGCATGACCCAAAAAAAATATTAAATTTTTCTACCTAACAAAGTAAATATGGAAACAATGCACTAGGTTCATGGTACCTTCTGTGAAGTGATAAATACTGATACTATATAAGAGTACAGTATCATTTAATACGCAACAGTACATACAACAGAAAGCTTTTAATAAATTTTAGAAGTTAAGTCTTCCCTATTACGAAACAATTGGGATAAAAAAAAGTACAAATAATGATAACATAACAATGCTTATCAATCAATAAATTCTAGATAAAAAATAAACAAAAAACTATTTTAGAGTTAGATGAGATCTAAGAGTTATCAACAGGAGTTGATAGAAAAATGTTTCAAGCATAATGCACAAAAAGACCTTGATAAAAACTTAATTAATTAATTAAGAAAACAGAGCACACACTACAGTAAAGAATTCAAAATTTACCAAAGAACAAAAGTACCATGAACAGAATAACCAAATTTGAATAAAATTCAGAGCAAAATATGTTGAAAAAACATACCAAATATGATCTGAAAACTGATTGAATTTTAATGGCAGCCACTTCCTCAATCACACTATTCCTCCTAAGAATTCTCCCATTACCACCACTTTTACCAGTGGGACCACTCGTCAGTCGAACCATAGCTGCTGCGGCCTGAGCTGCTGCAACAGCCGCATCTGCTGCAGCGGCTGTTGCAACCGCCACTGCAACAGCACGGCGTTCCGGGTCAATGCGGGTTTCCAAGAATCCATGTGCTGATGTGGAGGCAAGAGATTGGTCGTGCTCTTTGCGTGTCTCGGTTGGTCGGCGAAAGCTCCATCTTCGCTTCTCTTTCGGTACCGGTGTCGAAGAATTAGAAGAAGAAATATTATCACATTTTTCTTTTGGTTTATCTTTTTTTCCTGTGAGAAAACTCTTGAACCATTTTCCAGTTTTACCCATTGGAGCAATCAAAGAAGGTGTCTAATGTAAGATGGTGCCATTGTTGTGGATAGAGAGAGAGAGAAAGAAGGAGACATAACACATGAGGGGGTTATCTGTTTCTATCTCTTTCTATGTTTGGTTTGGTTTATTCTTCTTTTTTTGTTTTTTTAATGATGGGTTGGTCTGATTATACATGTTATTATATCCATTTACTGACATATCTGGTGCATGATTTGGATTAAGAGAGAGAAAAAGATGAAAATTAAACTTCTTTAGAAAGCAACTTGCTCAAGTATTAACTATTAAGTGAAGTTTATACAAAGATTCCTGCATGTCTCCTCTCCTTGTTGAATTTGACCAAACTATAGTTCTCTTAAAACTTCAAACAATTTCTTGTCTACAATCCTTAAGGTAGAATCTCCATAGAATATTACACATATGGTACTTTACTAGATCTGATTGCTTACTAGTGTGCTGAGGTGGAGCTACTAAGAAAGAACAGAGTCAATTAATCTCTATTTTTTCAAAATTTTTGTATTTATACACGGTTTTCTGTACAACAACTGTAAAATTGACTCCCATTTGCAGTATGAAAATTTTATATAATTGACATCCATAATAAAAAAATCTGACTCCGCCTCTTTAGTGTGAATAATTTAATTTGTTAGAAACCAAGATATTGAATTTTAGATAAATTATAAGTGTACATAAATAGTAAATTAAAACTTTATTCCTCTTTCCTGCTTATGAATAGAATGTCAAATCAAGACAATTTGAAATAACTAAGAAATATATCACATTGGAAAACTAAAGTGAAAAGTTGCATTAATTAATTTTCACAAAATCATATATATATTAGCATCGTTTTGTATCAAATAAATTCATTTTTAACAATTTTTATTTACAATGTTGTCATCAAAAGCTCCTTTATTTTTTATCCTTATTTAATTTCCTCTACCAACACATACTCAAATGGAGCAATTGTGGATTGTACTAAAAAGGATTTCAGAGATGTCTCTTTCCTTTCCAAAAGATAGCCAACTAACAACAACATCTTTCATTATTATAGGCTTTGATTTCATGCTATTTCATGTGATTAATTTATTAAATTTTTATCTTAGGAATTGGTGGCTCATATTTAAAGCTAATTTATTTTAGGAAATAACTAAATTGCTCCATCTTGTCATCGTCAATCTCACTATTAATTATTGAAGGATGAAATATTTGCACTGCTAAAAAGAATTAATTACCCCTTTTATGATTTATCTTTGTTTTTTTACTTTTCATTAATTTTTCTCAAAATCTCTCTTTCTAATGTTGGAAAAGGAATTTACAAAAAATGTTTTGTTTTACATATATTTTAGTAATATGCTTGATATTCGTTAAGTAATAAAAATAAAATAAATTACTGTCCAGTATGATAGCTTAAGCTACACTAATAGACAATTAGTTGTTTTTTTTATTCTTAAAATTATTATCGTTTTATTGTTTCTTTCATTTTTAATAGTGAAATTACTCGCATATTTCGCCTCTCTACGAATATTCAGCATGTTTAATTCCGCAAAAGACATAAAAATGGATGCCAGAGTTAACGGAAATCTTTATTTGATTTTTTTTTTTGTATAAGAATGTGTATTTAAATTTTTGCTCAACAGCTTTGTTAAATATTTTTGTTTGAAATTTCTTTAAGATAAAAATTAGGTCAAATTTCTGAACTCTAAATATCAAATTGCTGGTAGATACAAGCATTATGCATTTGGGAGAAGTGTTAATGCCTCCATTAATTTATATATTTTAAATTTATTGGTTACAGAGCAGCATGTGAATTGTGGTGGTGGTGGGGGGGGGGGGGGGGGGGGGGGGGGGTGGGGGTGGTGTTGGGGAGGGGGGTTGCTGCTGGCGTAAACACCTACATTGCTATCCATGCTGTTAAGATTCATTCATCTTGAAAATCCAAAAAGAAAAAATAAATAAAGAATAAAAAGATTCAGCTGATCTTCTCACGTGTCATTCTCTGATTTGTCAGTTTGTATATTTTTTAATTTTATCCTTTTCAGAAAATGACATATATAGAATATATATAGTAGTTGATCTTACTTTTGGATAGCGCATATTTATTTATAATTTGATATTTCACATATATGTGTTTGGGAATTTTTTTTTATATTATTATGAATCTTATTTGTGGATTTATTTGAGTTTCAAGAATTCCTGCAAACATTATTTTGGGTTTGGTTATTTCTAGACATTTTTCATATTCTTGAATTTTTTCACTCTCAAGTGAAAAAATTAGGACAACGTAAGAATAATAGGTTTATTGAATATACATTCTGTAGAAAAATTAGATTTAATAATAAAAAAATGTTCATTATGTTTGACTTTGATTTATTTCAAATTTCAAATTTTTTATAATAATATTTTATTTTCTTTTAATTCAGATATCACCTTATACATTTTTTCATCAATTATCCTGAAATTTTTAAGTTTACCATCTTAAAAAAAAGTTAAACCAAATAACCACAATTTGGTCAAAATTTTATTTTTGACACAACCGCAGTTTCAAACTACGAACAAAAATTGGGTGTCCGCAGTTTGAAACTGCTTACAAAATGCTTGTTTTTTACCTGGCCAAAGCCGTTGCTTTGATTTTTGTGGGTTCCAAATTTTTTTTGGTCCAATCCAAAACAAATCTATAGCGGCAAGATCACTATTAAAATGATTTTCTTAAACAAAGCCGTTGAAAACCAAAATTTTGAGCAAAAAAAAAAAAGAACATGTGTCCGCAGTTTGAAACTACGGCCGTGTGAAAAATAAAATTTATTAGAAATTTAAGTTATTTGATTTAACTTTTTTTATGAAATGGTAAACATAAAAATTTCGGTCATTTATCTCTTTTAATTCAAAAGGGCAAGTATTTAATTTTTTTCATATTTTTTTCTTTTTTCCTCTCCACTTGAGTTATTTTCTCCATTTATTTATCTACGCTCGCTTACTTGATAAGGCTACGTGGCACATCTCCTCGAAGGCCGTGTCCGTGGTGTTTATCTCAATTATTATTTTTAATTATCTCTGAATTTCTACTGTTTTACCAGCTCGTGATCCAAAAAGACCTCGGTAGTCGCTTCAACAGAAAATATATAAATTAGCCAATTGATATAAAAAATGTTTGAAAATGGATAATAAACTTTTACTCCATTTGCACAGAAATTTTTGTTTTTCCATTAAAAAAAGTTAAACCAAAAAATCACGAATTTATAAAAATTTCATTTATAAAAAATTATTTTTTTGTTTTTTAATTTAGAATAATTATACTATTTTTCTGTATTCAGTTTTCTAAAAATTCTCCAAACTCACTAAATTCGAATTTAAAATTTCTTAAACTCTAACTATCTTATTGGAACCACTTTCTAGAAGATCACTAACAAATTTACAACTGTCGCGCACAAGTTTTGATATATAACATATCAAGTATTTATATCTAAATTGTAGTTAACCATAAAAAAAAATATTTATATCCAATATATCAAGTTTTTCTTAAAAAATTGGACATATTAAACTCTTTTTTTTCTCTATCATCAGTCACCAATCTTTTACGAGGTGGTTTTTTTTTCTTATGTTCAATCACGCTCATATTTCTGATGATCTGCGAGAATTTTTGTGAATCTAAAATGACGAACGTCTTATACGCAATTTTCTCTTTCAAATGAGTTCCATGATGAAGTACTTTTAGTTTATCGTTACACAAATATTTATACCTCATCGTGTAAGTATTTCATATTTACTTTATGAGATGTTTAGGGAATTTTACTTGGAAGACTATTATCAGATTCTTTTAATTTCATAGATGAGACTGAACAAATGATTCGATCTTATTTACGTACATAAACTAAATTAATAGTTTGGTTTTAGTTATTTCGTAAGTTGTAGTGTATATTTGTCACAAATATTTGAAAATTACTGAGATCCAACAATTAATTCAATCCAATAAGAGCTGTTGCTAGCTGTATAGGTTTGAAAATAGTCATCAATGTTCAGTACATAGTGTATTTAGGGTGCAAACAGATCAGATATTAGACGGATACATATATGTATTACAGATATAGATATCCACTTTTTATAATGGTGAATTACATAATTTTTTTCATAATATATATTAAACTATATGGTATATATGTACTTTTCGGATACGGATAATTAAAATTTAAAATCATATTTGTATCCGCACGGATATCGGATATCCGTATATAATTTTCGAATACGAATCCGGATACGAATGGATAATATCCGACCCGTTTGCACCCGTGAGTGTCTTTGACATGTTAAAGTTCTTTGATTTATTGGTTAACCTTGGATTCAATTAAGAGTTACATATGTATTTTTAATTTGCACCATCTATATCACTAAAATAATATAAATCCGAATTATTAATTTATGTTTAACATTGAACGAACTATATATATGCCCTTTTTTGTCAAATTTTATGATAACAATTAACATAGAGCAAATTAATTCATAGGTTCTATAGGGAAATATAATCTGACAAGGGGTACTCTCAAAATAGGGAAAAATTTGGGGTTGTGTGCAAAATTCCTAAAAAGGCTGTAAGGATGAAACAAACAAAACAGACAAGAAACTATAAATGCACTAACCTAGCCTGTCATGGGTACTTTCTTAACAGCACCAATAGTTGCACCAGCAATAGACAGTTCAGTTGTGGGCCCCTTCATACAGTGATTTATCAGCAAAACCCCTCCCTGTCCCTTCATTTGATTATTATATTCTTTCAATCAGACATCTAATATTTTTTTTTCTAAGTATACGTTGGAACAGAACATGAATTTGTAATTTTTCTGGCTATCTAAATGCATTGGTTTAGTACAATTTTTCTGGCTAGCAAAATGAATATAAGTATGAGCCACATAGAGTGAGGGAGGGACATTCTAGGATTTTCACTAGTGGTAAAAAAAAAGAAAGAATAAGATTTAAATATCTAATATGATTCAACTCATTAGCTAATCGGATACTAGATAAAAATAATTCTTCGACTTCTAAGTTGCAGTTCTCTGATTTGTAAATCTAATTACCAATCTGAATTTAAAGAATTTATTCTAAATTTAACCCTAAATTTAATCCAAAATACAAATAAGAATTTTAAAGAAGAGCAACAAATTTTTGAAAGAGGGACAAAGTTAGTCCGAACTATAGATCTCCATAAAATTATAAAATTCAGAAGGGTAGTTGACCCCTTTGGCTCCACTTGAATCCACCCCTACATTTGCTTCCTGACTACAAAAATTCAATTTTTTTTTATTTCTATGTTATTTTAGAAAAAGTAATAAGATATACTTACGAATAATTTTTTTATAAAATTATGTCTTATCTAATATTTTTTTCTTTACTCTACTACATTTTTTGGCTAGGCAGCGTAAGGAACTAAATATGAAATGTTGTTATAAATTTGCACATGCTAATTTCGTACTTATTCTGTCAAACTTAAACAATATTTTTTCACTAAAACGAGCGCCAGCGGACTATTTGAGGGGTATCATTACAAAAAAAAAGGAACGTAATTAAAAATCAATATTTATGACGTAATATAGTTCCTTCCTGTCTATTTATTTGGATTTTTTTTAAAAACAGTAATTAAAATAATAAAAGTTAAAGAAACGGCATGATTACGGGGTTTGTTAGAAAAAGAGCAAAAACCGAATAACCTATTCGGTGAAGGGTTTTTTTTGCTTTACCGAATAGCCTATTCGGTTTACAGGGCAATTTCTTCAATTTGTAGTGCAATTCGCCACAAAAAATCCATGAAATGGCTTAACCGAATAGCCTATTCGGTTTGGTGTTTTTTTGGGCTTAACCGAATAGGCTATTCGGTTTAGATTTTTTTTTTTTTTAAGACTAAGAAGAGCACAATAAAGAAGTATAATACTGAAAATTTGAATTTTTTGTTTAAATTATTTGACTTCTTTTGATATATAATTAGCATATTTATACTAAAATACGCTAAATTACTTGAAATTATGTTGAATTATACTATATTAAGTTAAATTACACTAAATTACATTACATTACGCTAAAATACGGTAAATTACGCTAAATTACATATGAATAGGGACGATATCTTCACTGAAAAGGCGAAAAACAACGGCGAAACTTCAAAAGGTCATAAAACAGCGCTCGAGTGTCCGATTTCAGCAAATGATCACTTTTCGGAAAGCTTGCAAAAATATGCATGCGTCCGTGCCCGCGATGCTGGATTCCAAAATTCAGAATCGCCAAAAAACTAAGAAAAGAGCCTCAAAACTTGAGTTGAAGTTTCCGATTAAGATTTTCATTTCTATTATTCAATCCAAGTAGCTCAATAAATTAGTTACATAATGAAATTGTAGAATACCAATTTTTACTATTTTTGGAATTTTTTTACTATTTTTTATGATTCGTGAAAGATGGCACAGATCAGTCTATTTTAGCGTAATTTTGTGTAGTTTAGCGTAATTAGCGGAGGTATTGTAATTTAGCGTAATTTAGTGTAATTCAACATAATTTATTGTAATATAGTGTATTTTTTGTTGTTGCTAATTATAAATCAAAAGAAGTAATCTAACAAATAATTTAAACAAAAAATTCAAATTTCTAGTGTTAGATTTCTTTATTTTGATCTTCTTAGTCTCTAAAAAAAAAAAAAAAAAACCCCAAAACCGAATAGCCTATTCGGTTTAAATTAAAAAATAAAAAAAAACTCCAAACCGAATTGGCTATTCGGTTTAGGGGGTGTTACACGAATGGTTACATAATCCGGAGAGTTGGCTTTGTGAAAATAGGGTAAACCGAATAGCCTATTCGGTGAAGCAAAAAAAATCCCCCTTAACCGAATAGGCTATTCGGTTTTTGCTCTTTTTATAACAAACCCTGTAATCATACCGTTTCTTTAACTTTTATTATTTTAATTACTGTTTTTAAAAAAAATCCTATTTATTTTGACGACATAACAATATTTATTAGAATAATTATATTACTCCCCGCACTCCTGTCCCCCCTCTGTCTCTGCAACTATAGTAAAAGAATGTTGTACTATGGTCCCCATTAATTATTTGGTTCCTCTTTCTCAGTTCCTGTACTTGTCTCCGCATCAACATTCATAGGTATAAATACTTGAGAAATAACAGATTAATATTTGTCAAGTAAGATATTAATACTTGCATGTGTAAATTGATATGATGATCCTCATTTTTCAGTCCCCCAATGGTCCCGCGTCAACCTTCTTCTAATGAAGTAGTGAGTACCTCGTATTCCCGCATCAACCTTTTAATTACAAAAATAGTTGACCTCATAGGTATAAATACTTCAGTACATAGGTATCAATACTTGCAAAATAAGATATTAATACGCATCAACCTTCCTATAACAAAAATAGTTGGCATCATAGGTATAAATACTTGAGTGCATATGTACAAATACTTGCAAAATAAGATATTAATACTTTGATGTATACTTAATATGATCAAACGCCTGAAGATTAAACTTTGTATAATGTATATACATATAAATATTTCGGTGCATAGGTATAAATACTTCCAATACTTGATATTAATACTTTCAATACTTGATATTAATACTTTCAAATGTCATCCAGCGTCATATATAAAAAAATATTAAGTATTGCGGCCCCACATATAGTTATTACAATATTGATATTTTTAAAAACATGTATGGTCTCTCCTAGTCCCCCCTTATTTAGTTTGAGTGGTCCCCCACAAGTATTTATGGTGCGGAGACAGTTTGGTAGATTTGGTTGGAGAGACAATTATTTACGTTAAAATACTTTCGTGCATAGGTATAAATACTTTCGTGCATAGGTATAGATACTTTTGTTCATAGGTATTAATACTTTAGAAATTGTGCGGGGACAATACGGATTATATAAGGAAATTGTGCGGGGACGGTACCCCATGATAGTTATGGAAGTTAAGTGCGGAGATAATGGGGGGATAAGGGTGCGGGGACATTATTTACGTACGAAAATATAGTTCCCTTCATAGAGATTAATATTTATATTGTTCCTGTTAAATACTTGGATGTTTCCTGTTAAATAGTCATTTTTTTTTTAATGTCTAGTGGTCTTATGGTAGCTATGGAAGTTAAGTGGAGAGATAATGGGAGATAGGAGTGTGGGGACAATTATCAGGATCCTATTTATTATACAATCTTCCAAATTTGTAAAGCTAATATCTTACATGAAAAAAAAAATGTTAAAAAAATATAATTCTTAATTTTGCTATTTCTTTTAATGTAAAGCTGATATCTTAGCACTATTGATCCGAATTATACTGAGTCAACATCCAGTCCGATTATAACAATATTGTTTCTATTACAAATAGGGGTGGTCAAAAGTTTGTAGCTCGTGGCTCGGTCGTGACTCGCTCGCTAACAGCTCACTCGTTACTGGATCGAGCTATTAACGAGCCAGTTTGTTAGTGGTTCGGTCCAGATTAAATGAGCTCAATCTGGAGACTAGCTCGCTCACCAGTTCATGAGCTAGCTCAGCTACGTATGAATTTGTGATTTTTTATTAATTTGTGTGCCTTTTATGCTGTCTAGCTCGAGCTAAAAAGTTTGTAGAACTTATCTTTTTTAAAACAAGGTCCAGTCAGGCCCAATGAACCAGCTCGGTTCAGCCCGCCAGCTGGCTCATGACGATTACAAGCTGAGATTTCAACTCGGACCCCTAATCCCAGCAATTGGTCCAGCTCGCTCGGTCGCTAAACAAGCCGATTACGAGCTGGGCCCAGCTCGTAATGAGCCAACAACATTATTAGCTAATTAGTCAACATTTATATATTATAACTAATTCTTAATATGAGAAAAAATTCTTACAAAAAAAAGAGAACATTTCTTTCATTTATATGTTCTTAGATACATATGTCAGTGACTGATAACATATTGTATTCACAACATTTGCAACAACAAATCCGGACTCAAGACCCAGCAAGCGATCCAAGTCCGATCCGTACGGATGCATGAGAGAAAGGATGACAGCGACAGAGACAGCTAAACAAACTATCCGTTGGATGGGGTCCTTCAAATATGGATCCCACTGGTACTGGTATAGATGCACTTGTGGACATGCATGAATTTACAAATTAATGATGCATGCAATTGATGATGAAATGAAATGGAACTCTTAGTTGTCAATCACATGGTGTGGTGCCCATGTTTATGGTTTTATTCGATGTGGTGTTCTTCAAATAAGGATGTAACAGTTGTTTAGTTGACAGTACTTTTAAATGACAATGTGAGATATATAATGAAAGAGTAGGGTTAAATTGCCCCATATCTTTATTTCTAAAGTCGATCTGAATTGTTCAACATAATGTACGTATTGAAATGTATTGCAGACCAAATTTTATATTTTTTTGAATTTTTTACTAATTGTTTAGGTAGGTACAAAATTATTGTTTTTGGATGGTACAAATTAGAAGATTTTGTACATATAAAAAAATAGTAAAAAGTTTCCAAAAAATATAAATTTGGTCTTCATGCACATTTTAATATGAAGGTCATGTTGAGCTATTCGGATCAAGTGTTTGGACTTTACTACAAGAATCTGTTACTAGAGTGGAAAAAATGTGCCGTGCCGTGACTAACACGCCGTGACTTTGGTCTCGTGCCGTGCCTTGCCTTGACCAAAATGTCAAGAGGTGGTTACGTCACGCGAATGGTCACGCCACGTGAGTCACACCGTGTCCAAACGTGTCGCGACCAAATGTGATTCGCGTGACCATTTTATCATAATTTAAGTTAGTTTATTCAAGATTCACCATTTGGTCAAGATTTAACAGTCATAATTACACGTGACTCGTGTGACCTCGTGCCGTGCCAAATTTTTAAAAGATGGTCACGGCACGAAACACGCGAGTCATGACACGTAACCGACACGCGTGCCGTGCAGTAACCATGCCATTCCGTGACGGAACCGGCTCCACCGTGACATTTTTTCCACTCTATCTGTCACTATCCGTGTGGGTAAAAATATTTTTTACTGTCAGTATCGTATTGGATACTCCCGTCGGTAATAGCGACACTCTCAGAAATAACAATTTATATATTGAAAATGAAAATAAAAATGTGAGGTATGAGTGGGGCATTTTAACCCCACTCTAAAAAAACTAATTACAAAAAATTAAGTATATTTATAATTAAGTTGATTGAAAAGTTCGATTTTATTGGATAAATTTTTTCCAATTTTTTTTGGACAATTCAATTCCATATATCTAATAGAACGCTATTGAGAGAAATGTTATGGATCAGAAATACAAATTATTCTGGCAACTATTGTAGTGGAGGTGCTAAAATTGCCCAAAAGTTCAACACGGTGCAGAAAAGAAACAAAAAGTATTCTCTTTTTGCACTTTGTTTCTTGAGCAAGCAATCACCACATGGTATCCGTAACCGTGAAAGGAAGGAAATGTTTACTGCATGTCATCATTTGATATTGTAGTGTTTTGAGGCACAAACAAATTTAAAAAAGACGGAAGAAAAATTTCATAAACGGGCAGAGACGGGCAGATTCACAATTTTGGTTAGAGATAGGTACGAAATATTGACAATAGTATAATTTTTTTTTCTCCTAACGAATTGAATCAGAGTAGTGAATAGGAATCTAAAAAAGTCACGGCACGTGTACTGATTACATACCGTGATCATCTTTCAAAAATTTGACACGACAAGACACGTCACACAAAAGATTGGTCACGGCACGACACATATTCATGTGTAATTATGACCGTTAGATCTTGATCGAATGTTGAATCTTAAATAAACTAACCTAAATTATAAAAAAAATAGTTAAACGTGACTGGTCACGTTTGGACACGTCACGTGTGATCATGGAGTAATTACCGTGTTGTGACCATTCACATGCCATGACTTTCCTTCCAAATTTGATCACGACACGACACGTAATCCAAGTTGCGATGTGATTATTCACGGCACAGTACATATTTATATCCTTAGTAGCGGACGTCTTTTTTCTCCTAACAAATCAACGATTCTTCTAAGTAGAGTAACGAATCGGACTACATCTTTTTTTCTGTCTTTCTTTTACGTGAATCAGTCTGGACTGACTTTCTTTTCAGCGAATTTTCTTCTACTGGACCGTGAATTAAATTCACGGGTAGGTAATATATCCATCTAGGGATAGGCACAAGTATAAAATACCACTGGGTCTAAATTTTTTTTTTTTCAAATTCAGAAATAGGCACTTGCTTACCTCTGATCCTTCTTAGATCCACCACTGGATAGAGATCTACAATATAAAGAGTATTTTTCTAAAACAAGCACTTTATTCTCTAATGTGATTTTAGGGATGTAAAACAATCACTGCACGACATGATACATGTGCCCATTACATGTTGTAATTTCGTGTAGCGTGCCGTGACCACACTTCAGAAAAATAGTACAAAAAAACACGACATATAAACCGGCCTTTTCAAAATACAGAATTTTATGGAACACAACACGTCACCTGATGAAACGTGACTATACGTAACTAAAACAAAATAAAATTTATGTCATTATTTATCCAAATAATCCATTTTTCCGACCATAAATTTATTTTCTTACACAAATTATTTTTACAATATTATTTCGCTATTTAAAATATTTTCTCATTTCTGTCATTTTTTTTCTGATTTATTATTCTTCAATAAACTTAAAGTTCGACAAAAATAAGGGTTCTAAATAGCACGCTATAGCGTTTTCGGACGATAAAAGCTATGGATATAGTGTCGTTTTTTAGGCGTTCCGCTATGATGCGATAAACGCTATTTAAATCTTTGAAAAAAATAGTTAAACATGATCAAACATTATAATCAAACACGACTAATGGAACCAGTCTTGCCTCAGTGGCATCAACTGATACACTTGCACATAATTTTTCTTTAAATTCGTGTTCTTTTTTGTTGTTGTAAAAAGTAATCATAAATTAATGTCCTTGTAGAAAATATATAGGAGATATATTCCAAGAGAACATGTTTTGAAATTATTCAAAACAAGTCGGGCTCGGCCCATTTGATGAGAAGTTCTTAATTTGAGAAACATATGTAGAAAATCTAAAATCACCAAGTGACAGGCTCTGGCCCATAATAACACAAGACCCGAAATCGGGAACAAATATACGGCCCAATTTTTGTTGTGATCTGTTTTATAGTTCTACTATTAATTTATACGCTCATGTTTACCGCTGGACATGGTAAAAAGACAACTAAATTAAATAGATTGGATTCTATTATATAGAAAAAAAGAAAGTCAAATATAGAGAATACTATTATACTAGAATATATCTTTCAAACAAATTAGAGAAATTGGATGCTACAAAAACTTGCGCAATTATTTGACAAGAACTGAAGTATCACAATAAAAATATATACTAACATTGTAGTTACATTTTTTTTTAATAGTTTAGATGAAGATGGTTCAAATGCCTCTATTTTTTTGTTTTTGTTTTTGATCATGTCATTAATTTTAGAACTATAATAACTTAAATTTTAAATTTAAATATCAAAATAAAACCGTTAGATATGATCTATATTATTTTCTCTATGTATACGTAAAAGATCATGACATTTAAGTTTTGATTTGATTATTAGAACTTGCAAAAACACACCAATGTGGATAAAGTCTAGACATTTTTTCAACTTATTGATTCATATAAAATCAAAATCGAAAATAAATAACTTCTTTGCGCATGTACAGAAAATAATACATATCACATCTAATTAACAGTTTTATGTTGACATATACTTTTAGAATTTTTGTTATTAGAAAATTAAAATGTAGAGGCATGATGGAGAAACAAAAAATGATGGCATTTGAATCCTCTTAGATATGATATGCATTAAATTTGATGCAATCTACTAGTGAAGCATCATCGAACGATTTGAAAAATTAACAATTTAATTTTATCAACACTTAGATTTATGATAAATAAAAATTTATTTATAAATTGGAAACCGAAAATACACCAGGGAGAAGTAGAGAACGAACTAATAGGTTTAATGTTGACAAAAATATTTTTACCGAATATCATACTAAAAATTGACTAGTCAAACATCATCCCGAAATTTTTATTGTTACCACGCCAGAAAATCGGAATTAAATCGTTACCACCCCGCTGACCTTTTATTGAATACTACCACCTCCGCTAACCCAGTTCGCGCACCAATTTGGCTGGTGCGCAGACTGAGTTGGCGCACCAGCTTGGTGCGCCAACTGGGTTAGCGGGCTTCGTACTTGTTAAGTAACCTCGTCAAATTGTAACAACCAATTACAATCCCAATTCCAAAAATCTGCGCATGAACACCTGTCACTTCTTTCTTTTAATTTTATTATATTGGCTGCCCCAAGGCAAATTAAAGTAGGCACAAATTGAATAATCCATAATATATATGTTCTACTTCATATACCTTACTTTGGGACGGTGAAATTATTTTTGGTTTTTTTCATTATATTAGAATTATTTATGGGACTTTGAGAAATATTTATTCAAGAAAAAAATAAATTTATGAAATAAAAATCATTTATTGAATAAATGTTGGACTCAAGTGTGTGTGTGTGTGTGTGCGTGTGTATATTTTGAAATACTAAAGATCGATGTGAATAATTTAAAATAACATAATAATTTGTAGAATTTTCACAAAATGTACTAATCAAATTCCACCAGATGCATCACTTTTATTTATTACGTACGTAGGATTATTTATTTTTATGTACTTGCAGGTACCACTTTTGTTCTACCAGATTGTCGAGCATTACTATCCTGGACGGGTGATGCGTCAGTTCGGTATGCGTCAGCCCTTTTCCGTCCCGGATCCCATCTCCAAGGACAATTTGGTGCGCGAACTGGGTTAGCGGGGTGGTAGTATTGAATAAAGGGTCAGCGGGATGGTAATGAATTAATTTTGATTTTTTTGAGTGGTAACAATAAAAATTTCGGTTGATATTTTCATGGTACATATTCCGATATTTTAATCAAATTAAGTATATTATTTTATAATTCTGTAAAGTCTTGAAGAAGTGTAACCAGCCAAGCCAGCTTTCACTTATAGTCCTGTACTTTGATTACCAATCATAAAAATCTGGCGGAATTTGATTAGTACATTTTGTGAAAATTCTGCAAATTATTATGTTATTTTAAATTATTCACATCGATCTTTAGTATTTCAAAATATACACACGCACACACACTTGAGTCCAACATTTATTCAATAAATGATTTTTGATGGAAATGATTTTTATTTCATAAATTTATTTTTTTCTTGAATAAATATTTCTCAAAGTCCCATAAATAATTCTAATATAATGAAAAAAAAACCAAAAATAATTTCACCGTCCCAAAGTAAGGTATATGAAGTAGAACATATATATTATGGACTATTCAATTTGTGCCTACTTTAATTTGCCTTGGGGCAGCCAATATAATAAAATTAAAAGAAAGAAGTGACAGGTGTTCATGCGCAGATTTTTGGAATTGGGATTGCAATTGGTTGTTACAATTTGACGAGGTTACCTAACAAGTACGAAGTCCGCTAACCCAGTTGGCGCACCAAGCTGGTGCGCCAACCCAGTCCGCGCACCAGCCAATTTGGTGCGCGAACTGGGTTAGCGGGGGTGGTAGTATTCAATAAAGGGTCAGCGGGGTGGTAACGATTTAATTCTGATTTTCTGGCGTGGTAACAATAAAAATTTCGGAACATCATCGAGCTATTTGAAATTAAATTTAACGTTTTAATTTAATCAACAATATAATTTCTGACAAATATTTTTTGTTTATTAAGTTGCACACAAATTTTATACCATAGAAGGCAAAATCAGCCGTTCCGGAGCGGAATCGGCCGTTCCGGATCGGGATCGGACGGTACCGATCCAATTTCAGGTCGAGTTACGCGTTCCGGGTTGATTTCGTCAATTTTCGTCCGTTCCGGACTGATTTCAGTCAAATTTCGGCCGTTCCAGACCGAAATAGGCTGATTCCACCGAAACAGTCGAAACGCGAATTAAACAAATTCCAAAATTTTATGAGCTCTCTGTGAATCGAACTCGTGTACTCTAGCTAAGCAACCAACTTCCACTACCACCACACCATCCAATCTTTGATGTTAAAAAATACAACTCATTTAAATATATAAGAATTTCACTTTGTACCATTTTGAGAGTAAAAAGTGTGTTTTTAGTTGTAATGCTTGTATTATATTGTATTAGTGGATTATTTGATTGAAATAATTTTCCTAAATTTTTTTATCAATTTTTTCTATTTTTTTAGTGTAAAACAAGCTTCTGGCAAAAAAGTCTGATTTTCCAATCCGATTCGGCTGATCCTGACCGATTTTTCCGATCCGGATCGGGATCGGCTGGTGCCGATCCGATCCATTTTCCTTCTATGTTTTATACCCTATGAAAACAATAGAGAATGCACTTCTAAATTTTATGTTGACAAACATATTATTATCTATCATCAATTCATCATTTATACCAGTCCAATAAATACACAGCTACTTGACTTGAATGCAATTTCGCAAGAAGGTCAACTTGGTGGTGCCTACTCTACCGTGAATTGCACGCTCTAATTAGCCAGGCTTAACCGGTCTAAGAAACCACCAAAGTTACACCAAGTCAAACTTCCCATACAACCAATTTTCCATGCATGACAGCACTCATCACATCCCTCATCAGACTTCTCTATATAAGCCCGGTCTCACTATGTGCTCTTTACAACACTTCATCAACTCCATATACAGAACAACCAGACAACCCTAAAAAATTAATGGCAACTCAAATAATTAAAAACAACCGTGAAGGTGCTGATATCACCGAAGGAGATGCCGAGTGCAAGAAGAAGTCTATTCAAGTGCTTGAAGAGCTCGACCTCCCAAAGGGTATCATTCCTCTTCAAAACATAGAA
Organism: Carex parvula; assembly: GCA_025461045.1. Taxonomy (NCBI): domain Eukaryota; kingdom Viridiplantae; phylum Streptophyta; class Magnoliopsida; order Poales; family Cyperaceae; genus Carex; species Carex parvula. The sequence continues at coordinate 303,739 of JAJGRW010000366.1, read as the reverse complement.
GAATTTGGTTACAACAGAAATGCCTGTTTCATATGGTTTGTTCAGAAGAAAAAGATAGAACACACTTTCAAGAAGATCAAGCAGGTGGTTTCGTATGCTGTTGAGGTGACGGCTTTTGTGGAGAAAGGAAAGTTGAAGAAGATAACCGGGGTTAAAACTAAAGAGCTGCTGCTCTGGCTTTCTGTTGTTGAGGTTTACATTCAAGAGGGTTCGAAAGAGAAGATTACATTCAAGACGGGCACTGGGCTTTCTGAGAGTTTCGACGTGTCTGCTTTCGAGATTTAAGTTTTGCTATTTGCTACCTTTTATGCACCTAAAGAAAAAAGAAGGTCAAATTATATTAATAATAATAACTTGTAGCAATTTGTAACATTTGAAGTTTATTATGTTAATGAATAAATGCTTCTTGTGAGATAAGATGGAATTTTATGACCTTATTATTGTCTGATATTCTTGATTGAGATGCCACTCTGGAGGCCATAATCCACCTGGACTAAACAAAGACAAGAAAGAAGTAGAATATCTTCATTAAACTGAACAAAAGAAATATCTAATGAAGAAGCATTTTCAGAAAACAAAATTATTATAGCATATTCATTTTCATGTTACTAAATATATTGTCTAGTCTCTATTATGATAAAGAATCATGGAGTTTTCAATCACATGATGGATAGCTTCCAGTATTTGATCTAAATATAATGCAACCTCTTAAGTAGTTCATATCTCCAATGCATCAATGCCAATTGCCAACCTCTGACCATACATTGCAAAACTGACTTATTTTAATATTGTTTAGAAATAATTAATGATGACCATGTGAGGTCCATATCACAACACATCAACGGTTATCCAACTGTATGGGATGTCCCGACCTTGATGAATGGAGAAATAATAGAAAAACTAAATCTTATTCAACAGAACAACAGAATCTATAGCATGGAAAATAATAGAAAAACTAAATCTTACTCAACTCTACTCGAAGGCAAGCATTATTTTGCAATTAAAAGTGTTTTATTTACAAACTTGAAAAAAATGACCAAGAGTCGCTACAAAACTCCATTTTGACACCCAAATATGCAAAAGGAGAACCAAAGAAAATGACAAATGAAAAATTAAGAAGGCAAGCCCAGACCAAAGAATTTCAAAACGGGAATGATAAAGCAGAAAAAGTAATTGAAAAAAAATATATAACCCATCTATCAAATTTGCTTAATTTGTGTTTCATGGTACCCTTTCATGTGCCGTTCTCAAGCTTTGACTTCTTTTGGTTGCAAAATCTACAAAACGCAAACTGAAGATAGTTCAGCATTTCAGTTCTGGAACATTTTGTATATTGTGCATTAATTTCCACAGTTATGAAAGCTGGCAAATTTGCAAATTTACACTACCTTGTTTTAGATAATCCTAATTTCTCTCTTATAGCTTAACTGAACACAGGACTAAGAAATACAAATGTATGGAAATTGTGGTGATTGCTTCGTAGTAATAGTACTACTAAGTAACTGACTAGACCAATTCAAATTGTTCATACTATGTCTATACTCTATGGGGTATCATAAGATCTATTGAATTTATAATCAAATAAAGCATAAAATAAAAACTATAAAAGTTTCTCTTGTCTGGGTACCAGAGGGGTGTACCTGTAAAACTTTGTATGGTTTCTATTAATGGAAATTGGTGGGAATTATCAAAAAAAAGATTAGCTCATATACCCAGATACCATAAAGTATCATGGACATTTTATGAATACGACAAATGATATGATAAAGCTAGTTAGACCAAGCAAAGGAATAACATACCTGAACGAAAAAATTACTACACCAAGATCAAGCTTCATCTGAACTTGCATTGACGTTGGTGGTGAAACTGAATGGTGTCTTCTTGTAGGTAGCATGAAGCGATTCATCCTTTGTGCTAATCTTCACCTTGGAAATATGCTTGAATTTGTGCCACTCGGAACCACTTTCTCCTTGGTTTGCAATCTTCACAAGCAGCTCCTCATCACAACGGATAATTAGCTTACGTGACATTGTGGTTGTCAAGTAATCTGGTAGGAGTTTCATTTTATAATCACTTAACCACATGGTCTGTAAAGCATTTGGGTTCATTACAGCTTTTAGATTTGGGCAGTGGTTGATTGCAATATTCGAGATGCTGGGCAAATTTGAAATTCTCGCCAAGTTTGGATTTCTAAAAACACGAATATCTTTGATTGACGGGATATTCTCTACGGTAATCAGCTTATCAGCACCACCAATTTTTAGGAACTCCAAAGAAGTAGCATAGAGCAAAAGACCCTCTGGAAGAGATTTCTTCAGTCTGGGCATGGCTGGCTGTCCCTTATTCCACTGCCACTCTTTCCAATTGGGCATCTCTTCAAAGATTAGCATATTTAGTTTGGGAAATGCTGGTATAGCATAACAACTCATTGTATGAATTGTTGGATCTCTACTTCCGATATCTCCCTGCAGGAACTCTTCTCCCACCCTCTCGACTGAATATGCACCATGTATTCTAATTGTATGCAAATTGGGGAGTTGGCCTAACATGGGAAGCACCTCAAAGCAAGCACACTCCCAAATATTAATATCTCGCAAGTTTGGAAGGGCAGCTCCCAAATTCAACCATTTAGGAAGGCATCTACCAAAGTAACTTTTAATCTGCACTCTTTTTACAGAACGTGGAGGACAAAGTTCATTTAAAACGTCCTCTGTTGATATCTTCTTCTCATCAGTTTGGGAAAGTTGTTCTTCGGAGCCCAACATGGTGTAGACAAGGTATAATTCTCGCAACAGATTCTTGCTCCTAAGGTTAGCTTTTTCTGCTATGTTCCTACCAGATACTCTCTCTAAGCCCTCTAATACAAGTTCAACCAATTTAGATAAAGATTCTAATCCATCTAGGCTACTGAATCCCTCCAAACTATTCTTGTATGGAACAAAGCCATATAGATGGGAGAGCTTTTCTAGATTATTTAATTCCTTTGGGATTGCCTCGACCTTTGTATCCTCAAAATTAAGATACCTCAGTTCCCGTAGATTACCAATGCTTCGGGGGACATGTGACAACTCTTCACAGCCACAACAACAAAAATATACCAAATTTCTTAGATTTCCTATGGAATTTGGAATATTTACTAACTTTGTATTAGCGACATCTAAGTATCTCAGATGCACAAGGTCACACAAAGAATCTGGTAGGCTTGACAAATTGGATTTGGACGAACGGAGATCTATGATGCGGAGGTTTGAAAAGGATTTACACAGATCATCTAGTGCAATTTCAGGTTCAAAATAAGTCAATGTTCTCAATCCTTTTTCCTTTTTAATTACTTCAATGTTTACCTCAGTTCCTTTTATTGACAGCCTTCGTACTTTCGTTGAACCCTCAAACCTAGACACAGTTTGTCCCCCTAGACAGTTCTCACCTTTTCCTAATTGACAGGCGAAAGACCACAAAAGATCATGCATTTTGCATTCTGTTTGATTATAGTATTTACGGGTATCTTCCAAAATATTGCGCTGCAGTAATTCTGTATAATACTCATTTCCCAACTCCCAAAAATCTTCCTTATCTTGCAAAAATCCTTCTGCTAGCCACCTATAGATTAAATTGATTTTTTCAAACTCAAAATCTTCAGGAAAGAGGGAGCAATAAATGAAACATTGCTTCAAAGGCGGTGTAAGGTCCTTGTAGCTCAAATAGATTGCCCGATGGACATCTCCCGGGAGCCCATCCATAGACCACACGTTGCTTCTAAGAATTGCCTGCCAATTTTCTCTCGAATTACCCATTGTGCAAAGTACACCGCCTATGCTTTTGATGGCAAGGGGCAGACCATCACATTTTTCAACAATTTGCATCCCGATTTCCCTATGATCTTCAATCTCACTCTCAGTCCCATTTGGAAGTACCTATCATATATGAACTTTTAGTTAGTAACTTTGAATGTTTCTATAACTGAAATCTTCAAATTTAACGCCCAGTGTATTAAAAAATTTAGCTGTATAAAAATTAAATAATATATTTTCAAAATTAGGCCACTAGTTGTGATATAGTTGAAACAAACATAGAACACATTAAAAATTGTGGTCTGAAACGCTGCATCCAACACATTGTAATGGAGGATATTGAATAATGTATACTTCTAGATGAGTGTAAACAAAGGGAAATATTAGAGCTGAACCAATTGTTAAAGCTGGTATCATTCTCAGCATTTCCAGATAAACATAGCAAAACCAGCTTAAGACATACTCTTAGTTTTGCTCACCTTAACTGCGCTATGTATACATGTGGCCATGTGGGAAAGTATTGTCTGAAGTCATTTTATTTTGTTATAAATGTATGATGTCTATTACTTTTTTTTTATATCATATATGTACTCTGTTTGATGAACGGTACGAGTTTTTTTTGGTTTAAAAATCAGTGGTACCTCTCCAAATAAAAATCCAAATTAAAGTCAACTTCTAAAATAAAATTCAAAATAAAATTAAGGTCAGAACCTTTCTCTGGCTATATCCAGAGACTATATTCTGGGATCATGTATATATGCCAGAACCTTTTGGAGAAAGTTGTGTGGAGAACTCAGCGTGGTATATACGGAAACCGCCGGGCTATAACGGTACCGCTGACTGGTCCAGAAACCGCCCATTACGGCATGGTACTCAGATCAAACAGCGGCTTCCTCACATGTCAGACAGCCTCAGGAAACCTTTTTGGCAGCTGGGGCATGGGATATATGGCATGAGAGAAATAGGAGGTTTTTTCTCAAATGAAAACAAACCGGCAGCACTGCTATTCTTGCAATTTTACAAACCTTTTTAGTTAATTTGATGGCTACTCATTAGCCACAAAGTTGTACATAATTTTTATTTATTAATAGTTTAACACAAAATGTCGGCGAGCTTCTAGCTCACTGACCTTCCAAAAATAAACTTCAAAAAATGTTTTGGTCCACGAATAATGAAAGAAGAATTGGAAGGGCCAAAGATAGCATTGTACAATTTGAGTTTTATGAGGGGCCAAAAAACATTATATTATTTTTCTATCCCTCTGCCCACCTACCCTCCGCCACAGACTTAGCAGTGAATTTTACAATAATTGAATATTGTGTATTGGAAAATCTTCAAAAATGCAATATTTGACTGCATTTGTTTTTCTTCAAGTAATGTAGAACTATACTTTTAAATTAGCACACATCTAATATTAATTCAGATTAAGGACATCGTAATGCAACTTGTGAACAAAATAGAAGTCAAAAACAAAAATAGAGAATATCTAAGCAAGTTAACAACATAACATCTAATATTAATTCAAAATTAGGTTTAAATTAAAAAAGTACCATCTTAGTTTTTAGAAATACCTGTTTAATTAATAACGACCAGCCATCCTCGTCGGATAACTTCTCCACTCGTCGGATAACTTCTCCTCGTCGGATAACGACCAGCCATCCTCGTCGGATACCTTGTTTATTTGCCGGTTGTAGCTGACATAGATATTTAACTATTAAGGCTCACGGCTAATGAATATTTCATCTTAAGATTCTCTTTTGGATCTAAAACATTTGACATCAATACATCTCTATGAAATCCATCTCAACTAAATTGAATTGAAATCATGTCCCTCCTTCGTTCCGAATCTACAATTGACCTATTACTATTGTTAATATTTTTTTTGTTATTATTGTAATTGTCTATTATATAGCTATAAGAGTTCATTTTTTATAAGTATAAGAAATTGATGCCAGAGTACATGATTTAATTATTATATTCTAATATGATGCGTTAATATATTGCAAATTAAATATCATTGTGAAAATTTAATTATATTATACAATACTACTTATTTTAAAAAGTGGATATATTAATTGTTTGTGTAGAGTAAAATTTACTTAATTTATGATTAGTATGCAGTTAGTGTTCATTAATGGAATTTGATGCCATGTATATATGTGATACTCGTCGAACCTTGTGGTTCTTCTATTTTCTACGTTACAACATGAAATTAAGTATTTAGTAAAAAAGGATGACAACTCTCTTTTTTTAATTGATTATACTAAGAAAAGTGATAACAAAATTCAAGGCGGTGGATATAACATTGCAATCAGTGAGGTGTGAGCTATGATAAAATAAACGGGTAAATTATATAAAAACAGCCAACCAACTTCATAGACAGGATTGCATATGTCAGTTGATGGGACATTATTAGTTTCATTTTTGTTGTTTTGCTCATCAAACAATGAATTATTTATTTTATTTTTATTTTGTACAAGCACAGAATAAATTAACGCAAAAGAAATAGAAAGAGATAAAAGGGCAAATATTTTCCCATAATTATGTATATATATTTATTTGATGGGAAGGGATATATTTGATAGCCGTCACTAGTATAGAAATGCAGTATTCTAACGGGTTAAATATGAATATATTATTGGTTCCCTACCGCTAGTGATCAACACGATAGAAAAAATTTGAATGTCATTTATCCATCTTCTATTGGTACATAACACATTACCGATAGAAGCAGGGGCGGATCCAAGTAGAGCCAGGAGTGAGGGGGCAACTGTCCCCCTCTGTATTTTGAAATTTTATGGACCATCTTTGTCTCTCTCTGGAAATTTTTTTGCTTCTCTCTTGAATTCTGATATGTAATTTTGGTTAAATTTAGGGTTAAAATTAGAATAAATTTCTTGAATTCGGATTGGTAATTAGGATTAGAATTCAGAACATTGGAATTAGAAGTCAAAACATTGAAAATTATTAGAAGTCAAAACGAAAAATATAAGCATTGGCAAAAAAATTTCCATAATTTTTCATAATTCTATATTTTTATTTAAATTAATGACAAATAGAAGGCGGTGGATGCAACGTTGCAATCAGTTGATGGGACTTTATTGGTTTAAAATTATATAAAAATAGCCGGCCAACTTCATGCACAATAGCCGGCCAACTTCATGCACAACGTGAGCTATGATAAAATAAACGGGTAAATTATATAAAAATAGCCGGCCAACTTCATGCACAATAATGCATATATCAGTTGATGGGACTTTATTGGTTTAATTTTTTGTGGTTTTGCTTATTGAAAAAGAAGATTTTTTATTTATTTTTGTACATGCAAATAGAATAGATTAACACAAAAGCAAATAGAAAGAAATATTCGGTAAGACTCTTGGGTTCAGGTCTGGTGCATTATACAGATTCAGAGAACTTCCTCGTGACAAGGGCATAGGTTTGGCAGATCAAACCATGGTCTGGAAACTTGGCCGAGTCAGACCGAAATCGGACCAAACAGAGCCGATTTTCGACCGAGTTACACGGATTGCAAGATTCATGGAAAAACCAGGTTAAACAGTATTGAACTGACCAATTCTTCACAGAGTTCTCCACTGTGGACCGAATCAAGTTGAGCCCTTCACCGTTTCTCTCCCCCCATCATTTTTTTGTTTTGAGCTGATGGAAAAGAAAGCCTCTGTTCGTCCATTTAGACTTGGTGTGCATACACCATAAAGAGTGTTGTAGTAAGATTTTTGTGAGCTGGGTACAAATAAAAAAATATGGAGACAGGCCATTTAATGAGACAAGCAACGTTTTCAATACGTAGTGCCCATTGAACTCAATTTTGCTCCACCTTTTCCTTCACTCCATTTAGGTCCCCATTGGACCCATCCATTTCCATTGTTTTTTGTGTTTTAGCATTTGTTTTTCAATTGTTTTTCCATATTTTCTAGCTTCTTTTTGTTTTCTTTTCTTGTTTTATTTTTGTTCTATATATTTATTTTTTTAGGGATAAAAAATAGTTAAACGTGACTGGTCATGTTTGGACACGTCACATGTGATCACGGCATGATTACCGTGTTGTGACTATTCGCGTGCCATGACTATCATTTCAAATTTGATCACGACACGACATGTAATCCAAGTTACGACATGACTAGTCACGGCACGGTACATATTTATATCCTTAGTAGCGGACGTCTTTTTTCTCCTAACAAATCAACGATTTTTCTAAGCAGAGTAACGAATTGGACTACGTCTTTTTTTGTCTTTCTTTTACGTGAATCAGTCTGGACTGACTATCTTTTCTACGCAATTTTTTTCTACTGGACCGTGAATTAAATCCAGGAGTAGGGTTTATATCCATCCAAGGATAGGCACAAGTATAAAATATCACTAGATCTAAAAATAATTTCGAATCCAGGAGTTTGCACTTGCCTACCCCTGACCCACCTTGGATCCACCACTGGATAGAGATCTACGCTATAAAGAGTATTTTTCTAAAACAAGCACTTTACTCTCTAATGTGACGTTAGGGATGTAAAACAATCACAGCACAACATGATACATGTGCCCATTATGTGTTGTAATTCCGTGTAGCGTGTCGTGACCACATTTCAGAAAAATAGTACAAAAAAACATGACATATAAACCAGCCTTTTCACAATACTGAATTTTATGGAACACGACACGTCACCTGGTGAAACGTGACTATACGTAACTTAACAAAAATAAAATTTCTGTCATTATTTATCCAAATAATCTATTTTTCTGACAATAAATTTATTTGCTTGCACAAATTATTTTTACAATATTATTTCGCTATTTAAAATATTTTCTCATTTTTGTCATTTTTTTTTCTGATTTATTATTCTTAAATAAACTTAAAGTTCGAAAAAAATCAGGGTTCTAAATAGCGCGTTATAGCATTTTTCGACCATAAAAGCTATAGCGCTATCGGCGCTATAGCACGTTATAGTGCGCTATAGCAAAGCAATATGGATATAGCGTCGTTTTTTTAGCCGTTCCGCTATGACGCAATAAACACTATTTAAACCTTTGAAAAAGTTAGTTAAACATGATCAAACATAATTAAACACGACTAATGGAACCAGTCTCGCCACAGTGGCATCAACTGATACACATGTACATAAATTTTCTTTAAATTCGTGTTCTTTTTTGTTGTTGTAAAAAATAATCATAAATTATTGTCCTTAGAGAAAATATACAGGAGATATATTCCAAGAGAACATGTTTTGAAATTATTGAAAACAAGTCGGGCTGGCCTATTTCATTTTCGTATCTAAGGCTCGGCCCATTTTATGAGAAGTTCTTATTTGAGAAACATATGTAGGAAATCTAAAATCACCATGTGACAGGCTCTGGCCCATAATAATATAAGACCCGTAATCGGAAGCAAATATACGGCCCAATTTCTGTTGTGATTGTTTTATAGTTCTACTATTAATTTATACGCTCATGTTTCTTGACCGCTGGACATGGTAAAAAGACAACTAAATTAAATAGATTGGATTCTATTATATAGAAAAAAGGAAGTCAAATATAGAGAATACTATTATATTATACTAGAATATCTCTTTCAAACATTTGAATGATGACATTTGAATCCTCTTAGATATGATATGCATTAAATTTGATGCAATCTACTAGTCAACCATCATCGAACGATTTGAAAAATTAACAATTTAATCTTGTCAACACTTAGATTTATGATAAATAAAAATTTATTTATAAATTGCAAACCGAAAATACACCATGGAGAAGTAGAGAACGAACTAATAGGTTTACTGTTGACAAAAATATTTTTACCGATATCATACTAAAAATTGACTAGTCAAACATCTAAAATTAGATATAGGAGTAGGTCCGATGGGCATCGGACCTACTTTTAGGTTCAATTGGCTCTATCACCGTACGATTAGCATTAAGATATGTGTGCACGGAAATTGATACAGACACTCGCACGGATTTTGATGTGCAGTGCAAAGTAGGTCCGATGGGCATCGGACCTACTCTGAATTCCTAAAATTAACGTTTTAATTTAATCAACAATATAATTTATGACAAATATTTTTTATTTCTTAAGTTGCACACTGTAGGGCGCAGAAAGTTGCACAACGGGTGGAAGGTGTGTGCATGTGTTAAAATGCCTCAAGATTCAACGCTCTCTATTTTCAAGACATGGGGAGAGAATATCGAACTTGAAACATTCGTTTCTTTCTACAATTCCTTCGGTTCACCCTCGACAGATCAACTGTTCATAATCAGTCTATCGAGAGAGTTTATTGATTGTGGGGACGTTTAACTCCCAGTGGGCGCAAGCTCCCGCTGTTAATTACATCAGATGACCCTTCCAAGCCATACTGAACACCTCGTCCATTCCGAGATTTGGGCCTATTTGTTGTGAATTGAATAAAGGGGGCTAAAAGGGGACTCATGTATCGATTCTGATATTGATTTAGTTTTCTACGTATTTGGACAGATGTGCGTATGTATGATTTCATATTAAAATAATGTTTATTGTATTTAAGGATAGGAATTTGGATATTTAAGGAGTGTATGTACATCATTTGTTTATATTTGATTTATGCCATACTCATTTACATTTTTATTAATTATTTACATTCTATTAAGAAATGAAATCATTTAATTTCGAAGAAAGGGTATTTTGGTCATTTCAGGATTTGGCTGATGCTTGGACATGTTCAATTTTGATTTAGGAACATGAAGAATTCAATTTGGGTTCATTTGGAGGTGGTTTGAGTCGATTTGGACTTAAGATGAAAAATTTATGCTTGAAAAGGACTGGAAAGAACCTATTTGTAAATATTTATATTGTTTCAAAGGGTCTATTTACAAGGCTGAAAAGGTGTGAATTTATAATTTGGACTTTGGATAGGGTTTTATATGAACATTAGGCTTTTAAAGGGCTTGTTTGAGAGAGTTTTGGGCTGGCAGGGACTCATTTGTAAATTTATAATGACTGTTCTGTAAAGATTAAAAGTCAGAAGGGCTTTCTTGTAAACAGGGATTTAATTTGATGATTTTGTTTAATATTTGAACTTTGAGATTCGTGTTGGGCTTTCAGGTATTTGGTATTTGGAGTTTTAAGATGTGTTTTGGACTTCAGGATTTGTGCAAATTATTAAAAATGAGATATTGGGCTTTGAGATTAGGCTGGGGACTTAGAGATTGACATTGGCCTTTAAATTACTCTGAGATTCGGACTTGGGTGATTTGCTCTTAAACCGGGTACACTGACACTTGGGCCCCACAAAACAGAGACGTATCCATTGTTCTGGCTTCTGATTTTAAGTTCTGCTTTAAAATTCGTGTTTATCATTTAAACTTTGATTTGGCGCTCTGATCAGACGGCCTGGGCTTGTTTCAATGTTCGTGCAATCCAGATATGAACCGGGTTTGAGCCCGAGATTGGGGTTTCGGTCTCCGGTGGTGCTCCGGTCACGGCGGAAGGAGAGAAAGAGAAGGTTTGCATCGCCTCATCTCCCTGAATCCATTGCTCCCATAATCGGTGATCAATAGCTATCGGAGGCACTGGTTTTGCTCAGGTCACCATTGTCGGTACCGATCGAGAAATTAAACCCATTTCAGCTGCTTTCTTTACGTTCTTTTTTGATTAATCATCAAAGTGACATTGTTTTATCATATAGGAACTATGCAGAGGCTTGATTTGGCATCTTATCAAAGACTGAGTTAATTCAAGTTCGACATTTTTGTCACAGTACCGGTTCGGTACCGATTCCCCAATTCATAATCTCTGGGCAAATCTGGATATCCAAAGAAGCTTCTATAAGCTTACGGAAGCTTACTGACAATTATAGAGGGTCCACTTCATTTTTGATTTAACTTTTGATTTAAGCATGATATATGATTTGTATACTGTTAATTTCGGATTAATGCATTTTTATTTAGTTGATTGAGAAATATGTGAATTGTTGTCATGAGAGTATAGAAGACTATTAAGGAAGCATTTAAACAAATTTTTATAATTTCCAGAATTTTATTTTTATCTTTAATATTTTATTCTAACAGAGGGGTATTAAGGGGATATATGCAGGTTTTTTTTGTATCTCAAATATTGAACTTTGAAAATTCATGACAAATTCAAATAAAATCAGAAAAATATGAAATTTATGTCGATTTTATGTGTTTTGGAATCCTTTATTTAACTGTGATGTCCATTTTGCGTTTTAGTCCCTGTATTAGTTTGCATTGGTCAATTTACCAGAGGAGGTCATTCCTCAGTTTTTTAGTGCTTCCATGTACCAGTTGGTACTTAGCTATATTATGCTAGCTTGGTGTTGTACCAGAAACTGAGCAAGGGTACCAACAACATAGAGAGGGACTTAAATGAATAAGAAACATGGTTATAAACGCTTTGTAGCACCATTTGATGTACCAGTAGCAAAGAACAGAAAATCAAAGCTCCAAAGGAAGACCTAATCATTAGATCTAAGCATCAAAAATTTGTCAGAAATTGTATTTATGCAGGGAAGCCCCTGATTCTTTGAAAATCATGTTTATAATGTATTTTTCATTGGATGAAAGGACAAATCATCAAGATGTCATAGGGTTAGTATACAAATGACAGATTTTTAGCATAGCTAATGTCTATTTGCAACTTAGCCCTCTTTCTTTCACTATTCACACATAGTTTCTAGTTTTCTCAAAATTTCTGCATACGTATACATGCATCAATTTGATCATCTAGCCTTTTTGTGCAAATAGGTCCTTCGGGTCTTTTATTTGAGAGATTAATGAAGGAGACTACACTGTCTCAACTTCATTATCTCTTGCATAATGATTTTTTTTTTTTTTTATTTAATTATTTTGTCCTTATTAATTCTTTTCATAAAAATGACTAATTTAACTTCAACATAAGAGGAGACTACACTAGCTCAACTCTTACATCTCCATTAATCAATCATTTTTTAAAAAAAGGAATTAAAAGGTTAGATTTGGGAAAAAGGAAAGAGAAAAGGTCATAGCTTTAACACAAAAATTTTCTTTTTATATATATATATATATGTTTCTTTTTGTAACAGTATAGTAATTAACTTCAAAAAGAGAAAAGGTAAACTATTTATTATCTTTACTTAATATTTTTTTATTTGCAAAACTGAAGAGGAAAAGAATGAAGAAAAATATATTTTTTTGTTTGATCATTAGGCTTAATATAACTAGCTTATCAAGGAATAAACTAGAATATAGAAGCCTTCACTTTCTTAAAACATGATTTTGAACAAGAGGCACAGTAACAAGAAGAAAAATGCAAAGAAATCCGAAAAAGTCAAGAAAAGGGAAAAAGAAAGTAGAAAGGGAATTCTTCATTTCAACATCAAAAATTTACAAGACTTAGCCTCTTCAAGGCCTACATTTCTATTTTCTTTACCTATTCGAACTATTGTTGTTGAGAAAAAGATTTAACTTCTAAGCTATTTGAGCTCAGAAAAATTGATGCTCTTGTCAGAAACTAAGAAATCAAGCACAGTAGAACACCAGACTCCCCAAACCTCCCTCCCTTATTTTTATTTATTTCAATTTTTCTTATACATTAGTAACAGGATGAAACCCATCCTTTATAGAACACAGGATGCTACCAATATTTCTTTCCTAATATTCCTTTTCCTGTTTTTAGTAATATAAAATCACAAATGCCAAATATACACAGATACTATAACAAACATGATTGTAATCAGCCAATTACAGGCGCCTATCAATCCTGGAGATATCTTCCCTTTTTTCCACCTGTAACAGCTCATTTTCACACTCCTCCTCAAGTAGGTTGGTAGATATCTACCATGCCTAACTTGCCTAATGAGCTGTCGAAGATCTTGGTTGCAACTGCCTTGGTCAAAATATCTGCCAACTGATCTTCTGATCTTACATGTGGAAACCGAATGGTCTTTTCTTCTAGATTGTGCTTTATGAAGTGACGATCCACCTCAACATGCTTGGTTCGATCGTGCTGCACCGGGTTGTGTGATATGTCGATTGCAGCTTTGTTATCACAGAACAGATCCATCTCCTCCTTAGGTTCATATCCAAGCTCTGTCATAAGTTTTCTTAACCATAGAAGTTCGCATAGGCCCTTTGACATCCCCCGAAACTCTGATTCGGCACTTGAGAGAGCCACAACGTTCTGTTTTTTGCTCCTCCATGTGACCAAGTTCCCTCCAACAAACGTAAAGTACCCTGCCATCGATTTTCTGTCAGTCACGTTTCCTGCCCAGTCAGCGTCGGTGTATCCGCTAATTTTCAGGTGTCCATGTTTCTTGAACTGGATTCCCCTTCCTGGAGATCCTTTCAAATATTGGAGAATTCGGGTCACTGCCTCCATATGCATGTCACTTGGAGAATGCATAAATTGACTTACCACACTAACGGCGTATGCTATATTCGGACGTGTGTGGGATAGGTAAATTAATTTTCCGACTAATCTCTGGTACCTTTCCTTATTGGCCGGTATCTGATCTGGGTATTCTCCCAACTTTAGATTCTGTACTGCTGGAGTCTCTACTGGTTTGCAATCAAGCATTCCTACTTCAGCGAGTAGGTCCAACACATACTTTCTTTGAGACAGGATAATCCCTTCTTTTGATCGTGCAACCTCAATTCCAAGGAAATACTTTAGGCCTCCTAAATTCTTCATTTCAAATTCTTTCGAAAGCCGTTCCTCTAAATTCCTTATTTCCTGCCTATCATTTCCAGTTATCACCATATCATCCACATATATTATAAGAGCAGTGATCTTACCTTGGTTGTGCTTCAGGAACAAGGTATGGTCTGAGTCACTCTGTTTGTACCCATAACTTCTCATGGCATTACTGAATCTCCCAAACCACGCACGCGGTGATTGCTTCAACCCATATAGTGACCTCTTTAGTTTACACACCATCGGTCTTCTTTCCAAATATTCGTACCCAGGAGGAACATCCATATAGATTTCTTCTTCAAGGTTGCCATGCAAAAAAGCATTCTTGACGTCGAATTGATGTAGTGGCCAATCAAGATTAGCTGCAAGAGAAAGTAAGACTCGAACAGTATTAAGTTTTGCAACTGGAGAAAAGGTTTCTTGGAAGTCGATACCATAAGTCTGAGTGTACCCTTTTGCGACTAATCGTGCCTTGTACCGTTCGATAGCTCCATTTGCGTCATATTTGACAGAAAAAACCCATTTACATCCCACTGTCTTCTTTCCTGCTGGCAGTTCTACTAATTCCCAAGTTTGATTCTTCTTCAAGGCCTCCATTTCGAGTTCCATTGCTCTGACCCACTTTGGATCCTTCATTGCCTCATCTACTCTTTCTGGAACTTGAACTGCAGAGACATTTGCCACAAATCCTCTCAGCTGCACTGGTAGATGGCTCGAACTCACATAGTTGTTTATTGGATAAGTACACCTCTCCTATCCCATTCGTCGGGTTTAAACTTGTCTGGTGCCTTTCCTCTATTTATCCTGTCAGGCAACTTGTAACTGGAATTAGTTGAGTTTGAGTCAGAATTATTTACCTCTTGGATATCCTCTGGAGCTGGGCCTTGTGGTTGAGGAGGGGATTGTATCACATTTCTTTCGTCTTCATCAAAATCTACTCGGAATCTATTCTCAGCGGTAGTATTCTGATCATGCTCAACAGGTCTCCTCCTTGCATATTTATTCTGAAACATTTCTGGACCCCTTTCCGCTGGATCAGGTGGTTCAATTCGGGCTGGGTTGTTGCTCGAGTGGCCCAAGTCGAGAGATATACCTGGGCTGTGTGTGGGGTTGTTCGAATTGGCAGCTAGGTCGGATGGGCTGGAATCAGAACCTGACTCAAGTTCTGCGGATTTAGAGAGGTTTGAATCCGTCTCTGGTGTTATTGGTAAACCGAACAGAAACCAGTTTTCCTCATTACTCTCCTCCGAAAAATGGTTTTTGTTGGTCTGATAATATCCCTCTGTTTCTAGAAACGTAACATCCATGGTTACGTAAATTCGTTCTGATGTCGGATTGTAACATTTATATCCCTTTTTGTGCGGTCCATATCCCAAGAAAACACATTTTTCTGCACACGGTTCGAGTTTTGTTCTTTGATTTTTAGGAATATGAACATAGGCTGTGCACCCAAATATTCTTGGTGGCAGTGTTAAAACAGACGGAATTGGTAAGAAAGAAGAGAGTCTTTGTAGTGGAGTTTGGAAATCTAATACCTTGGATGGCATTCGGTTGATTAAATATACAGATGCCGTCACAGCCTCATCCCAAAGGTGATTAGGAACACTGTATTCGAAAAGTAAGGATCTGGCAGTTTCCACCACATGCCGATTTTTTCGTTCTGCTACTCCATTTTGTTGTGGAGTTCCGGCACATGATGTCTCATGTATTATACCTTCTTCATTAAAAAACATTTTTAGGTTTTTGTTAACAAACTCTCCTCCATTGTCACTTCGGACTGTCTTTATAGCTCGTCCAAACTGTGTTTTTCTCATTCTGAAAAAAACTTTAAACACCTCACCAACCTCATCTTTGTGTTTTAGGACGTAAAGCCAGGTCATACGGGTACAGTCATCAATAAACAAAATAAACCATTTGTTCCTATTCTTTGAGGTAACCGGGGCCGGCCCCCACACATCTGAATGTATCAAATCAAAAGGAGAACTACACTTAGTCAAGTTTTGAGGATAAGACACACGATGGCTCTTAGCCTTAATACATGTTTCACATTCAAATTTATAATCTCCACAGTTTACAAACAGTTCTAGAAACAAGTGCTTCATATAACCAAATGAAGGATGACCCAAGCGTTTGTGCCAAATCAACACCTTATTCTTACAATTAGTAGATAAACCTGCTGTATTGAGAGCGCTTCCACCATTCATGTCTTCTAGGTGATACAATCCCCCCTTTTTAGTACCACGCCCAATAATCTCCTTCGTGAGGATATCCTGAAAAAGACAGAAATTAGGGTACATTAGTACAACACAGTTCAGGTCTTCACAAATCTGCCCCACAGATAAGAGTCCTGTAGATAAGGATGGGACAAGAAGGGTATTGGAAAGAGTTATTGAAGGAGAGATATGTACTGTTCCTGCACCAGTTACTGGACTCGATTTACCATTGGCATTTACAATTTCCCTTCTTCTAGGTTCTGTAGGTTCTGTAATATCTTCTCTAAAAAATGTCATGTGGTCTGATGCGCCAGAGTCAATGATCCAGGATTTGGCATTCGGGTCACAAGTGCTGAAAGCCATCCCACTATTCACATCCATATTCTGCTTAATATAATCAGAGTAAATTTCTGCCCTTTGTTGAGAATAGAAAGAAAAGTTACCTTCCGCAGACTTTACTTTCTCACCATTTACTGATGGAACCAAGGAGAGATCGCTACCTGTTGCCAAGTTGCCTTTTCCTCGATTGTTGTCGTTGGCTTGCTGTTTCTTCTTCTTCAGGTCCTTGAACCAGTCAGGGTACCCGTGTAGTTTGAAGCAGGTTTCTTTGGTGTGCTTGGCCCCGCCACAATGTGTACAGTTGCCTGAGGAAGGCCGTGGCTTAGGCTGGCTGTTGTGTTTTGTCAGAGTCAGATTCGCATCAGCTTGTTCTGTGTTTTCTGGTGCCCTGGTCTCCCTAGCCACCATCGCCATGGATGCATCGATAGCACTCTTTCCAAGCATCACTGTCTGCCTCACATCTTCTTGCCGGATCCTGGCAAACGCTTCCTCAACCGTAGGGAAAGGTTCCATACGGAGTACCTCTGCCCTTGCATTGTCTAGTCTATCATCAAGACCGTCAAGGAAAGTGTAAACCCTTTCTTCCTGCACAAGAGAGTTATGTGTTTCTATATCCTTTGGGGTTTCCATTGGATTTGGGCGCCTAAAATCGATCTCTTGCCAAAGACCTTGCAAGAGATTGAAATATTCTTCAATTGGTTTACCCGACTGTTTGAGTCGAGTCACTTGTCTCCTAAGGTTGTAAACTTGGGTTTTGTCTTTACCATCAAAGTATGCAGTGGCCACAGCCCTCCAAACATCTCTGGCACTAGGAAATCTAATAAAGTTACCTATTAGAGTGGGGTCCATGGAACCAATTAGCCAGGCCTTGACTGTCGAATCTTCAGCAAACCATTTCGCATAGCTCGCATCCGTTAAAGGTGGAGGAGATACACCACCGTTGATGTAGCCCAGTTTCTGTCTGCCCGCCAGATTCATTTCTACCACCTGTGCCCAGAGTCCATAATTCTGCCCGGTTAGTTTTACCGAGACAGGGGAAATTCCATGGTCTGAGGGTGTCGGTACATGATTTGCCTGGGGCTGCTGGACCTCCTGTGGAGTTAGGAGAGGCAATGGTTGTGAGAGAAGTTGAGCAAGCCGTTCAAGTAGAGTAGTGGTTTCAGTTTGGTCAGTAATTTTTTTTGGTGAAGAAGGGGGAGTCATTGTGGATCAGGATTATAACCTAGTTGCTCTGATACCATGTCAGAAACTAAGAAATCAAGCACAGTAGAACACCAGACTCCCCAAACCTCCCTCCCTTATTTTTATTTATTTCAATTTTTCTTATACATTAGTAACAGGATGAAACCCATCCTTTATAGAACACAGGATGCTACCAATATTTCTTTCCTAATATTCCTTTTCCTGTTTTTAGTAATATAAAATCACAAATGCCAAATATACACAGATACTATAACAAACATGATTGTAATCAGCCAATTACAGGCGCCTATCAATCCTGGAGATATCTTCCCTTTTTTCCACCTGTAACAGCTCATTTTCACAGCTCTCTTGTGTATATTTGCCTCTCTCTATGTATATCTCCTTGTATCTATCTCCTCTCTCTTTTTCATTTGATTTTATGAATATATATAGCCTTGAAGGCAGTAGGGTTTAGGGTTTTAGCTTAGGGCCGAATTGGCATCATCTTCACTCTTAATTTTCTTCATTCTTTTTTCAATGCTCCAGATTTCACCTCAAGGTATCAAGCCATTCATGTAGAGGCATAGACTTAACAGTAGGCCATGTTGGCAGTTTTGAGATATGATCAATTTTCAGCCTTTGATTTAATTTTTTCATTGGCTGGGATTTGATGCATGAATCATGCCTTTCCTCATGCATGGGAGAAGGGATTCTTCTCTTTTGGCATCTTGCCTGGGAGCTGGACCAGCTGTGCATGAGGTTAAATGGGTACAGAGGTGTCAGCACAGAGGTGGTGTGGTATACCCGAGCCAATTTGCATCTTATGGTGGTCTACAACTGTTTAATATCCTTTGCGTAGAAAATAATTAGGATTAAGGGACCAAATAGCATCAGATTTAATTCATCATTTGCTATTTTAGAAATAAAATGAGCAACTAAACTTAGTAAATAAAGTTACTCAACTTTTTTTCTTTTTAGAAAATATAGGCTACAGTAGGCTACAGTACAATACTAGGCAACCATTAGAATTTCTAACGTCTCTTTTTCCTTTTGTTATATAACCAACACTGTACATTGTTTTAGATATCAGATTGAATAGAAACAAAGTTTCAATTTCATCAGTTTTCATATTCCGCAAAATCTCTCTAAAAGTCAACATGGTATCAGAGCAGACTTGATCTTGCTCCAAATCAAACGCCAAATAGGCAACCCAATCACTGGACAGCTAACAAGAACTGTACCAGTCCAACAAATCATCAAAAAACCTCAAGTTCAAATAGAGCAACTCTCATCACAGAAAGCAGTCAAAGCTCAAGGCAACATCAGTTCTTATCAAAGAACAAAATCTGATAAAACCAACATACCAGCAAAAGCCTTGCTTCAATTAGAATCTGAAAAATCCAGAAATGGCACAACAAACCGAAAGACTTACGGGTGTGCTATTAAACGGCAAAAATTACCACATTTGGGCACGACAAGTAACCTTTGGCCTCATTGGCAGAGACAAATTCGAACATGTCTCTGGTGAGAAAACAAAGCCAAAAGCCAGCAAACCAACAGAACCAACAGCAGAAGAAAAAAAGGCAATATCAGAATGGAGGAAAAGTGATAACCTCGTCATAAGCTGGCTGCTGGCAACCATGGAATCCCATATCTCTGACCTTATGACATATCTCGATACAGCTCGAGAAATGTGGGTTAAAGCCGAAACTATGTTCGGAAAAAAGAAAAACTACTCCCTTATTTACCAACTTCAGCAAGAACTCCACCAATTACAACAGCAAAATCAATCGATTACCGAGCTATTCAGCCAAATCCAAAAAAAGAAAGATGAAATTAGAGTGTACCGTCCTCTCACAGCCGACATCGAAGAAATCAAGAGAAGGGAAGAACAGGATGACATTTTCACCTTTCTGGCCAAGCTCGACTCAAGCTATGAGGGGGTGAGATCGCAAATCCTTCTCATGACCGAACTTCCCTCTCTCGATGAGGTGGTAGGGATGGTTGAAAGAGAAGAAACAAGGCGAGTGGTAATGGGCACTCAGCCATCCGACAACCCCGAAGCCAAGGCCTTTGCCACTCGGTCTAACCCTAGGCCGGACAATCGAGGAGACCAAAACAACCGCTGCGATTTCTGTAAAAAAGAAGGGCATAAGCGTGAGGAGTGCTGGTGCCTTCACCCTCATCTCCGGCCAAAAGGCAGACGCGGTGGCAGCGGCAGCGGTTTCGCTAGAGGGGGAGATCGGCGACAGGGAGGTGGCAGCAGTTTCGCTAGCGGACCAGAAGAGAACAGAAAGGGGTATGCAGCGAAAAAAGAAATGGGGGAGCGGGTTGAAGCCTCTGACCCGCCAGCGAAGGAAATAGAAGGAAATCTGGACCTGGATCAAATGAGGCGCTTATACACGCAACTCTCTGTGATGTTTCAGGAAAAGGATCAAAAGACATCTGGTATTATTACAAATCTTGCTCAAAATTTTTTTAATTCAAAATGGATACTTGATTCGGGTTCCACTGATCATATCACTGGAAACAAAAATTTGCTTGACAATTACAAAAAAACTGAGATCAAACAATTTGTAATTGTTGCAAATGGAGAAAAAATGGAAATTTTAGGATATGGTACAATTAGTCTCCTTTCAAGAATTATAAAAAATGTTTTGCATGTAGAATGTTGTACATCTAATTTGTTATCCATTAGTAAACTCACACTTGAATTAAATTGTGAAATTACATTTACATCCAAAAATGTATTTTTTCAGGAATGAATAACAAAGAGTATCATTGGTGAAGGATTTTTAGAAAATGGGCTTTATATTTTGAGCAAAGAAAAATGCAACTACAATATTAGAAAAGAAGAAGAATTAGGCACTCTTTGGCACAAGAGAATTGGGCATCCCTCCGACAAGATTTTGAAATGTATTTTTGATTTCAAACAACTAGATTGTAGTAATTGTGAAATTTGCAAATTAGGAAAACATACGAGATTACCGTTTAGTTTATCCTATTGTAAAAGCAAAAATCCTTTTGAGTTGATACATTCGGATGTTTGGGGTCCCGCTCCGATTGAATCATACAATGGCTATAAATATTTTGTTATATTCATAGATGATTTTTCTAGAACTACATGGCTATACTTATTAAAAAATAAAAGTGAAGTATTTTCTCAATTTCAAGAATTTTATTATTTTGTAGAAAATCAATATGATGCAAAAATTAAAACTTTTAGAAGTGATAATGGCACGGAGTTCATAAACCAAAATTTCACAAATTTTTTCAAACAAAAAGGAATTTTGCACCAAACAACTTGTGTTTATACACCCCAACAAAATGGTGTATCGGAAAGGAAAAATCGACATTTACTTGAAATAACTAGAGTACTTTTGTTCCAAAACAATGTTCCAATAATTTTTTGGTCGGATGCCGTTCTCACCGCAACATATTTAATTAATCGGTTGCCGAGTGCCAATTTAAATTTTAAAAGCCCACTAGAAATTCTTTACCAAGAAAAACTCAATATTGGTCATTTAAGGGTATTTGGATGTACATGCTACGTGCATAAAAACAAACAACACAAGCTAGATTACACATCAATCAAAGCCATTTTTTTGGGATATTCATCTCAAAAAAAGGGTTACAAATGTTATGATCCGGTTAATAAAAAACTTTATATTTCAAGAGATGTAACATTTCAAGAAAATGAGCCATATTACAAAATACAAGAAAAGGAGACTAATGATCAAGAAAAACCAAATGAGTTTTCGTTTCCATTTTTTTACAAATCCGAAGGAAAAAATTTAGAAATAGAAAATGTAAATGAAACAATTAATGAGAATGAGGAAGAAGAAGAAGAGACTTCTCAAAGTGACGGGGAAGAAGATAGTGCACCCGAAATACCATCATTGAGAAGGTCTATTCGAACACCTCAACCTACAACAAGGTTACGGGATTTTGTAACATATGAGGTAAAATATCCTATCCAAAATTTTTTGTCTTATGAAAATGTTACACCCCAATATCAAAATTACTTGACCTTAATTTCCAAAGAAAAAGAGCCCAATAATTATGAGGAAGCCAAACAACAACCAATATGGTGCAAAGCAATGGAAGAAGAACTCAAAGCACTAGAAAGAAATGAAACATGGGTAATCGTACAATTACCCGAGGGAAAGAAACCCGTAGGATGCAAATGGGTCTATAAGATTAAATTTAATAGTGATGGTACAATTGAACGGTATAAAGCACGATTAGTGGCAAAAGGTTACACTCAAACGTATGGTATAGATTATCAAGAAACATTTGCCCCCGTAGCTAAAATGAATACCGTTAGAATTTTGTTTTCTATAGCGGTAAACCAAAATTGGACCTTACATCAAATGGACGTCAAGAATGCCTTTCTTCAAGGAACACTTGAAGAAGAGGTATATATGACGCTTCCACCCGGTCATAAAGAAGAAAACAATTCTAACCTAGTGTGTAGGTTAAAAAAATCAATATACGGGCTAAAACAATCTCCACGGGCATGGTATAGCAAACTAAGCTCATATTTAATTTCTTGTGATTTTAAAGTTAGCAATGCCGATCACTCATTGTTTACCAAAATTAGTGGTACCTTCACAACCATAATTTTAGTATATGTAGATGACATAATAATTACCGGAAACAATTTGGAAGAAATAAAAAAGTAAAAATGCAATTAAAAGAAAATTTTGACATCAAAGACTTGGGTTTACTAAAATATTTTTTAGGAATAGAAATAGCATATTCACCCAAGGGACTATTTATTTCACAAAGAAAATATACACTTGACCTATTAAAGGAAACCGGCAAAATAGGGAGCAAACCGGCATCTACACCAATAGATAGCAAATGTAAATTAAATATAGAGGATGGTGAACCGTTAGAGGACATAACTCAATTTTAAAGACTTGTAGGAAAATTAATTTACTTAACGGTAACACGACCCGATATCTCTTTTTCGGTAAGTCAAATTAGTAAATTCATGCATGCACCTAGAACACCACATTTAGAGGCTATACATAGAATTTTAAAATTTTTAAAGGGGACACCCGGAAAAAGAATATTTATGAAATGTAACAATTCTAATGATGTGTGTGGCTATTCCGATGCAGATTGGGCCGGTAGTTTTGATAGAAAATCAACTACCGATTTTTGCACGTTTGTAGGCGGAAATTTAGTTACATGGAAAAGCAAGAAGCAAAGTGTTGTGGCACGATCAAGCGCCGAGGCGGAGTATCGGGCCATGGCATCAACCTCAAGCGAGCTAACTTGGATCAAACAACTTCTCGCGGACATTGGAATTAAAATTCAAGAACCAATGAAGATGTTTTGTGATAACCAAGCGGCTCGACACATAGCAACTAATCTGGTTTTCCACGAAAGAACAAAGCACATCGAGGTGGATTGCCACTTCATTAGAGAAAAAATTCAAGCAAAAGAAATCGAAACTCCATTTGTAAGAAGTGAAGAACAATTGGCGGATATCTTCACCAAGGGATTAGAACCGAAACCGTTTGAAGAAAATCTAAGCAAGTTAGGGTTGATCGATATCTACACGCCTAACTTGAGGGGGAGTGTAGAAAATAATTAGGATTAAGGGACCAAATAGCATCAGATTTAATTCATCATTTGCTATTTTAGAAATAAAATGAGCAACTAAACTTAGTAAATAAAGTTACTCAACTTTTTTTCTTTTTAGAAAATATAGGCTACAGTAGGCTACAGTACAATACTAGGCAACCGTTAGAATTTCTAACGTCTCTTTTTCCTTTTGTTATATAACCAACACTGTACATTGTTTTAGATATCAGATTGAATAGAAACAAAGTTTCAATTTCATCAGTTTTCATATTCCGCAAAATCTCTCTAAAACTCAACACTTTGGCCAATAGAAGGGTAACACAAGGCAAGTATATCATAGTATTATCATGCCCTGCATGACATTGCATCCATTTCCCTGTCACTTTCTAGTTTTGATCAAATGAGCATCTTTCCTCAGTGCCGATTACCATTTCTAGCATTTCCAATTAATGTACATCAATTCGGGGTTGGCAGTGATCATATGTGATCCTGACAATATCATTCAGGAGCTTAAAGAAACAACACTGCTTTGGCCAAATACAATTTTAGCTTAGACCCGATGATGAGTGGCTTCCTCTATTTCTTCAATATACACCTCCTTTCTTTTAATTGGTTTGTCAGAGAGCATCGCCTAAAGGTGGAAAACATGTTTGCTCTCTTAATTCGGGTTTTGTTTTAAAAGGTAGCGAGTTCCCATTTTCGCTTCTCTCGGCTTCCCTTTTAAATTCTCCTTTACTCACCTTTCCTATGACTAAATTGGCGGGCCCTTCGTTCTTCCTTCATTGATCATGGTTCAAACCTAGAAGGAGTCGGGCCAATTTACTTCTTCCTTAGCCAATTTTCCCTTTTTTTATTTTCTCGGCTGTTGGAAGAGAAGGGTGAAGGAAGAAAGGAGGGAGAAGGAGTCAGGGCTCGGGACCCACATGTCAGCTTCCTTATTTCGTTTGTTTTATTCTTCGAATTCTGTGTTCTGTTTGGCTATGTCCGGTGTGCAGTGCACCGTGCTTCGGGTTCAATGCGGTGTACAACGTGCCCGGAGCATTTAAAACGAAGGGGTCAAAGGAGCCGAGTTCAAACTCAGCGACTTTCTTTCATTCTTGAATGGTCTTGGTGTATAATGGACCATTATACTGACAGTCCGGTTCATATGCTTAGATTTAATGCACCATGCTCATCCATCTCTGAGTAGCAGCGAAAATGGTTATGAGGGGCTGACAAGTGGGTCCCTGCCCCTTAGACTTTGTTTGTGCACCCCAATTGTATCCACATTGATCGAGGGTGATTGCTATGGGTACCCAGTGCCACCTGGCTCCAATCAGAACCTTCCATTTTGCAAATTTGATATATCTTCAACCATTTTGAGTTGGGAACTGTGCCTTTCACCAAAACTCATGATTATCCGAGTTATTTTAATCATGAACTTGATTTCATGATTTTCATTGTCTTATTTTGTGATGTTGTGTCAGATTAAAGCATGATTGATCTTTAATTGACTAATTTTGCAATTAAATGGTACTCTTGTCCAAATAATTAATCCCTTGACTTTTAGGGTCAAACACACACAAATTTTATACCCTATGAAAAAATAGAGAATGCACTTCAAAATTTAATGTTGTCAAACACATTATTATCTATCATCAATTCATCATACCAGCCCAATAAATACAGCTACTTGACTTGAATGCAATTTCGCAAGAAGGTCAACTTGGTGGTGCCTACTCTACCGTGAATTGCACGGTCTAATTAGCCAGGCTTAAACGGTCTAAGAAACCACCAAAGTTACACCAAGTCAAACTTCCCATACAACCAATTTTGCATGCATGACAGCACTCATCACATCCCTCTTCAGACTTTTCTCTATATATAAGCCCAGTCCCACTATGTGCTCTTTACAACACTTCATCAACTCCATATACAGAACAACCAGACAACCCTAAAAAATTAATGGCAACTCAAATAATTAAAAACAACCGTGAAGGTGCTGATATCACCGAAGGAGATGCCGAGTGCAAGAAGAAGTCTATTCAAGTGCTTGAAGAGCTCGACCTCCCAAAGGGTATCTTTCCTCTTCAAAACATAGAAGAGTTTGGTTACAACACAAATGCCGGTTTCATATGGTTTGTTCAGAAGAAAAAGATAGAACATACTTTCAAGAAGATCAAGCAGGTGGTTTCGTACGCTGTTGAGGTGACGGCTTTTGTGGAGAAAGGAAAGTTAAAGAAGATAACCGGGGTTAAAACTAAAGAGTTGCTGCTCTGGCTTTCTGTTGTCGAGGTTTACATTCAAGAGGGTTCGAAAGAGAAGATTACATTCAAGACGGGCACTGGGCTTTCTGAGAGTTTCGACGTGTCTGTTTTCGAGATTTAAGTTTTGCTATTTGCTACCTTTTATGCACCTAAAGAAAAAAAGATGGTCAAATTATATTAATAAGAATAACTTTAGCAATTTGTTACATTTGAAGTTTTTATTATGTTAATGAATAAATGCTTGTTGTGAGAAAAGATGGAATTTTATGACCTTATTATTGTCTGATATTCTTGACTGAGATGCCACTCTGGAGGCCATAATCCGCCTGGACTAAACAAAGACAAGAAGTAGAATATCTTCATTAAACTGAACAAAAGAAATATCCAATGAAGAAGCATTTTCAGAAAACAAAATTATTATGGCATATTCATTTTCATGTGACTAAATATATTGTCTAGTCTGTATTATGATAAAGAATCAGGGATTTTTCAATCACATGATGGATAGCTTCCAGTATTTGATCTAAATATAATGCAACCTCTTAAGTAGTTCATATCTCTGATCATACATTGCAAAACTGACTTATTTTAATATTGTTTAGAAATAAATAATGATGACCATGTGAGGTCCATATCACAACACATCACAAAGAATTCAATTTGCCATTATCAACGGTTATCCAACTGTATGGGATGTCCCGACTCACGATAGTATAACTATTACCTACAGTTCAGAACCGTACCTTGATGAATGGAGAAATAATAGAAAAACTAAATCTTATTCAACAGAGCAACAAAATCTATAGCATGGAAAATAATAGAAAAACTAAATCTTACTCAACTCTACTCGAAGGCAAGCATTATTTTGCAATTAAAGGTGTTTTATTTACAAATGTGAAAAAAACTCTATTTTGACACCCAAATATGCAAAAGGAGAACCAAAGAAAATGACAAATGAAAAATTAAGAAGGCAAGCCCAGACCAAAGAATTACAAAACGGGAATAATAAAGCAGAAAAAATGATTGAAAAAAGGGAAAATTGTTAAAATGCCACTACAAAACCTTCAAATCTTAAAAATGCCACTCCAAAATCAGAAATTATCATAATGCCATTTCAAACTTCTTCAAATTGTAAAAATGCCACTCCAAATAATTAATGACTAAAATACCCTCCCTTCTTCTCCTCTTCTTCTCCTGCCATGGCACAAATCTCAAAGCACAAAAACTGACGACTCCAAATTAAAACAAAAAGTTTTTGTGCTTTGAGATTCGTGCAGAAAGGAATTCAAACTGTTTTTTGCTTTGAGATTCGTGCCAGATTAAACAAAATGGTTTTTGTGCTTTGAGATTCATGCAGAAACAAAATGTTTTCGTGCAGAAAGGAATTCAAACTGTTTTTTTGCTTTGAGATTCGTGCCAGATTAAACAAAATGTTTTTTGTGCTTTGAGATTCGTGCAGAAACAAAATGTTTTCGTGCAGAAAGGAATTCAAACTGTTTTTGTGCTTTGAGATTCGTGCCAGATTAAAACTGACGACTCCAAATAATTTAAAAACAAAATGTTTTTGTGCTTTGAGATTCGTGCAGAAACAAAATGTTTTCGTGCAGAAAGGAATTCAAACTGTTTTTGTGCTTTGAGATTCGTGCCATGGCAGGAGAAGAAGAGGAGGAGAAGAAGGGAGGGTATTTTAGTCATTAATTATTTGGAGTGGCATTTTTACAATTTGAAAAAGTTTGTAGTGGCATTATGATAATTTCTAATTTTGGAGTGGCATTTTTAAGATTTGAAGGTTTTGTAGTGGCATTTTAACAATTCTCCCTTGAAAAAAATATATATAACCCTTCTATCAAATTTGCTTAATTTGTGTTTCATGGTACCCTTTCTTGTGCGGTTCTCAAGCTTTGACTTCTTTTGGGTGCAAAATCTACAAAACGCAAACAGAAGATCGTTCAGCATTTCTAAGATTGCTTCGTAGTAATACTTCTAAGGTTTGACTTCTTATAGCTTAACTGAACACAACACTAAGAAATACAAATGTATGGAAATTGTGGTGATTGCTTCGTAGTAATAGTACTACCAAGTAACAGACTAGACCAATTCAAATTGTTCATACTATGTCTATACTCTATGGGGTATCAAAAGATCTGTTCAATTTATAATCAAATAATGCATAAAATAAAAACTATAAATGTTTCTCTTGTATGGGTACCAGAGGGGTGTACCAGTAAAACTTAGTTAGTCATCGATTAATTAGTAATTCAATTTGGTGCTTATTCGGGGTGCATAGGACAATATTAATTGTTGCTTTGAGATTCGTGCACAAAAGTTTTGGACGATCCAAATTTTCCACAGATCAACTCAGAAATTGAGATATTATATAATTTCATGGGATGTAAATTCAAGCATGCCTATAATCAAACCAAAACAACAATATTCAGAGTTTAGACAAAATGCCTTGAATGCCTTTGACATTTACTTCCAAAAAGGGAACTCTTCAAAAGGCCAGGGAGATTGAGAATAGGCTAATTTACTTCATTTTTTTTAGAACTTCAATAGTGGCATTTGTTATATCAGAATCAAATTCTTTAAATGTTAAGTGTAAGAGGCTTTTTGGGCCGCTTTCTAACGGAAAACTGATCCAAATTTGAATTCCGTATTCTATTTCATTCACTCTCTAATTAAATATCCTGATTTGTGGTGCATTGGTTTTCATCTCATTAATCTTAATGTTGTTATATTTTTTTTCCTGAGAGGAAAAATGAAAAAATGATTATATAAAAAAATAAAAGGTTACCTTATTATCTTCTGAGGAAGGAAATTATTTTTAATTTATCTTTCACGGAAAAAAATTACGCTGCAATACCTTTTGTTGAATTTTATGTTATGATTTTGTTCTCAATTATATTTGTTCATTATGTATTGACTCAATTAGGTTTATTTTTATTTAGGTTATTGATCTTCAATTTTAGGGTGAACTAAAAAACTAATATTTGTTCCGTTCTTGTGGGAGAGTTAATAATGTTTTATCAATAAAACCACAGTCCATTTTTTATATCAATAATAAAATATGGTATTTTTACTATTTAAAATAAATGAATTGAATTGCTTATACGATAATACTGCAATTGTGAAAAAAATATACACATAGTTTTCGCACAGATCTAATTTAAAAAAATTTCACATCCATTATATTTAAAATAACAAACGAATAAAATTTTGCCTTCTTAACATTACAATTTTGAAATTAGTTTTTCTAATGCTAAAAAATCTTTCAAAGAGTAGATATCAAGTAAATCCTTATTGAACAAAACAACAGAGTCTATAGGATGGAAAAAAATAGAAAAACCAAATCTTACATAACTCTACTGGTAGGCAAGCACTATTTTGCAAAGCTGTTCTATTAACAAACTTGTAAAAAGCAACCAAGAGTCGCTACAAAACTCCATTTTGACAACCAAATATGCAAAAGGAGAACCAAAGAAAATAACAAATGAAAAATTATGAAGGCAAGCCATACCAAATGAACTACAGAACGGGAAATAACAAAGCAGAATAAACATTTGAAAAAAAAATATATAAACCTTCTATCAAATTTGCCTAATTTGTGTTTCATGGTACCCCCACCACTGGCTTTTCTTGTGCAGTTCTCAATCTTTGACACCTTTTGGTTGCAAAATCTACAAAACGCAAACAGAAGATAGTTCAGCATTTCAATTAAGAACATTTCGTACATTGTGCATTAATTTCCACAGTTAGTGAAGCTGGCAAATTTCCAAAACTTTTCTGTTTCTAACATCTTCTAACTCTTTTAATTCTTTTATATTTACACTACGTACCATGCTTTACATAATCATAATGGCACATACTAAGAAATTCAAATGTATGGAAATTGTAGTGATTGCTTCATAGTAATGGTACATAATATGTAACAGACCAGACTAACTCAAATCTATGGGGTTTCAAAACATTTGCTGATCAATTTACAATCAAATAAAGAACAAAATAAAAGACAATAAAAGTAGCTCATATATGCGGCTGCCAATATACCATAGAAGTATCATGGACGTTTGATGAATATTACAAATGAATCGGAAATCCCAATAGAATGCATGATATGGTAAAGATAGATAGACCAAGCAGAGGAATAACATACCTGAATGAGAAAATAACTATGCCAAGATCAAGCTTCTACTTTTCTTGTCAGGTCATCTGAACTCGATTTGCATTGACGTTGGTGGTGAAACTGAATGGTGTCTTCTGGTAGGTAGCATGGAGCGATTCATCCTTTGTGGAAACCTTCACTTTGGAAATGTGCTTGAATTTGTGCCACTCAGAACCACTTTCTCCTTGGTTTGCAATCTTCAGCAGCAGCTCCTCATTACAATGGATAATTAGCTTACGTGACATTGTGGTTGTCAAGTAATCTGGTAGGAGTTTCATTTTATAATCACTTAACCTCATGGTCTGTAAAGCTTTAGGGTTCATTACAGCTTTTAGATTTCGGCAGTTGCTGATTGAAATATTCGAGATACTGGGTAAATTTGAAATTCTCGCCAAGTTTGGATTTCTAATAACACGAATATCTTTGATTGACGGGATATTCTCTACGGTAATCAGCTTATCAGCATCATTAATTTGTAGGAACTCCAATGAAGTAGCATAGAACAAAAGACCCTCTGGAAGAGATCTCAATTGGGGACAAGCTTTAATAAGTAATTCCTTTAGTTTGGGCATGGCTGGCTGTCCCTTATTCCACTGCCACTCTTTCCAATTGGGCATCTCTTTAAAGGTTAGATAATTTAGTTTGGGAAATGCTGGTATAGCATAACAACTCATTGTATGAACTGTTGGATCTCCCTCCATGAACTCTTCTCCCACCCTCTCGACTGAAAATGCACCTCTTATTATAAGTCTATGCAAATTGGGGAGTTGGCCTAACATGGGAAGCACCTCAAAGCAAGCACACTCCGAAATAACAAGATCTCGCAAGTTGGGAAAGACTGCTCCAAAATTCAACCAATTAGGAAGACATCTACCAAAGTAACCATTAATCGTAACTCCTTTTACAGAACGTGGAGGACAAAGTTCATTTAAAACATCCTCTGTTGATATCTTCTTCTCATCAGTTTGGGATAGTTGTCCTTCCGAGCTCAACGATGTGTACCGAAGGTATAATGTTAGCAACAGATTCTTGCTTCTAAGGTTAGCTCTTTCTGCTATGTTCCTATCAGATACTCTCTCTAAGCCCTCTAATTCAAGATGAATGAGTTTTGTTAAAAATTCTAACCCATCTAGGCTACTGAATCCCTCCAAACTATTCTTGTATGGAACAAAGCCAGCTAGATGGGAGAGCTTTTCTAGATTATTTAATTCCATTGGGATTGCCTCGACCTTTGTATCTCCAAAATGAAGATACCTCAGTTCCCGTAGATTACCAATGCTTGGGGGGACATGTGACAACTCTTCACAGCCAAAACAACGAAAATATACTAAATTTCTTAGATTTCCTATGGAATTTGGAATTTTTACTAACTTTGTATTACTGACATCTAAGTATCTTAGATGCACGAGGTCACACAAAGAATCTGGTAGGCTTGACAAATTGGAATCGGACGAACCAAGAATTATGCTGCGGAGGTTTGAAAAGGCTTTACACAGATCATCAAGTGGAATTTCAGGTTCAAAATAAATCAATGTTCTCAATCCTTTTTCCTTTTTGATTATTTCAATGTTTACCTCATTTCCTTCTATTGATAGCCTTCGTAATTTCATGGAACCCTCAAACCTAGATACAGCTTGTCCCCCCCGTAATAGACAGTTCTCATCTTTTCCTAATAGACAGGCGAAAGACCACAAAATGTCATGCATTTTGCATTGATCTTGATTAATGTATTTATGGGTATCTTCCAAAATATTGCGCTGTAGTAATTCTGTATAATACTCATTTCCCAACTCCCAAAAGTCTTCCAAATCTTGAAAAAATCCTTCTACTAGCCACATATAGATTAAATCAGTTTTCCTAAACACACCATCTTCAGGAAAGAGAGAGCAAAAGATGAAACACTGCTTCAAAGGTGGTGGAAGGTCCTCGTAGCTTAAATAGATTGCCCGATGGATATCTCCCGGTAGCATGTCCATAGACCACACGTTGCTTCTTAGAATTGCCTGCCAATTTTCTCTCGAATTACCCTTTGTGCAAAGTACACCGCCTATGCTTTTGATGGCAAGGGGCAGACCATCACATTTTTCAACAATTTGCATCCCGATTTCCCGGTGATCTTCAATCTCACTCTCAATCCCATTTGGAAGTACCTATATATCATATAAGTATTTTAACATGAAGTTAGTACCTTTGAATGTTTCTTTTAACTGAAGTCTTCAAAATTAACACCCAGTGTATTAAAAAATTTAGCGGTATAAAGATTAAAGAATATAGATCAAAATTAGGCAACTAGTTGTAATACAGTTGAAACACTACATAGAACACATTAAAATTGTGGTCTGAAACGCTGCATCCAACACATTGCAATGGAGGAAATTGAATTTGGATGTAGAGTAGAGCTGAGTGTAACCAAAGGGAAACATTAGAGCTAAACCAGTCTTACCAGAGAAACATAGCAAAACCAGCTTAAGACATACTTCTAGAGGTCAAAGAGATGTGGGAAAGTATGGTCTGAAGTCAGTTTATTTTGTTATAAACGTACGATGTATTACTCTTTTTTTTATATCATGTACTCTGTTTGATGAACGATACCTCTGCAAATAAAAATCCTAAAGTCAACTTCTAAAATAAAATTCAAAATAAAATTAAGGTCAGAACCTTTGTCTGGTCGGTTATTCATAATAAAAATCCTAAAGTCAACTTCTAAAATAAAATTCAAAATAAAATTAAGGTCATGAGGATGCAATATTACTTTGCTTGAGTCAAATGGTGGAGAGAAGGTACCATATACTGGGATCATGTATATATGCCAGAACCTTTTGGAGAAAGTTGAGTGGAGAACTCAGCGTACCAGTACCGATTACTGGTACGGTACTGCTGACTGGTACAAAAACAGCCCATCACCTCAAACAGCGGCTTCCGCACATGTGAGACAGTCTCAGGAAACCTTTTTGGCAGAAGGGGCATGGGCTATATGGCGCGAGAGAAATAGGCGGTTATTCTTGGGATATGGAGGAGCTTCTCTTGCAATTTTTATCTTCTTGTTAATTTAGTGGCGATGTATATATTTTAGTTAATTTGATGGCTACTCGAAAGCTCCTAAAAATTTGATGGCTTCTAGCTCACTGACCTTAAAAAAAATACTTCTACTCGAAACACTGAATGCGGAGCCGAATAATGAAACAATCTTTGGAAGGTCAACAAACATTAAATTATTTTGGATTTTTTTATTCAACGACCCCCCTGCCATAGATTTAGTAGTGAATTTTACAATAATTGAATACTGTGTATTGGAAAGTCATAAATAAATGCTATATTTGACTGCATTTGTTTTTCATCAAGTACATGTAAAAGTATACTTCTAAATTAGCACACATGTAATATTAATTCAGATTAAGGAGATCTAATGCAACTTGTGAACAAAATAGAAGTAAAAAACAATAATGGAGAATATCTAAGTTAACAACATAACATCTAATATTAATTCAAAATTAGGTGTAAATTATAAAAGTACCATCTTAGATTTTAGATATACCTGTTTAATTAATAACGACCAGCCATCCTCGTCGGATAACTTCTCCACTCGATGTGATTTTGTTGCCCTCATTCCATTCGCAACTCTTTCATCTCGAGTGGTAACAAGTACCCTACTTCCATGTGCTCCACTACTCATGGGAGCCCGCAACAAGCCGCCCCAAATTGCTCGGCTCTCGTCCCAAACATCATCGAGAACAAGAAAGAATTTTTTCCCCTTGACGAGACTCTCGACTTTAGGCACCAACACCGATCTTTCATTGGTGTTAGCAGGCTCTTCTCCTGCCCCCCGGATCACACATTTCAACACTTCTTCTCCTTTCACCTCCTTTGAGACACATACCCAAATTTTTAACTGAAATTCAACCTCAATTCTTGGATCATTGAAAATCTTTTTAGCTAGAGTGCTCTTCCCAATTCCTCCCATTCCCAGAATAGCAACAACACAGAATGTTTCTCTAACCCCCTTCTCTTCTTCAGTCAGCCAGCTCACTAGCATCTCTGTATCTTCTTCAATCTTTTCTCCCACAATATCATCTTCCATAATCACGTGATCAGTCTTGCGGCTGATGATTGAGTCCACTCGACGAACTCCATGCGTAGGAAAGATTGGTGATTGGGTCAAACCCAGATCAGTCCTTCTCTTGGCAATACCCTCTAGCCTTGAATTGATATCCTTTATTTTGGAACCAATTTTATGAGCAATGAAGGGATTCCCGAAGCAAGAGAGCAATGGGAAGCCACAGCGAGAATGCGAACTGGAGCCTGCGAGGCGCTCCTTTGCCTTGATCTGACAGAGGTCGATGACGTCATCGGCATCATACATGACATCCTTGAGCTGCATGAGCCAGCGTTCAATGGTCTTATCGTTGCTCTGCTTCCTTTCAGCATCAGCAAGGACACATTGAATGTCACGAACGGTCTCATCAAGCTTCTCAATCTGGCCAGGGATGCCCAGCAGCATGCCCACCTCATCAGTCACCATTTGCAAGAGAAATTCGCTAAACTTTGATAGGAAGGCATCGAGTATCATTGCCATGTTTGCTTGAATGAGAGTTGTAGCTAGTGCTCAGAGGAAGAGAGATTGGAATTAATGGGGATAGTTGGAGAATGGTGTAATTTGGAACTAAATAGTTGGCAGTTGAGATGAGCAGGACAAGTAATATTAATTATAGAATCGATCTTTTGGCACATGTGAAGGCAATCAGGTCTGCATTATTCGTTTCCTTTGGCACATGTGAAGGAAACAGCGTAAAATAAAATCAGATAAATAAATTTACGCTGAGCTGGAAGATAGAGGATGGAGAGCGGTTGGACGTTGGCCAGCTCTAATATATTGCAGAAGTAATTAAAAAAAAATTAGTCTACTTTTGATTAAATTATTCATAACTAAACGTCATGATGAAAATGAAAAGAAAAAATCGGCATCATGAAGTGATGAAAATTTTAAAGTAACTAAGCTGGTATGGAAATTTACAGCCTAAGGGCCGGTACAAACCCTGGCCAGAGTTTAGGAAGAGACGATCCACCTTGAGTTGGGACGATTTCTTGCAACTCTTGGGCCGCAATGAACCACAATGACCCGTGGGTTAATTTATTTCCGCATATTGCCTCAGCCGGCTCAGTTATTTAAAAAGTTCTTGGTATATTAATTAAATTTTTTTTTTTTTGTAAGAATAGGAGTCCAGCTTCCATTTCATTACTGCAATTGGTTATAAAGTTTGTTAGGGTTTTTAGTAACCCTATGGTGTATTTACAATGTTTAAAAAGAAAAGAAACATAAAAGAAAATAGTAAAAATAAAAATAAAAATAAAAAAGTGGAGAAAACTTCTGCTAGCAATTTGTAACAGCTCATTTTTTAAATATTTGGAAATTTTATTTGACATAAAGTTATCACGTATGTGATTATACATGTTTTCCTCCATCTTGTAATATATTCATTTTGTTACGGTTGTAACATCTTGAAATTTTAAACCATAAAATCATGTAGGGGCAATTATTAATTTTAAATGTTATGAGGGTCTAAGTGAAAAAGTATATAAAATAATTATTTTACTATGACCACATAAATTCGGTGGTCAACCTATTCCAATTCGATGGTCAACCTATTCCATTATCTCTCTTTGAAAGGATAATATAATAATAAATACAAATATAGTATTCTAATAAGAGGAGTAAAGATGTTGTCCCCCCACTCCAGTCCCCTAAACGTCCCCCCAATTCTAACTAACTTTGTCAATCATTAAACCACCTTAAAAAACGTGTAAAACGTGTAAAAGATGAGTCCAGTTTTTTTCTTTAAATACTTGATATCATAAGTATGAATACTTGATGAATTATATATGAATATTTGATAACTTAGGTATGAATACTTTCCATATTTGAATATTTGATACCTTGAAAAACGTGTAAAAGTATGTCATCATGGATCTCATTTGAAAGAGAAAATTGTGTAGAACACGTTCGTGGTTTTAGATTTGCAAAATTCCTCATAGATCGTTCCAAAAATTGGTTAGATTGAACGGAGAAAAAAAAAAACACCTTGAAAAACGTGTAAAAGATGAGTAGGTATTGTATCAAGTTTTTTTTTATGTACTTGATATCTTAGATATGAATACTTGATGAATTATATATGAATACTTGATATATTAGGTATTCATACTTTCCATTTTGTATGTGAATTAATTTAATCAATGAATGGGGGACTGGTGGTGTGATCCACGTGACTTTTTGGTTGTGGTCCCCAATACAGTCTGACAGTTACTGCCCCCGAAAAGTAATGGTCCCCAGTTTGTATGTGAATAATACTTGATATCTTAGGTATGAATACTTGATGAATTATATATGAATACTTCATATCTTAGGTAAGAATACTTTCCATGTTGTTGAATGGGGGACTGACAATTGTACTTTGACCATTAAAAGGACTGACAGTTGTACTTTGACAGTTAGGGGGACGTTTAGGGGACTGAATGAGGGGGACTGTTAGTCGATCCCTAATAAGAGACTTGAATGATTTTCTTGGGGAATCCGAAGTTCTCTTCCGATGGAAGATAACAGAAGAAAGGGGAGCGGTAAAATCAGGAAAGAATGCGAAATTGAGAGAATCAATAGAAAAAAATAAAAGAAGAAAAATAAATTGGTGGAGGAAATGAGAGGAGAAATGAGAGTCCGACAGTCCTACGCAACTACGAGAAGGAAACAAAGGTGAAGAGCGCTTCTCGATTTGCTTGCTCGCAGCTTGTGATTTAGTAGCTGCTCTCGAACGACTCAATTCTGAACGGTGAACTAACTTCGAGCCTTGTCATTCCCAACAATAAAAGGTGCGGATTTCGAGTTATTCCTAGCCCATTCTAACTTGTTTAATTGTTGTTGTGTGCTTGTGGGGTTCTCTGCTTGCTTTTGCTTGCATGTTGATTGTTTGATGATTGTGATTTAATTGAGCGATTATTGTACCATCACTGGTACGGGTCTGGTGTATTGCTGCACACCAGCTGTTCGGTGAAATGCCTAAGAGAAGTAAATTACTGGTACGGGTCTGGTGTGTTGCTGCACATCAGCTATTCGGTGAAATGCCTAAGAGAAGTAAATTGTTGGTAATCTTAAGGTTAATATATGGTAGTGGTTTGGAGTTACATGGTGTACAACTATTTATTATAATTTAATTATGGAACAGATCACAACTTCTATATATATTCTCAAATTGATACATGCATGAGACAAAAGATGACAGGAGCTTTGATATCAATATAAAATATCCACTTCACATGAAATTTGCATGTCCTGATTGCATGAGATTATTTGTTTGATTAGTGTAGCCTGGCTGTTGCTCGGTTGCCAATTGCTTGTAGTTAAAGTCTTGAAGTTAGTATTCTTATTGCATAAACGAGTTGCATGATATACGCTTGCATCATGAACTGAACCATATTTCTGTTTGCATGAAATTAACTTGTATGCATGGTAGAAGGCATTAGTTGTACTAGAGACTGTGAAATACATGACATAAGATATGAGCTGATTAACCTTTGCATAATATAATTGCATACATGAAACAAAGCACGATATGAATCATGAACTTGTATAGTAGCATAGTCTTGAAGTGAACCATGGGTATACTTGAGCATAACATATAAACATTTGTGCATTTGAATGAATATTATAGTTGGATATTTGATTGGTCATGTAGGCGCTGTCTTTTCGTGGTAGCGCATGACCGTGGTCATATTTGTACTTGATTGAAACTTGGAAAATCTACTGGTCATTTAGGCGTTGTCTTTCCATGGTAGCGCATGACCGGGGTCATGTATTGATTGAGTATTAAACTTGGAAACTTGACCGGTCATGTAGGCGCTGTCTTTTCGTGGTAGCGCATGACCGTGGTAATGTATTGATTGAACATTGAACTTGGAAACTTGACCGGTCATGTAGGCGTTGTCTTTCCATGGTAGCGCATGACCGG
The DNA here is from genome assembly GCA_025461045.1 of Carex parvula. NCBI lineage: Eukaryota > Viridiplantae > Streptophyta > Magnoliopsida > Poales > Cyperaceae > Carex > Carex parvula. Next base: position 265,533 of record JAJGRW010000366.1, on the reverse strand, counting down.
GGTCATGTATTGATTGAGTATTAAACTTGGAAACTTGACCGGTCATGTAGGTGCTGTCTTTTCGTGGTAGCTCATGACCGGGGTCATTTAGGCGCTATATTCATGGTAAGTGCGTAATTTCTATTATGTAGGCGTTGTTAATTCGTGGAAGCACATAACAAAAATTGCGTAGGTGCCGTATTCTTGGTAGCGCATGATTCAGTTATGTAGACACCGTTAATTCGTGGAAGCACATAACTGAGTCACATAGGTATTGTATTCGTGGTAAGCGCACAATTTCAGGTTATGCGCATAACAGAAATTGTGTAGGCGCCGTATTCGTGGTAGCGCATGACCCGTAGTCAGAAAATTGTCGAATCTGGATCGCAAGATAGAAATGTTAAAAGAATTTCTTTACATGAATATTTGTGTATTAAGTAAGATTCATGAGCATTTGAGTATTTGAAATGATATGTTAGCATTTCATGCATGTTTGAATTTATAATCAATCTACCTGCGTGAGCATTGCACTTTGGAGTTTATAGAACTTTTATGTTATCATAAGCATAACTTAGTTAATGAAATGTCATAGGTAAACTTATTTTTGGGTTACTTCGTAAGGTTCTAATTTTGGTCTACATTGATTCATGCTAGCAGTTTACTATTGATTGTGAATTATTTATTTGGCTAGATGATCAATGTTGCTCTTTTATAATTATGCTCAGTGCTGGTTTGGTTTAGTTGGTTGGGTCTTAGAATAACTCGACTGGAACTGAATACCGCACTGGGAGATTTTCAATCTCTCATATTTCCACTTTGTGGGTTCCAGGTACAAAACACAAGAGGAATTATGATTTCGAACTTGAAGACTGCGGGACTTGCAACGAAAAAAAAAGTAAGTTATGTCATTGATAATGTATATGTATATATGTGATTCTGTAAAATGATTGAAACGCCTTGCGCTATTATGCGCAGGTGGATTGTCGGCCCTGTTGCTGGGTTGTGACACAATTCTTATACGGCAACCCATGTATTTGTTAAATTCCACTGTGTACGAACTTCTACCGCAAGCTCTTCTATTGTTTTGGATTTCTCTCAGATATACGCATACATCATTATCTCCAAATATGCGTACATCTTCGTATCTAAAATTTGCACTAACCCGCTCTGCGTGTTCCGGGAAGGCAACAGTAAATATGAAGGTGTAAAGCCGCTTGGAAAAACTGCACTCACCAGACAAATGTGCTATTGTCTCATCCTCTGCTCGGCACATATAACAAATTCCTGCAAGATTGAACCCCTTCTGTTGAGGTTGTCAGCGGTGAGGATCTTTCTCAATAGCAATAGCCATCCAACTATTTTAAATCCCCAAGGTACTGGAAGTTTCCATATCCCATGCAATTCAATCTAGGACCATTTCTCATTGTAAAATACGCCGATCTTAATGTAAATTTCCATTTGCATTCGGTTTCAAAATTGCACAATCTACAGCTTCATCCTCAACCATCGCTCTTGCTTGAAATGTGCCTGTAGGGTTGATACGTGTCTGAATAAAAGGGATTTGTCTCGGTTCTTTATTACTTGCTCTAGTGTCAGATTTTTATGCCAAGCAAAAACTGTATAGGCACTGAAACCTCAATTTCAACATTCCTTCTCCCGATCATCATCCCAAAAATTAATGGTGCTGCCCTTTCCTTCTCCCAATTTCAAAACCTCAATTTCAAAATTCCATCTTTTGAAGCCTATCTGATATGTTTTGGAGGCCGATGACAAACGCAATCAATGTCGTAGCACTTGGACTCAAATTTTAACTATTATTTTAACTATAAATATAAAAAGAAACTATATAACAATAGCTAAAAAAAGATAAGTAAAAAAAATGTTCTTCATAATGTATGTATCGCTACCTACTAATTATGAATATATCCACATTCTCTACATTAATGCACCCTAGCTCTGAGTTTATATTTGGTCCATCTAATTAAAATTCGGATCAATCGATCCGACCATAGCTGTAATACATGGGACCTCTTTAAATATGTGCGAATATATAGCGAACGTATCGAGTCTAAACTCAAACGGTGCATCAATCAGAGGATATGAATTCGCAAATTATGGTCACGTTTTTTTTTTCTTTGGTTTTATTTGGACGATTTGGAGAAGATGGAAATGTGAAGGTAAAATTAAGAGACAAGATTTAGAAAGTGATATATCATGAGAAATTAGAGGTTTACTTTGATACTATGTAAACAAATAATTAGATGTCGAGAGAAGTGGTTAAGCCGGATGTTACTGTATTTAGTTGAGAATAGAATAGTATTTGTTGAGAAATAGGAATGAGAGCCTCAGAATATTCATCATAGGCTGTAAATAGGAACAAATAAAGGCTAGCATCTATGATACAGCTGTCAAAGCTATACTTGGTACGTACCTAGCTTGTAATTAGGGTGTAATTAGACAAAGAATCCAGTAAATTGTAACTTAGGAAACAGCCCAAACAGCTAGTAGAATAAGGCTATAAATAATCATGTACAGATAGCTTGTAAGAATCAGAAAATTAGCAATAAAACTAATTATTCATCATATTTTGTCTCTACCTCAAATTCAATAGTATTAGTTGACATAAACTGAAAGAGGACTTTGTAGTTATCCAAGAAATTTTGGATCAGTGGGAGCACACAAGGCGGATCATGTTCCCTGACCTTCATTATTATATTGGGACCAATCCACCAACATCTAATAATTGATTAGTTGTAAAAATAAACCTTTATAATTTTCTTATGTAGTGATTATTTCATTCAAAAAAGGGTACCAGTGACGGTAAATTTACTGTGATTATTGCATTGCAATGTCAGCTGAAACCCACTTCTAATTTTGATTAAATTTTTTCAGACAAAAAACTTTTAGAAGATTTGTGGGGAGAGTAGATTTAGCTATCCTTTACTTCATCTCAGCCGTTGGATTGAACTCAGGCGGTTGATATTATGTTGGATCAGTTGGACAGCTCTGCAGTAGGTCAATAGTGCTAGCTTATCCTAGTTGCCAATATCATTATTAATTGATGCAAGTTAATTGTAAGCATGGTTAAAAAAAACAGTTAACTGTAAGCAACATTAGATACGTAAATGAGCCGAACTGGGCCGAGTTAGTCAAAATTATTTGAACACGTTAACAGCTCGTTTGTGTTGTGTCGCATGCAATTATTTTCGTCGATTTGATGCTGTGAGCTGTCCATTACCTACGAGCATGGAAAAAAGATCATATTTTTCTTGTAACAAGTTTCATCCTTTCATGATGGGCACAAAGAGAATAGTGAAAGAGTCAGAAAAAAAAAGTTTCATCTTCGCTTTTACAACATCTGAGTAACGAGCCGAGCTGTATCAAACCTTAACTTCACTACTACAGAAAAAGAGATTGCACACGGACATTAATGGAAGAGCTACACGGATTTCCTGCCGTGTTTAAAGCCAGGGTGTATGAATAGGTCAGAAACTACACACGGATATTTAACCGTGTGTGATTATAATGATTTCTACACGGATATCCCCTAATTAACCGTGTACAAAGACCTGCCAGTGTCGCTCTCCAAGTTACCGAGCTACACGGTTATCCCCTAATTAACCGTGTACGTTTACTCTTTCTACACGGCTTTGTATTAAAAGTCCGTGTAGCTATCTTAGCTATTATACACGGATTTTTCCAAAATATCCGTGTATGATTACTATTGCACACGGATTTGTATTAAATGTCCGTGTAGCTCTCTTAGCTATTATACACGGACATTTGTTAAATATCCGTGTGCAATAGCTAATTTTTTTTTGTTTTTTCTATCGTACACGGACGATTGTGAAATATCCGTGTATAATAGCTAATTTTTTTTTTTTTGTATATTTTGTTTTTGGGCTAGCCTCCAGCTTTGCTAGCCAATTTTTTGCGACAGAAATTATACAAAATTCCATATAGCATTCATTCGAAACAGATTAATTAGCAAGAAATTCATATACTAAATTTATACAAAATTCATATAGCAATAAATTCATTCGAAACATATTTTTATTACAAATCTATGCAAATCCATATCGAGGATTACAAAATTCCATGATAAACCACCTTGCCCACATGCACCGCACATCGTCGATCTGATCCTTGGTGTAATGCGGTTGGTTTGTCACATTCTACAAAATTATAATTTGATAATAGTTAGTATTTCAGAAAATCATAAATCTCATGTGCATAAATGACTTATAACACATACTTTATGCAAAACAATCAGTCACAGAAATGATGCACGAAAAGATGCACGAAAAGACCCTAAAAACTCTGAGATTGTAAAGAAAGTTCGAAAACTCTATATCCGACGGTCGGATCGGGCTGGAAAGTAGGTTAGCTTGGTTTTGGGGCTGTGGAGCTCATGTCAAAATTTCAGCCCGATCCGACGGACGGATCAAAAGTTATGCCCTTTTTTGTGAAGCATGCGCAGGACTTTTTAATTAGTATGATCAAAAGGGAAGATTTTACAAATCCCCAGGCTGGAACTAAATCCCGTACTGAGAGAATGTTCGAGTATCTCACCTTCCTTTATGTGGGTTCCAGGTAATGAAGATAAAGGTACTGAGCAAGGTCGTGAGTGAGCTAAGGCGGGAAGATTCTGAAAGGAATAATATGTCACTTGTTGATATAGTCTCTATTTTAAATAATTGATACATTGAACAGGCATGGAAGTGGTCGTTTTACTAGCCGTGTCTGTCATGATCGTTTGTAGAACTCTTTTGCTTATGAAATAACTGTGGCATTTATTGTATTGTTATTGATAATGTATGTGATGGGAATATGCCTTACGTAGAAATACGTGGCGAGTTGTCTCGGGGTGTGACAACTAAGTTGGTATCAGAGCCAGCACATACAATATCAATAAATTTCCGTTGTGAGAGAGAACGCATTAAGAACTTGTCTTTAGAAATCTTAGTGATATAGTTACAATAAATTTTACGGTATACCCTATTAAGAATTGTTGCAGTATCACTATGGTGAGGTCTAGAAAAACTAAAATTTAATATGTGTCGCCGTGACCTCTAGTTTTCTGAGACATGAATTAATGATGATGACCACTACCCCAATATGAAATATTTCTCTAAACTAAGTATGTTATTATGGCGCGTACGAATGTGGAAAAAAAAAAAACCGATAAATAAATCGAAGCAAGAAAAAGAAGAAAAAGAAAAACCAATATGATATGACAAGCAATGAAGGATGGCATCAAGAATTAAATATGAAGAAGGAACACGTTATAAAATGAATTAACTTTGAAATTTTGTCAGCTTAACCTACTATATACGTAAGTCAGTAATATATTGAAGAATTTTTTTTTCTTTTTTTCTTTTTTCATTATTATTATTATTATTATAATTTTTATTTTTTTATTTTTATGAATCAGACTAACGACTAAATATTTTTATTAACATATGGTACTAATAAGAAATAAAAACGCAGAACCCTAATCAATACGACAACATATAAAGGGATAGTTTCATTGTTATATAGAAATGGCGAGAGGACGATCCAACAGTAGAACAGGAGCTACCAGTGATAACAATCCAGTTATTCCAACTACTGAAACCCAAAATAGGGCAAACCACTTGGAAGTGCTTTTGCAAGGCTTGGAAAGAGTCGCTCGGGTTGCTATGGAAGCCGAGCAAAGGAGACCTCGTGAAGTGGACCCATTTTTGGAGGTGTATCGTTCATTCACTTCGCTACACCCACCAACATTTGATGGCACAGACGATTTCTTAACCGCAGAAAATTGGTTGGCCAATGTCAAGGACAAATTTCAAATTCTAAGGGCACCGGATGAATACCGGGTAGAACTAGCCACACAACTACTTGAAGGTCACGCACGATTTTGGTGGCAAGAGGTTAAGCGCAGGTGGGACCAGACCATAGGACCCGTAAGCTGGGTCGAATTTGAAAAGCATTTCGAAGGGAGGTACATGGACGTGATCTCACGAGAAGCACTGAGACAACGATTCACCAACCTCAGGCAAGGAAATAGTCTGGTGACTGAGTACAACTCTAAGTTTGAGAACCTAATGAGGTATGCCCCGGACATTATTAGAGATGAATTTCGACTGAGACAACAATACCTTGGTGGGTTAAACCCTTGTCTCGCTCAACTGATTGACATACCAGGAATAGACAAGTTGCCCGATCTTATGTTGCGGGCTACCACAGTAGAATCCTATGAAACACGCTGTTTGACCCTAAAAAGTCAAGGATTCAATCCAAGATAAGGATGTCATTCAACTGCAAAACTGGCTGATTAAAGACCAAACATACTTTAATTTGACTTAACATCACGAAATAGGAAATAAAAAATCATTAAATTAAGCTCATGATTAAAATCTACTCGAATAATCATGAATTTTGATATAAGGCACATTTGCTAATTCAAAATGGTTGGAAAGATATTAAAATTACAAAATAAAGGTTTATGATTGGTGCCATGTGGCATTGAGTACCCATAGCATTTAACCTGAGTGTTTCGGGTGCAAATTGGGTACACAGAACTCAAACCTTACAGCCCGGGCCCACAAGCCAGCCTAATGAGCTGAATTTCGCTAATAGGCCAAGATGGATGGGCAGGGTGCACCGAAATAAAATTGGTGAACCAAGGTGGCAGCAACCTGGTGCACTGTGAACCAAATCTACCTAAACCCGAACCCATTTTGAAGCCCGACGCCGGATATATTTGAACCCTTCGTTTCCCGTGCACATGGAACACAATGATCCAATGCATGCCCTATACACGGCCCACTGTGAAACGCCCACACCCGAGAAATGAAACATAACAAAAGAGAGGAGCTAACCGCTATCCAGTGGGGCTGACAAGCGGGTCCGGACCTGTCAGTCCCATCTTCTACCTCTACTCCCTTCCGATAACCGAAAGAAAGGAAAAATGGAGAAATTAATGAGGAAGAGAGTAAGTTGGTTCAATTCCTCGCAAAGCCTAATGCTATGCCATGCGACAAGGACATTGAGATGATTAATTTAATCTCTCAAGTAGCCGAAGAGAGGAATTGGGAAGAAGAAAAAATCAGGTGAACTCGGGACCCTATAAACTAAGTCCCCGAGTGCAAAATTGAGGAGACAAGCATGTTCCTTACCTCTCTGCGATGCTATTTAGCTATTCAATTAAAGAAGAAGAGAAAAGGGGCCGCTCGAATCAGTATGTACCGGCATTCGGGTTCTCACCAAATTAAAACGAGAGACACGAAAAAGAGGCTCGTGAGATGTTTAATAGCTTGCAGGGGATTTATTGAAACTCTGCAGCCAATTAATTGATGTGTATTCAATGAGAATCGCCCGAATTGAAGTGCTGGTGCATTGACAAATAACGGGAAATGGGTACAGTGCATCAAAAATGGAAATTGACAGTCTAAAGGGTGCAATGCTCCTCTAGGCATGATACCCTTATGTTGTACATGCATACTGGCACCTTCTTGGAGACTGAGAAATGATTAAACGGCTATAGGCTATGTTAAGCCGATTTAAACAGCAGGCACACTAGACCAGATGCTCAGCTGGTGTATCAGAGATTTTGTCATCATCTACACCTGTCCAGGGCTCAAGCAAAGTGCCAAATTAGAATGAATCTTCCCTCAGCCATGCATGAGGAGCATGACCCGAAATACACAAAATCTCAAGCATTGAATAAAAAGATCAAAGGTCATAAACGTTTGGCATTATGGATTGCCAACATGGCTGCTTCTTATTAGCCAAAGCACCTGCAAATGAAGGCTTAATACATAAGCAAAGGATCTGAAGCATTAAAATCAAGAATGAAGAAAATTAAGAGTGGAGATGATGCCAACTCAGCCTATGCCTCAACCCTAAAACCCTGAGCCTCATGGCTATATAAACTCATGAAGTAAAGAAGAGAGAGGATCGAGAAATTTTCAGCACACTCAGAGAATACTAAGCAAGCACCATTAGATAGGAAATAGACTTCAAAAAAAAAAGAGAGCTTAAAAGCTGCTCATCTAGCCAAGCTATACAAGAACTAGGTAGAACTTTATTCTTTTGCAATGTAGAAACTTAGTGAAGCTTGATCTTTTGAGTATTAATGAAACGAGTTCTTGCTTTATCCTTCTATTTCTTTTTTTATGTATTTTCGGATTTTCTTCTCTTTTTTTATGTCTTTCTTTTATTTGATAAAGTTGATTGCTTCAACTCATAGAAATGAGTTTGAAGGCATGGAGCTCTTTAAACAAAACAAACTCCTTTTTGCATGATAATCAAATATCATGTTGAAAAGATTTTAAGAAAAATATATATATACATAATAAAGGAAATGGCTATTATAGTTGATCTTAAAAACAAAAGATATATATATATATATAGAGATGGGCTATGGTGCATTGCAATGCATAGGCACCCTTGTGCATTGGACCATAAATTACCGATTCAAAGTCCAAATGACCGATCCAAACCGTTCATCTTGTTCTCCATATTAATATGTACTTGGAGACCAAATTTTACATTTTTTGGAATTTTTTTACTATTTATTAAGCCACTTTGAAAGTTTCTGATCCAACGGTGTACAATAAAAAACAGTAAAATTTTCTGGACCACCAGATCAGAAACTTCCAAAGTGGCTTAATAAATAGTAAAAAAATTCCAAAAAATGTAAAATTTGGTCTCCAAGCACATATTAATATGGAGAACAAGATGAACGGTTTGGATCGGTCATTTGGACTTTGAATCGGTGATTTATGGTCCAATGCACAAGGGTGTCTATGCATTGCAATGTATAATAGCCCATCTCTATATATATATGTATGCATATATGCATGATTAATCTCACTTGAACTCCTTTTCTTTTCTTTTTCTACTTCTATTTTCTCTTCTAAGCAAAAATATATGTATGTAAAAGAAATATCTTAATCCTTTCTTTCTCTTCTTTGTTTTCTTCTTTTGATCGCCCTTTTAGATCTTTTAATAAAGTGATATATTGGTGAAGATATGTGTAGTTGAGCCGGCTGGCATCCTTGCATATCCAATCTCTTGTTCACTTTAATTGAAAGATCTTAGTCAAAGGGATAAAGTGACAAATAAAAAAATTAATGCACAAGGATTGTGGAGTTGAGGCCGGCTGGCTTCCTTCATATTTCCTCAACCATAAAGGACCTATTTGCAAAGAAGAAAGGGAATTCAAGGTACAATGTTATAAGAGCTAAAGGAAAAACTTGCTAAATAACAATACCTTGAAGGACTTATTTGCAAAAAGTGAGAGGTGGAGGGCTAAGATATATATAGGCAGCAACCATGCCATTTATACTCTTAACCCTATGATACCTTAATGATTTGTCCTTTCAACATAAAAAAAAAATACATAATGAACATGAATTTCCAAAAACTCAGGGGCTTCCCTGCATAATTGTAATTTCTGACAAAATATTGATGCTTGAAAATAATGATTAAGTCCCTTTATTTTGGAGTTTTTTGTTCTTGCTTCTTTGTTACTAATACAAGTTGGTAATTAGCAACACTTCTTGTTTAATTAAGTTCTCTTTATATTGCTAGTGCCTTCTAAATAGCCTTTGGTACCATACTAAATGGGTATATAACAGCCAAGCACCAGCTGGTATAGAGAAGCACTTAAAAAACTGAGAAATGACCTCTTCTGGTAAATCGGCCAACACAGACCAGCACAGGGACTAAAATGTAAAATGGACATCACAGTCAAATAAAGGACTCCAAAACACACAACATTGACACAAGTTGCATGTTTTTCTGATTTTATTTCGATTTATTATGAATTTTCAAAGTCCAACTTTCCAAAATAAGAAAATCCAGCATTTAAAAAAAAAACAACAACAGATTTTCCTTTATTACCCCTCAGCTGAAACAAATGCCTTAAAAATGGAAATAAAATGCTAAAAATTATGAAATTTATCTTGAAGACAGTACAAACACCCTTTCATGAATTAATGATAAGATACTGCATGATCATCAACAGAAATAATGAATATGAATCAATTCAATTTTATAGAAATCAAGAAACTTCATAAAACCGACATTCTCATTGTTAAAAAATAAACTCATGTTAAAGAACAAGCTTAGATTAGCTCAAACGAGTCCAGAATGCTTAAACCAATGTGTATCATCCCTCAATTAAAATTCAAAGGAGTTCACTGCCTCAACTGGTACCGAACCGGTATGAGACCGAAAATTCAAAGCCCAAGCATGCTTAAATCTCAACAAAAAAAGTAAAATTGGACCTGTATATAGCTCTTACATGTCGAAATGAGACTAAATGATCAAACAATTGAAGAAAACAACAACGGAGTCAAAAGAAACCGAGCAGAGGCCGCGGCCGGTATTGAAAACTGGAGTTGGCCGTGTTCCGTCGCTTCCGTTGATCTACCACCGCTGACAACGCATTCAATAGGTTTGTGAGCTTGAGACGACGTCAATGGTGTCTTCCTTTCACATCGCCGTGACTAGAATAACATCGGAGATTGGAACCCTAAAGCCGGTGTCGGAACTTGAGTTCATATCACAGTTGGCACGAAGTTTAAAGCTAACACGAAGTTTAAAGCACTTAGATTCGTTGGATGTGGGCGCCGAAATGAGATATTCAAATAAACCCAAATCTCAAAGGAAAAAGCAATCCGAAGGCTCAAATAAATGTACAAGTCACTGACACTATGGGCCCATATGTCGGGTCTAATTAAAAAACCTTCTGCGCGAATCTTGAAGCTGGGATTAAATGGCTAGCACCAATATTAAGTATACAGCCCAAATCTCGGAACCCGATCGTTTATATGTCAATCTAAACCTTAAAACACACATCTCTAAACCAAGCACCAATCTTCAAGCCCAAAACTCAAATCTTAAAGCCCAATGTTTGAATCTCAAAGCCCATGATCCGAGTCCATTGATCTGCACAAATCGTAGAACAGAATTTTAATCTAAAAGTCTCCTGCACACATCTCAAAGGCCCAAACTGAAATCCCAAAACCCATAAAATAATAAAAGAAGATCCTTTTACAAAGAGGCCCCTCCGACAAAACTTCTTCACAGCGTAGTCCCTGACTATTTGCAAATAAGTCCCTAGTTACCTAAAATCTCTTCAAATGAGCCCCTGGAAGCCCAATTTTCACATCAGACCTTGCCAAAAGCCCAAATCAAGAATTCCAGTCCCTTCAGCTTTACAAATAGGTCCCTAGAAAACTTGAAACTTCACAAATAAGCCCTTCCCAGTCCTTTTTGGTCATAACTTATTCATTTCAAACCCAAATCAACTCAAACCAGTTCTGAATGAACCTAAATCAAATCCTTCATGTTTCTAAAATAAAATCAAGCATAATTAGACATTACACAACATGTTAAATAACCAAAATACCCTTTCCTCTATTTTTTTTATGTTTAAGCAAGTTCCCCTTAAATAAAAATATAAACAAAGTACAAGCATACTTACTTAAATGTAAACATGATTATAAAAGTACATAAAAGAATATAGCAAATACATTTTAATAACATTCATTGCATTTTATGGATACATATTAATTAAATATCTAAAACAAGAAGAGCCAAACGAAAATAGAAAGACTAAATACATGAGTTCTCCCCTTTTAGCCTCTTTATTCAATTCATAACAAACAGGCTCCAAATCCTGGAATGAACGAGGTGTTCAGTATGGCTTGGAAGGGTCACCTGATGTAATTAACAGCGGGGGCTTGCGCCCGCTGGGAGTTAAACGTCCCCACAATCATTAAACTCTCTCGATAGACTGATTATGAACATTAGGTCTGTCGAGGGTGAACCGGAAGGAATAGCAGAAAGAAAGAAATGAATGTTTCAAGTTCGATGTTCTTTAACCAATCGAGAGCATTGAACCACGAGACATTTAAATACGTATGCACACACCTTCCACAAAATAGCTGTGCAGCTTTCTGCGCCCTACACACGCGTCAGTGAAATGAGCATTGTTAGAAATACTCGACCAAGGATGGAGGAGACTCCAAGATCACTTCCAATTCGGGGTAATTACATGGAGCCAAGGACCATCTTCAGCCCTAACGAAAAACCTTGGTGCAACCGATGCCATAAACCGCATACAAAAGAGCAATGCAGCTTCACCAATGGCTTATGTCACAGATGCCTTAAACTAGGACATTTTGCTAGAGAATGCCCATACAAGCCCCCTCAAAACAACATGGTTCCGAATGATAGCATGATTCGAGGAACCATGAGGCCACCAATCATAGACATGAGTAACAACACTATGATTTCTCCAACAGGCGAATACATCAATTACAAAAATTATAATAAGGGAAGGAATGTGAGCCAGGGCGAAAGGTGGGTAGGAGTGTATGTACACGACTGTGATTGCAACCATACTAAAATAGAGGGAGGGGCAGATTTAATGAAGAAGATAATGAGATCTCAGCATGACCTATAGCAGGTACATCCGAAAATCCAAATAAATTACTTTTGTAATCACCAATCCTGTCACATGAAGATGTACGATGAACGTAATATCTCCACATTGAATACCGATAAAACATTTTAAATTTAAACACTTCTGGTATCCTAACGCCATTCAAGTTCAGAGTCTACGTGGGAGTTCAAAGGCACCATACGCTCGAATTACCCTGAACATTTCAATACGCCTTACGCATAATTGTGGAAGTATTTATAATTTATTCAGAGTAGCGCAGCAGAAACATAGTGGAAGTATATATAATTTTTTTATAATTTAATCTGAGTGGCGCAACGAAAGCGTAGTGAAAGTATTTTCAATTTATGTTAGAATTTTGAGGACAAAATTCTTTTTTGAAGAAGGGGAAGAATGTAACACTTTATTGGTTAGTTATATTTAATATATACAAGTAAATACAATTTAACGTTTGAATTTCAAGGACAAAATTCTTTTTAAAGGAGGGGAGAATGTAACGCTTCATCTATTACTTATATTTTTATTGTATAAAAGTAATTACAACTTAATATTTGAATTTTGAGGACAAAATTCTTTTTGAAGAGGGGAAGGATGTAATACCACGTACTGAAAATACTATATTAATTAAGGTACAATGAAATTCATTTAGCAACCTTTTTTCCTTTCGTATTTAAATAACTTTATTTAATAAGAACAAGTAACTTAAAATAACCTCCCGAATAGAAATTCTGTGGTCCGACTAATATCCGTATAATATATATACAACATATATATATTAGTATATAAGTATAAAATTACTGACCGACATCTGTATACTATAACAATATAGCATATGATTCGGCAGTCAAAAATCATACTAATAATAATTACTTAAATTAAAATAATAAAATTTCAAATATATCCACCTGAAATTAACATAACCGCCTCAATCAAATAGCGCCTCTTCCCTGTAAATAGCAATCCTCCCGTTTAAAAAGAAAAATAAAATAAGATAAATAACTACCCATCTGTCTACACTCTATTTCCTCTCCGCTTTCTTCACATCAATTAGAAAAGGAAAGCTTTCATTCAGAACTCCAATAGGATACCAAGCCGCACTTCTCTTACCAAAGTCAAGTTCTGAAAATATTAAGGTATCCAAATTTATTATTTAATTTGTGGTTAGTAAGTAGATTAAATAATTTTTCTATATTGATTCAGTTGATGAGATTCCTGATTATTATTATTATTATATATATATATATATATATATATATATATATATATATATTTGTTTTATTAGCTTATCGTTAGATTAAGTCTGAAATTGTATATGTTTGTTCAATTAGTTAAAGTAATTTTTGAATAAAAATCAGATTGATTATCAAATATTTCTTTGGTAATATTATAATTTACACATGTAGAAATCCTTGGATTCACTAATGAATTAAATTTAAGCAAACTTTTGGATACTTGATAAGTTCCGATCAGCAATATAAATTGAGTAAGTTCTACAAATCAGAATATGTCTATTCATCAAATCTTTTTTATATATGAATCTTTGTCATAACATATGTTATGGTCGGGTGGTATTAGTATACAATCGGTAAGGAATAATGAAAGTTTCATTTGTTATTTTATTAAATGGTAATTTTTCACCAATAAACTTAGGAATTTATTCACCGATAACCCTAAAGTTATTTTTATTATAAAAAATTATATTATAAGAACTTATTAATAATTTAATCGTATACCTCATGAAATACCATTTCCATTATAATTGTCAATTAACAAATATGTTTTCGTTTAAATCGTATCAATGATATTCGGATTTTAGAAAAACATGTATAAATATTAATTTAGAAACCATGTTACATGGTTTAGGTCTCAGTTCTGAAGTAAGGAGTAACGTAGAGGCAAGAGTAAACTACCCCACAACAACAGGTACGGGCTTCCTGGGCTTTTTGTAAAACTAATTACTTATTCCTTTGTGTGCATCTTAATTTACTTATGGAATTGTGCATGTTGATTCGAACAACCTCTTTGGCTTTGTTTAGAGAATAAAGAATAAGATTATTTCGTTTGGAACATATGACCTGAATGAAATATATCGATTGAGTATAATAATAGATTAAGAAAACGAACAATCACCGTGAGTTGAATGAATGGAAAGGCCGATACGCGGGGGCTGCTAGTCGCGATCGGGACCGGTATGCGGGGGATGCTAGTCGCAGTCGGGTTCGATATTGGAAAGGCCGATACACGGGGACCGCTAGTCGTGGTCGGGACCGATATGCGGAGGCTGCTAGTCGCAGTCGGGTTCGATATTGGAAAGGCCGATACACGGGGACTGCTAGTCGTGGTCGGGACCGATATGCGGAGGCTGCTAGTCGCAGTCGGGTTCGATGCTGGAAAGGCCGATGCACAGGGACTACTAGTCGTGGTCGGGACCGATATGCGGGGAATGCTAGTCGCAGTCGGGTTTGATATATAATGCATCACAAGCAAAGTGATGGTCAGTGATTAATAAGATTTTTAAAGTAACAAGTGCTTACATGAATGATAGGTCATTGCATGATAGGATAATATAGATTGCATTTTGGTTATTGAATAAATAAAGTTGTTTAATTAGTATGATCAAAAGGGAAGATTTTACAAATCCCCGGGCTGGAACTAAATCCCGTACTGAGAGAATGTTCGAGTCTCTCACCCGTTCCACTTTTATGTGGGTTCCAGGTAATGAAGATGAAGGTACTGAGCAAGGTCGTGAGTGAGCTAAGGCGGGAAGATTCTGAAAGGAATAATATGTCACTTGTTGATTTAGTCTCTATTTTAAATAATTGATACATTGAACAGGCATGGAAGTGGTCGTTTTACTAGCTGTGTCTGTCATGATTGTTTGTAGAACTTCTTTGCTTATGAAATAACTGTGGCATTTATTGTATTATTATTGATAATGTATGTGATGGGAATACGCCTTACGTAAAAATACGTGGCTAGTTGTCTCGGGGTGTGACAGGCCATATCTTGCTGTCTTGGAAGACTTATTCCTACAACTATAAGACAAAATAACAAGAAGGGCTTCTTGCCATTATAGTCTAGTCTCGTACTCACGGAGACGGTTGGCGATCTCTCAAAGGATCGAGTTATTCCATGGTAACATCCATGAAATCAGGTATTATGTTCCGCACTTAAGATTTATGTTTTATGAGTCGGCTTTGGCATAGGACGGTCCATAGATTAAGGTGGTTAACTATTTGTCCTTTCCCGGGGTGTAATTGTTTGACCCCTAGATGAGATGTAATTGTTTAATCTCTAGACAAGGCGTAATTGTTTGGCATTTATGATTCCCCAACAAGTGGTATCAGAGCCTTCCTATACCGAATGATTAAGTCTTTTAGGATCTAGAGAGAATTAGGAATTAATGATGATTTTTTCGTTGATTTTTCTTGATTGTTTTAGATCTAAAAGTTTTGGTTTGGAGAGCACAAAACTTGTAAAAGTTTACAGCCATAATTGTCTATTTTTCAATTATTAAGTTGGTTAGAATTTCCTAGAAGATTTCCAATTGAAATCACAAAATTCTAATAAAAAAAATTCGGTCTTGGCAGAGTTTGTGCGACCCTCTGTGCGGACGCATAGAGGCCACACAAAATTCAACACAAAATTTTAATAGGCAGTTATGAAATTTAGGGTTTTGGTGAAATTTATTTTTTAATAAATTTCCTAAAACAAAATATACAAATTTGGAATTAAACTTCTAAATTTAAAAGGTTATACAGATTTGGAATTAAACTTCTAAATTTGAAAAGTTATTTAAGGTGCTTCCAAAATTAAGAAATCTTTTAGATCATGTATCAATTTCAGCATATAAATGCAGCTTTACAGTTACTCAGACAAAGATAAGGCTGCACGGATTTTCATGCGATTGCACGGTTTTTGATGCAGATGCACAAAATACCATTTTTATTTGGCAAACCGCACAAAATATCGTGGGGGCCGCTCAACTCTCTGAAAAGTTAGAGAATAGTTTCTGAGATTAAAAATGCAGTTATTATGATGCAATTACATATATATATTTAATTGCACTTTTGTTTTATGGCTAAGGCATAAATTATAATTCTTATAAAGGCATTAAAGTTATATGTATCTTTGAATTGAATTCATTGAGTCCTAATTGTACCCAAAGGTACCTCTTTTGACAAAATTGATTTAAGTTCATTTTACAAAAGGATATTAGGTGTGCATTTAATGGATGCAATCATGTATCGGCCCAAAGAAAGATAATGGTTGTTGAAATTATTTGTACAAGTGAGTGATAATAAAGTATAGTGATGACCAAAAATTTTACACATATTTCAACATTGTCGGCCCAAAGGAAGGCATGTTATTCGGTATGTTCTAGGTTATCAATACCTTATTATTGCGCCAAAGTATCATAAGAAATTGACCCGTTACCCAAAGATAGCCGCTTAATGGAAACCGATACTTTGGTTTTAAGATGGTTTTAAGACTCATAAAATATGATGATTTATTAAGATAAATTACGATACTATGAATGTCACAATGTCTAGGAAAGTTTTGTCCAGGCAAGTTGGAATTCGAGGTGAATCCTTAGGGATCCCTGACTTACCTGAGAACTTACCTGATTGCGAAATTCGTGTTTATAGTAACGAAAGGAAAAATCATCTCATATATTTTGAGCAAGTTGCGCCTAAATTTGAATGTAATTTATAAATTCAGAATTTTTTATTCGTGTTGTTCCTTGTGATTTTTGTTCGTAATTTTCAGTTAGCATTGTTAAAGGCCTAAAAACATTTTTTATGTTAAATGGAACCAACTTCAAATTTTTTAGAACATAGTAATAGTTCTCGGTGTCAAGGATTTAGACCTTGCATTAAGGAGGTATGTCCCACACTTATGGATAAGAGCACTTCTGATGATCAGAAGGAAAATGAAAAGTGGGACAAATCAAATTGCATGTGTCTTATGATAATGAAGAGGTCCATTAAGAGGCATTAAGGGGAGCGATTTCAGATTTGATTGTTATCATTAAGAAATTTGATAATCCAACAGAACATTCAGTATTTGAGACGGAAAATTAGGAAATTTTTTGAGGATGTTGAGTTTGCGGGGGGGAGATACAATAATGGATTTTGAATTCGAAGAGGAGTATGCAAATATTCCCACAGGTACATAGAGTTTTATGGACATAGATCTCATTTAACTCAAAATACAAGTATCTTCAACGGAACAATTATTGAAGACCAAACTCAACATAATCAAACAACACAAATTCAGATTCTAGAATCTCTGGAAGGTGCTGTTGTAGGCCATATTGTTTCAGACGATGCTGGAAATTCTCAAGAAAAATTCAGAAGTGCCAATAAATAAATATAATCAATGGTTGACAATGATATTGGAAGAATTATCCCATTACCTAAAAATATGAGACCCATTAGTTTCAATTGAATATTTAAAAATAAAAGGGATTCGAAAAGTAATGAGGAATAATATAAAACTCGTCTTGTCACTTAAGGTTTTAGAGACTTTCTCTATGATTTTATTTAATGAATGCAAGCATTAACCGGTCCAAATGAAGGTTGATGATTGTTAAAATTATATGTACATAGAGTATAGTGATGATTATTATGTTTTATATATAATTAATATTGTCAGCACAAAGGAATGCATATTGATTGATATGTTATTTAAATCATCAATACTTTATTTTTTGAAAGACTCTTTAAAGATTATATTGGCATTAATTACGCACTTTAATAAGGAGCTTTAGTTGATTGATATTAAGAGAGCGTTTCTAAATTGTGACATCAATGAAACAATCTATATGGTGCAATTAGAAAACTATGTGTCGGGAGACACAAAGTCTATGGTGTGCAAACTAAAGAAATTCATCTATGAACTAAAGAAAGTGTCTCAACAATGGTATTGCTAAATTCATAGTGAGATTATCTTGTTTGGTTTTGAGATAAATTTATTGAATGAATTTATATACCTTAAGTTCTGCAGGAGTAATTTGTATTTCTATATGAATATCATATTGCTTGCTAATATCGATATAAATATGTTGTAAGAAACTAAGAACTCTCTGATAAAGAATTTAGATATCGAAGTTCTTGGTATTGTATAATTTAGAATATGGAACAATGCTAAACTAAAGTAAGGTAAAGTAAATAAAGAGTACAGAATTGTGAATTGAAAATAGAACATATAGGAACAGACTCTATGTTAGCAGATCCTCTTATTAAGGGATTGACACCGGCTAAGTTTGAAGAGCATGTTGCTCATATGGGTGTAATCTCTATTGAGGATATTCAGTTTTAGTGGGAGTATATTATTTGTAACTTAATGTTCTATTTTTCATTGTAATTTTGGATATGTGACCTGTGACATGTAACGAGTGTTATATATATTATGAAGTTTTGACATTCTGTTTCTCGTTTATGTTTGACCTCTAATTCAGTTAATTTATGAAATTCAGTTTCAAGATTTAAGTAGGAGACCAAGTTAGAAATAGGCATGTGAAGATCACAATTGCATGTAATTTTTATGCTACACATCCACATCATGATCCATGTCATTCAGCTGTATTAGTGATGTGATTATTTAGGATTTAGTTGCGAATAAATGCGACGAATACCGCTTTAGTCCTTTTTTGATATAGTTGATGGACCGAATTGGTTTGAGAATATATAAGGAAGACAGTAAATAAATGTGCGCGCATAAGAAACACAATGCATAATTAAAAAGTCATAACATATTGCTCAAGTGGGAGATTATTTGATTTATTGCCAACCTCGTTGGATTTAATGCCAACATTGAACATATATGTAATATAATTATGGATTATTTACTGTCATATATGGTTGTCCATTAAAGTGATCAAATAAGGTAATAGACAATCAATTATTCATTAGGATGTGGTCTATAAATGCGTAAAACAATTTAGGCAAAGATCAAATCCACTACTACAGAAATGGTCATTGTTCACTGCACATTGTATACGGATTTGACAATTTTACACAAAAACCGTGTGATATTGTAATTTTTTGGAAGCCCGAAATATCTGTGGGATCTATGACACGGATATTTATTAAAGAATCAGTGTAGAAAGCCTTGAGAGAGCTACACGGACGTTTATCAGGAATTGTAAACGGATTATTGTTTAACAAACAGTGTAGATAGCCATGTGAGAGTTACACGGATATTGATGATGAGAACCGTGTAGAAATATGAACAATGCACACGGATGTTTGTTTAAATAACAGTGTAGAAACCTTTGACAGAGCTACACGGCTGTTTACATAATAATCCGTGGAGAAAGGTTATTGTAGGGTTTTGATTATCGATACACGGTTTTGCCAATTTTATACACTGCACATTGTACACGGTTTTGTTAAGTATAAATCCGTGTAGAAAAGTGTAGGGTTTTGGTATAAAAGGCCTTCTCCTTCCAGCGCCGTTTTGATCAAGTAATTCAACAAACTGAAAGGTTAGAGTTTTTTCAATTCATAGGTAAATTGTAGGTTCTCCTGTATAACCTTAGGAAGAGAGAAAGACCGGTCACTTTACATATCGCTTATGATCAACTTTGATATTCATTTCACGGTTAATAATTGGAATTTTGATTTAGGTTTATCAATTATGTCATATCGCTTATCTATCAAGATAAGTCGCTATCTTTGGAGCTCATCTATCAAGGCGAGCGATGTGATATAATTGATAACCTACATCTCGACTTCACTTCTGGCATGAATATCTCCTTCATCTCTGGCATGTATTTTCCGTTTCTTCCTCTAATTTTCTGTTACTTATTGTTGCTTACTCATCATTTTTTTTATTTACAGATTGTGATGAACTTTCGATGGACAGCATGTGATGAATTTCATTTTCTTTTTATTTTCACTATATTTTATTTGACACTTGACAAGAACATGTTTTTTCTTGGTTAGGTTCCAAAGAAATGGGTAAAACTAACTTTCAATAATAAAACATGTTCTTTAAATTAAATCATGTTTTGATCCTAAGTTTTTGGCGGTGTAGAAATGGCATGTGGCAGTGCATTATTATTTAATTTCTTACACAAACCCCCTTTGAATAAGATGTGGTTTGCGAAAGAATTTAAACAACAACGTAATAACACTGCCACATGTCCATTTGTGCATCGCCAAAAACTTGGGACTAAAATAGAAAATGTTTTGTTAGTTGAAAGTTAGTCTGACCCATTTCTTTGGAACCTAACCAAGATAAAGCATGCTCTTGTAAGGTGTTAAATAAAATATGAATTTATGCATATTAGTAGTGTTTTACTAGTGAATTTAGTAATGTTCTTGTAATGTTTTATTAGTGAATTTAGTAATTTCTGTGCTGTAATAGTAAATAAGGAGTTGAATTTATGAATTTTGTAATGCTAAATATGAATTTATGAATTTTGTAATGCTAAGTATAATTTTTGTGCTGTAATTGGAAAACTGGGGGGGTAATCTCAATTTTTGTAGCCAAAACTGGCTAGCAAAAATGGAGACTAGCCCAGAAAAAAAAATATAAAAAAATATATAGGGCAATCAGACACGGATATTTAACTAAACACCGTGTACAAACATTGTACACGGATATTTATTGAATATCCGTGTGGAATAGCTACACAGATTTTTTGGAAGCCCGAAATATCTGTGGGATCTATTATTGATTAAAAAATCAGTGTAGAAAGCCTTGAGAGAGCTACACGGACTTTTATCAGGAATTGTAAACGGATTATTGTTTAACAAACAGTGTAGATAGCCATGAGAGAGCCACACGGATATTTATGGTGAGAACCGTGTAGAAATATGCGAAATGCACACGGATGTTTGTTTAAACAGCAGTGTAGAAATCTTTGACACTACACGGCTTTTTACATAATAATCCGTGGAGAAAGGTTATTGTAGGGTTTTGATTATCGATAAAGGCCTTCTCCTTCCAGCGCCGTTTTGATCAATTAATACTCTCTCTCTCTCTGTATACGAATTGGTCTGATTTCTACGCACAAGGAGGCCGGATTTGAGATCTTTGAAGTTAATTTGTATTTCTCCTCTCTATCTTGCTAAGGTTAGTAGTGTATATATTTCTCTTTTCTTCCTCTAATTTCCTGTTACTTGTTATTGCTTATTTAGGTCAATTAGTAATTAATGCATGCATGCTTGATTTGTTGAGATAATGTAAATAATTAGTATATTAAATAGAGTGATGCATGTATAAATGTGCTTTTTTCTAATAATAGAGTAATGCATGTATAATCAACTAATGCATGTATAATAGAGTAATGCATGTATAACTGTTATTTTAGTGATGATTAGCTTGATAATTGTGCTTGTTTAGTAATGCATGTATAATAGAGTGATGCATGTATAATTGTGCTTGTTTCTAAAAATAGAGTAATGCATGTATAATCAACTAATGCATGTATAATACAGTGATGCATGTATAATTGTTATTTTAGTGATTATTTTACTAATGCATGAATAATTGTGCTTGTTTCTAATAATGTTGTTTTTTGTAGAACCATGTCACATTCAGGTGAGCAACGATGGCTCTTCACTTTTGGTGCCAGTAGCAAGGGTTTACAGAGGGTAATATGAAGATATACATGTTTTAATAAAGAAAGAGTTGAGTAAAAAGTTGGATGAAGGACCTTCAAAAAAAAGGGAAGAGGTGGGATGAAAGGACCTTCAGAGCCAGGTGAAGAGCCGAATGAAGAGTCGGACATAACCTCTGAGTTAACCCAGCTTCAACCGAATGAAGTGTCCGACTCTTCATTCGACTCTTCATCCGGCTCTGAAGGTCCTTCATCCACCTCATCTCTTTTTTTCGAAGGTCCTTCATCCAACTTTTTACTCAACTCTTTCTTTATTAAAATATATCTTCATATTACCCTCTGTAAACCCTAGCTACTGGCACCAAATGTAAACCTTAAGTTTATATTTGAAATCATTATGGGATCTAGGCTCAGGAAGAAGGATATGTCTACCTAGAATGGATTTGTATAATATATGCTCAATATGGATTTGTATAATGTTTCAATTTAAATTTTGTAATACTCAATATGGATTTGTATAATTTTGTATAATTTAGTGTACATGAATTTTTAGTTTACCCTTATTAATTGACCGGTTTGTATGCCATCCACCGATTTTGTGTTTCAAATATAAAGCATGTTCTTGTAATTAAATAAAATATATATAATGTAGTAATTTTTTGTGCTGTAATTGTAAATAAGGAGATGAATTTATGAATTTGTAATGCTAAGTATAATTTTTGTGCTGAAATTGGAAAACTGGATGTCAAATTATCTGAAAAACTGGGGTAAACTCAATATTGAATTTTGTAGCAAACTGGCAAGCAAAATTGGAGGCTAGCCCAGAAAAAAATTGTTAATAAAAAATATATAGGATACCATACACGGATATTTAACTTAAAACCGTGTCCAAATAGTAATTGTACACAGATATTTGTTGAATAGCCGTGTACGAAATAGCGAAACGGATTTTTTTTTTAAATCCGTGTAGAAAAGAATAGTCCAGAAATAAAAAAAAAACCCAAAAAATATATAGGACACGAAAACTTTAATTCTATTCATCAATGAAATATAAATTTCCATAATAATTTTTAGCATCCCTAAACAATGGGATTTGTTGTCCGAATTTGCAAAATTATAAGATAACCTAAACATTTGATATAACTGACAACTTCAAACTCTACTAAAGTTGACGCCCACCTGGCCCGACCCTACGACTGTCATAGGGTGCTTGACGGCGGTTAATGCGACGATCATGGGAGTTATTGCCTTGAGAATACGAGGGTGGTGGAGGTGCATGTGGAGGTGGATTTCCCCTATATGGAGGGGGGGGAGGAGGTGGCATGTAATTTCCACCTCTGAGGAAGTATCCTTCTAATTCCACTTGCACAATTGTTGAGTTTGGGTCGTCAATGAGAAGGATATTTTTTGGAATTTTTGCCTAATCATGAAAAGCCACAAAAACACGAAGCACCTCATAATTACCGTAGGGAAAGAAAGGAGCCACTCTTACCAAATAGCCAAAACCTGATACGAGATCAGAGAGGTCTTCTTTGTTCCAATATTGGAGAGGAACACCGTGCAGCCTAATTCTAGCACGGTGGGTTGTGGGCTCGTGGAGCATGCCTAATTCTTCTGTCCATTCCACCAGTTGGACTTCAACATCCCGGTCAAGAACAAAAACGCCCTCCCCGACCGCAGCATCTCTCATAATTGAATTTGGGAAAGAGCAACAAAGTCCCCAATTGATGGCTCAATTTCCGAAATTCTGAAATAATGTGGTGGAATTCCAAAAAATCTACCCAATGCACTCGCCAAACGTGTTGTTGTGCGGTGGTCATTGTAGTGTGGCCCGGCAAATACAATTGCAGAGCGAAGAAGGAACTGATTTTCTTCCGCCATTTCTTGATCCCGTCGAGGCAAATTGACCCTCGGCTCTTCAATGCGATTTTGGATATTAGCCGGATCTTGCATTTGCATAGTTTTGCCAATTTGGTGGTGTTGCCATGGTTTTCAGTTTATGAATTGTGATGTCAAGAGCGATGGTGCATGGTTCTGTGCAAATATGTTCCTTCCTTTTTATAGATCCTTGTGGCTGTTCAATAGTTTTCTCATGAGTCTCCTTAGTCTGTTTACCTTCTCCTTTATTGCCATGCATGTACTTACTCCCTTTGATAACTGAAGAATTGAATGTATATATTACTAGAAGAAAGTGGATTGCAGAATTTGAAGAGGTGATTTGTGCCTTGGCAATTAAAGAAACGTCTTTTGGTTCTTACAATTCATGCTCTTATGCCCCTTTTTTAAGAATCTGAAGCACTTTCTCAGTATGAACAAATCATGGTGCCCTTTCAGCTTTGGCTTGAATTTATTGCCGACATTAACTAAGTTTGGCTTGAATTGCAGCTTCAGCAAGGCTAGCACAGGAAAAAAAAAATACCCAAAGATACATTAGACTACACGGATATTTAACTAAAAACCGAGTACAATAGTATATGTACTCGGATATTTGTTGAATAACCGTGTCGAATAGCTACACGGAATCCTAGAAAAGACTAGCAATATTTTAAACGAACCAACTAGCGTTATTCACGGTTCTTAAGTACCAATAGCCGTGTATGATTTTTAAGAGAGCTACACGGATTTTGTCACACCCCGCAGCCCAACGAGGCGCGACAGGTGATTCCTGCCGTAGACATACGGTTTCCCGTATGCCTACAAGGCAATTACGATATAATAGTAAATGAAAACATAAACAAACAACCAACCACAAATAACATAAATCCCAGCTGGTCAGGTAATATCATACAAACCCGTATCTCGATGGATACGCACCACAAAAATGACATAGAGACTATATATGTACATCAACAAAACATAACTATATACATAATCTCTAATGTCACCATACCAGACAGTCTAAGCAGCGGAATAACCAGGCCTACCGACCTCGTGTCTCTCTCGGATCTGCTGAACCGGAACCTGAAAAGATAACCCAAAGAGGGGGTGAGAAATAAATTCTCAGTGCGATAAATTTGCCACGTTTCGCTCCTGGACTTGCAATCACAGATTATATTCAAAAATAAAGCACAAATAAAACTTAGATCAGTTTATAATAATATATAAACATGACCGCATTAACCCGACATCAATTAGCCAAATGAAATTCAACTCAGGAATTGTCAAACCGAAATTCAATCACACAATATTTGGTTTAACTCGAACTCAGAATATCTGGTAGTAAAGGCTTAACCGTTTAATTACAAGTCTGGTTCCATTTCATATCCGGAAAATCCATTTAAAACCAATCGACCATCCAAACGCATTCACCCCCTGGGTAATGCCTCCGATACACAAGTCACCAAAAGCCAAATTCATAAGACAGAGTCACTTACCCCCATCCCAACCGGTACTGGGAACTGCTGAGGGCCAGACGATCTAAAGCTTTAGAATACTGGGTCGTCAAAGTCCATGCATAGACTTTGACAAATCCGAACACACCCCCTGGGTGTCGTCGCCACGATGGGGGACGGTAATACCATATCCACCAACCGATGGTGATATAAATCACGGTGACTTTTGATTCCAAATGAGATCATTCAGATCAATACACAAGTAATAACCATACCAGCATGCAGATCAATCAGATATACAATTCGAGTTC
Source organism: Carex parvula (assembly GCA_025461045.1). Lineage (NCBI taxonomy): Eukaryota > Viridiplantae > Streptophyta > Magnoliopsida > Poales > Cyperaceae > Carex > Carex parvula. The sequence goes on along the minus strand of JAJGRW010000366.1, from coordinate 239,877 downwards.
CAATTAATTAGGGCAATGCAATGCATATGCAACACAATCCGATAATGCAATTCAACCAATAATCAACATGTCAATAGAAACACAGTTTAATTCTGAATATAAACTATCAAACAAGTCCAGAAACCCCGCACCTGAGTATATAGCGCACTCGTCTAAGGCTCAGGCGTCTCGAACGATCCCGAGATCCGATGCCTCGTAGGTTTACCACCTATTTATTCGTTTAGATTCGATTAAAACATTCGATTGGTATCCCGTAGGTTAAACGAGTTAAATTAGGTTAAAACACGGTTTAATGTTCGTATTCGGGTCCTAATGGTATAGGTTAAGTTAATGGTTCAACCAATTAGGCTTATACCACGTAAAATACACAATTTCAGCAAAACAGGGTATGCTCTGCGGCCCGTAATGGCATGGTTGCGGCCCGCAGTCAATCCTTCCAGAGAGTGGTTGTTCTGCCATAATTTATTGTTGCCCGCAATAGGTTCTATTCCGGCCCGTAACAGCAACACAGAGCAGTTCGAATTTTTGGTTAAGTCCCTGTTCCCCTTGCGGCCCGTAAAGGATCTATTCCGGTCCGCAGTAGCTCACACAGAACCAGTTTTACATGTTTAGTTTAGGTCGTTTCGATCGCGGTTCGACATGGTTAACCGTTGTTACTTGTTCTCGGTTCAGAAGGTATAGTTCACATCTAGGTTGTCGAGAATCGACACCATTAAACCATGAATTCAATTGGTATACAATTTGTACAAAACCCTAATTCCAAATTCAGCTCAAACGAATAATTCAATCGAACAATACGATTCGAGATGTTCAAACGATTATAACTCGATCGATTCAGATCCAAATGGTGCATAACACCTGAAAATTTAGTAATTTCCCCAAATCCCATCATTTTACCAAAACCCTAATTCCATTCCCAATTTCCCAAACAAATCCATTTGATTCAATACAAATCAAACCGAATATCGAGTTATATCGAATCAATCGAACTTAAATTCAAATTCTCAAAGAAATACAACAAATCAAACAATTTAGGGTTTTCAAAAGATTGCAAAGAAGGAAGATATATACCAAATTGAAGTTCTAGAGTTGAGCACGATCGTCTAATTAGCTCGAATCTCCGTTTTTCGACAATTCTGACCCGATTTCACGTTCGATTTCTCTCTTTCCTCTCTTTCTCTCTTTGGTTCGGCCAAGACCTAGCCCCTCACGAAGTTAGATGTGAAATGAAATGATCAAGTGAAGAAGATGGATATTAACTTAATATATGGCATTTTTGCACATAAGCCCTCCAAGTTTTAAATATTGCATAACTTAAAAATCTTCACAATTAAGCCCTTTTTTGCATATTTTTATTTATACAAGGATTAGAATGTAATAATTCTCCCCCCCTTAAAATGAAGTTCAGTCCGCTGAACTTGATTTCGTACCTTAATTGTCGAATAACTCCGGATATTTTTCTCGGATGCTCTCCTCGAGTTCCCACGTCGCTTCCTTATCGGAATGTCGTCCCCATTTTACCAACACAAGCCGGATCACTTTGCTTCGTAGTCGTTGCTCCTTTCGATCCAATATCCGCATCGGTTCCTCTTGATAGGTCAGATCATCTTGCACGTGTAAATCAGAATGGTCAATACAATGTGACGGATCTCGTACATATCTGCGCAACTGTGATACATGAAATACCGGATGAACCCGGTCCAACGCTGGTGGTAGTGCAAGCTCGTACGCTACCGGCCCAACTCGTCGCAAAATCTGTAACGGCCCAATATAACGAGGACTTAGCTTACCCGAAACACCAAATCTGTGCACGCCTCTGACAGGCGAAACTCGAAGCCATACGTGATCACTTTCTTGGAATTCCAATGGTCTTGATGAATATCCTCGTATTTCCTTTGTCTTTCTTGAGCTGACTTGAGTCGACTCAGAACCATTTTCGTTTTCTCAGCTATTTCTTCTAACATTTGCGGTCCTGTAGGCGGATATGTACCCGCTGGTCCCCACCACAACGGAGTACTGCACTGCTGCCCTGTCAGCGCCTCTTGCGGTGACATACCAATGCTCGAGTGATAACTGTTGTTATAGGCGAACTCCACCAGATACAAGTGATCAACCCACGAACCTTGTAAACTGAGCGTACAGGAGCGTAACATGTCTTCCAATGTTTGGATAGTGCGCTCGGATTGACTGTCCGTCTGAGGATGATGCGCTGTACTGAATCTCAGCTTAGTACCCATTGTTTCTTGAAAGCTCTCCCAGAAATGAGAAGTGAACCGAGGATCTCGGTCTGAAATAATACAGCGTGAGCAACCGTGGTATTTGAACTGATATCTCAAGAATAAGTCCGCTAATTCTTGCCCCGATGTCTCAATTCGAAGCGGAATGAAATGAGCTATTTTCGTCAGCCGGTCCACAATCACCCAAATAGTGTTATATCTACCAACGGTTCTCGGAAATCCGGATACAAAATCCATTGTGATCGACTCAAATTTCCTCGTAGGTATTTCCAGCGGTCTCAACAATCCCGCTTTTCTCCGTCGATCCGCTTTAACTTGCTGACATATCTGACATTTTTCAACATACTTTTGCACGTCTCGCTTCATTTTCGGCCACCAGAAATACTTCTTCAAATCTTGGTACATTTTCACTTCCCCCGGATGAATAGCGTAACCCGAATCGTGCGCCTCCGATAAAACCAGATCTTTCAGTTCAGATTTATTTGGTACACAAATGCAGTCATGAAACCGCAAAATGTCATCTCCTTGAACTTTAAACGGGGAATCAGCATTTGACTCGTAGTGCAATTTAAATTTCTGACATTTTGGATCATCCTGTTGCGCTGCACGAATCTGTTCGTGTAATTCCGATCGGATCTCAACCGCTGCTAGCACAACCGACGCAATTGCAGTTGCGCTAGTCCCCACCTCACTTCTATTACATTTAGATACAACTTCCAACGCTAAGTCGCGTGATGCGCCAACATGAATTTCCAATCTACGCATTTCCTCAAGAAGATGTGCTTCACTTGTAATTACCGACGCCAGGTTTACCTGACTCTTTCTGCTTAACGCATCTGCTACACTGTTCGCTTTTCCCGCGTGATACTGGATATCCAAATCATAGTCTTTCATTAATTCCAACCACCTCCTTTGCCTCAAATTCAATTCTTTTTGCGTGAAAATATATTTCAAACTTTGATGATCGGTAAATATACGGCATCTCACGCCATACAAATAATGTCGCCAAATCTTTAGCGCAAATATCACCGCCGCTAACTCCAAGTCATGAGTCGGGTAGTTTTGCTCGTGCGGTCGCAATTGCCGAGATGCATAGGCAATTACATGATCATCTTGCATCAATACGCAACCCAACCCTGATCGAGATGCATCGGTGTAAACCGTATACTCTTTATCAGCAGTCGGCATAGCAAGAATCGGTGCGGATACCAGCCGACTCTTTAATTCCTCAAAACTTTTATCTTGCGCGGTACCCCAATCAAACTTCACGCCTTTATGCAACAACTTTGTAAGTGGTGCAGCTAACCGTGAAAACCCGAGTACAAATCTCCTGTAGTACCCGGCTAACCCCAGAAAGCTGCGAATTTCAGTAACTGTCTCCGGCCTCTTCCATTCAGTAACAGCCCGAATCTTTTCTGGATCCACCGCTAACCCTTGTCCCGAAACAACATGTCCGAGAAAGGTAACTTCATTCAACCAAAACTCACATTTCGAAAACTTTGCGAATAACTGATGTTCTCGCAACCTTTGCAACACAATTCTAAGATGTACCTCATGTTCTTCTCGGGAGCGCGAATACACCAATATATCATCAATGAAAACCACAACTGTCGAATCCAATAGATCGTGAAACACACGGTGCATCATATCCATGAACGCTGCCGGTGCGTTCGTCAGCCCAAATGGCATAACAAGGTATTCATAATGCCCGTACCTTGTACGGAATGCTGTCTTGTCCACGTCGCTTGGCCGAATCCTCAACTGGTGGTACCCTGTTCTCAGATCAATCTTTGAATAGACCGAAGATCCCTGCAACTGATCAAACAGATCATCAATCCGAGGTAACGGATACTTATTTTTCACTGTTACCTTATTCAGCTCGCGGTAATCAATGCATAACCGCAATGTTCCATCTTTCTTTTTGACAAACAGCACTGGCGCACCCCACGGCGATGTGCTAGGTCTGATAAATCCACTCTCCAACATGTCTTCCAACTGCGCCTTAAGTTCTTTCAATTCTGCAGGTGCCATTCGATACGGCGCCTTTGAAATCAGTGTCGTGCCCGGTACCAGTTCGATACCGAACTCCACTTCTCGCTTAGGTGGCAACCCCACAATCTCTTTCGGAAATACATCCACAAATTCTGAAACCACCGGTATAGTGCTGATCTTTGGAACTGCCGCAGCCGCATACACCACGGCCACCAGATAAGCTGCACACCCTGTTTCTATTAAATGTTTCACTTCTACAGCAGAAACACACGGTGTTAGTTCCCCAATTTCTCTACATTTCAAAACACACGACATACCTCTTGAATTCGCAAAATGAATTCGCCGATGCGGACAATCAATAGTTGCCGCGTGCCTCGTCAACCAATCCATTCCCAACAATACATCATACCCCATAATATCCATAACCAATAAATCAGCTTCGAATTCCCTTCCGTCTACTTTAATACTTCGGTTTCGGCATATGGTAATTTCTCGATCAGTTGATCCAAATGGGGTTTGGACGTTTAAAACTTGGTTACTCCTTTCAATTGGACAACTACACTTTTCCACGAACACCCTCGACACAACCGAATGACTACACCCCGTATCAATCAAACAATACGCATCATGATCAGATATAGAGAGTAAACCTGTCATGACGTCAGCCTGACCACGTCCTTGCGCAGTTGCAGCGTTGCGCGAAGTTCCAGCGATGTTAAGTGCATGCGCCGCCGCCCTGCCGGTACTGCCAATGCTGCTAGCCCTGCTAGCGTTAGCCCCGCTAGCTTGAAATGTGCCACGTCCGCGCCCCGTCGGCGCGCCACGCCCAACGCTAGCTGACCCTCCTGCGCTACCAGCGCCTTGCATCCTTATAAGCGAATTCGGGCATTCCCTCGCCCAATGTCCCGCGCTACCACACACGAAACAAGCGCTAGCCTTGCGCCTACACTCAACCTCATCGTGTGCTTGGTTGCATGATCGGCACCATTGCGAAGGCATCACCGGTTTAAAACCCGGCATAGAGGTTTGTCTGAACGGGGGTCTCGGCGCCATGTTCGGTCGAGGGGGTCTAGTAAAGGATGATCCTCCCCTCGACTTCGACACTTGCCTGCTCTGATCTTCTCGCTGTTTCACATTCCTTTCAATCACTTGCGTCTTTCTCCTCTTACCATGCATCTCAACTTGTTCGGCGTGATCCATCATTGCTTGTAACTCCGTCGCCATCGGAGTATCCACGATCATAGAGATATGCCCATCCAACCCATCCAAGTATTGCCTGTTATACCTTTCCACATCATTTCTTACATCCGTAGCATAGCGCGACAAGGCCAGAAATTCACTATTGTATTCCACCACCGGACGCCCATCTTGTCTCAACTCCAAGAATTTTCTCCGCAGTGCTTCCCGCTGCATATTGCTCAGAAACCGCCTATTAAACTGTTGTTCGAACCATTCCCAAGGAATCCTCGCTTCCTCCCCTTCATAATTACGTCGGGCCCCGTCCCACCAGAACCTAGCATCACTCTCCAACTGCTGCTCAACTAACACCACTTTATTTTCATCGGGTGCACGGCACAAATTCAGCTTTGCATTTATTTGAGCTAACCATTCCTCAGCTGCCGCATACCCGCCGGTTCCATCATAACGCGGCGGATTCAAACGCAGAAATGCATCATATAACCTTCGGAAATCTTCGGGTGCCCCACCGTGAGCCACTGGTGCGACATCCCGCATCTGTGCTTGACGACCTCTCTCATAGGCCGCAATCAACCGGTCATCCAAGTCCCGGTCTCTACCAGCTCCTCCAGCGACATCAGCCCCTCCAGCACCTCCAGCACCAGCTGGACCAGCCCCAGCCTGATCCACAACTGGCTCAATAACTGGTTCCGGATTAGGTTCAGGATTCCTCCGAGGTCTGCCTCTACCTCGGCGTGTTTCCATTTTCTGAGTAAACAAAGTTAGTTTATAACATTCTATATTCCTTATTTATCATACGAAATTCGTATAGTCGTGCCGGCCCCAATTAATACGCATACCACTCTCGTATCCAAACAAGTCTGGTTCAGGTTCTAAACCATGCTCTGATACCACCCAAGGAAGACCTGTCACACCCCGCAGCCCAACGAGGCGCGACAGGTGATTCCTGTCGTAGACATACGGTTTCCCGTATGCCTACAAGGCAATTACGATATAATAGTAAATGAAAACATAAACAAACAACCAACCACAAATAACATAAATCCCAGCTGGTCAGGTAATATCATACAAACCCGTATCTCGATGGATACGCACCACAAAAATGACATAGAGACTATATATGTACATCAACAAAACATAACTATATACATAATCTCTAATGTCACCATACCAGACTGTCTAAGCAGCGGAATAACCAGGCCTACCGACCTCGTGCCTCTCTCGGATCTGCTGAACCCGGACCTGAAAAGATAACCCAAAGAGGGGGTGAGAAATAAATTCTCAGTGCGATAAATTTGCCACGTTTCGCTCCTGGACTTGCAATCACAGATCATATTCAAAAATAAAGCACAAATAAAGCTCAGAACAGTTTATAATAATATATAAACATGCACGCATAAAACCGACATCAATAAGCCAAATGAAATCCAACTCAGGAATTGCCAAACCGAAATTCAATCACACAATATTTGGTTTAACTCGAACTCAGAATATCTGGTAGTACAGGCTTAACCGTTTAATTACAAGTCTGGTTCCATTTCATATCCGGGAAAAATCCATATAAAACCAATCGACCATCCAAACTCATTCACCCCCTGGGTAATGCCTCCGATACACAAGTCACCAAAAGCCAAATTCATAAGACAGAGTCACTTACCCCTCGTCCCAACCGGTACTGGGAACTGCTGAGGGCCAGACGATCTAAAGCTTTAGAATACTGGGTCGTCAAAGTCCATGCATAGACTTTGACAAATCCGAACACACCCCCTGGGTGTCGTCGCCACGATGGGGGACGGTAATACCATATCCACCAACCGATGGTGATATAAATCACGGTGACTTTTGATTCCAAATGAGATCATTCAGATCAATACACAAGTAATAACCATACCAGCATGCAGATCAATCAGATATACAATTCGAGTTCCAATTAATTAGGGCAATGCAATGCATATGCAACACAATCCGATAATGCAATTCAACCAATAATCAACATGTCAATAGAAACACAGTTTAATTCTAAATATAAACTATCAACAAGTCCAGAAACCCCGCACCTGAGTATATAGTGCACTCGTCTAAGGCTCAGGCGTCTCGAACGATCCCGAGATCCGATGCCTCGTAGGTTTACCACCTATTTATACGTTTAGATTCGATTAAAACATTCGATTGGTATCCCGTAGGTTAAACCGAGTTAAATTAGGTTAAACACGGTTTAATGTTCGTATTCGGGTCCTAATGGTATAGGTTAAGTTAATGATTCAACCAATTAGGCTTATACCACGTAAAATACACAATTTCAGCAAAACAGGGTATGCTCTGCGGCCCATAATGGCATGGTTGCGGCCCGCAGTCAATCCTTCCAGAGAGTGGTTGTTCTGCCATATTTTATTGCGGCCCGCAATAGGTTCTATTCCGGCCCGTAACAGCAACACAGAGCAGTTCGAATTTTTGGTTAAGTCCCTGTTCCCCTTGCGGCCCGTAAAGGATCTATTCCAGTCCGCAGTAGCTCACACAGAACCAGTTTTACATGTTTAGTTTAGGTCGTTTCGATCGCGGTTCGACATGGTTAACCGTTGTTACTTGTTCTCGGTTCAGAAGGTATAGTTCACATCTAGGTTGTCGAGAATCGACACCATTAAACCATGAATTCAATTGGTATACAATTTGTACAAAACCCTAATTCCAAATTCAGCTCAAACGAATAATTCAATCGAACAATACGATTCGAGATGTTCAAACAATTATAACTCGATCGATTCAGATCCAAATGGTGCATAACAACTGAAAATTTAGTACTTTCCCCAAATCCCATCATTTTACCAAAACCCTAATTCCATTCCCAATTTCCCAAACAAATCCATTCGATTCAATACAAATCAAACCGAATATCGAGTTATATCGAATCAATCGAACTTAAATTCGAATTCTCAAAGAAATACAACAAATCAAACAATTTAGGGTTTTCAAAAGATTGCAAAGAAGGAAGATATATACCAAATTGAAGTTCTAGAGTTGAGCACGATCGTCTAATTCGCTCGAATCTCCGTTTTCTGACAATTCTGACCCGATTTCACGTTCGATTTCTCTCTTTCTCTCTTTCTCTCTTTGGTTCGGCCAAGACCTAGCCCCTCACGAAATTAGATGTGAAATGAAATGATCAAGTGAAGAAGATGGATATTAACTTAATATATGGCATTTTTGCACATAAGCCCTCCAAGTTTTGAATATTGCATAACTTAAAAATCTTCACAATTAAGCCCTTTTTTGCATATTTTTATTTATACAAGGATTAGAATGTAATAGATTTTTTCCCGAAAGATCTGTGTAGAAAGTTAATGTATACGGCTGTTTGTTGAAAATCCGTGTAGAAACGCATTCTCCTATCTTAAATAACCCGGATTTTTTTATAAATTTCATAGAAAAGGCTATTATAAAACACGGTTCTTAAATACAAATAGCCGTGTATGATTTGTGAGAGAGCTACACGGCTTTCTTAACGTAATATCCGTGTAGAAAAATCTTTGTAGGGTTTTGGTATAAAAGGCCTTCTCCTTCCAGCGCCGTTTTTTTTTATCAAGTAATTAATACTGTCTCTCTCTCTGTATTGAATGCGCTGATCCGATTTCTGCAAAGGCCAGCAGCTGGTATTATCTGAGATCTTTGAAGTTTGTATTTTCTCCTCTCTATCTTTCTAAGGTTAGTGTATATATATATTTTCCTTTTCTTCCTCTAATTTTATGTTACTTATTTTTACTTATTTAGATCATGTATAAGTAGTGTATTGTTGTCCAATAACTGACCTACTGATGCTTTTAGGTCCTTGCCCGTTCAAATTAATCCAATAGGGATTAATTTTGGATAGTCTCCGTTTTTGGACTGCTCTTTGAATATTGGGTCTCATTTAGGATGTGAACACATATTAGCGGGATTTAATTAGTAATTGAGGAAAGTTCGACGGTATTTTTCCTTAATGCTCCTACGAGTATGTGGTTTCTACGCATACTTGGGGAGTTAAGGGGAAATGCTGCCGAATTTTTCTCAAATACTAATTAAATCTCGCTAATATGTGTTCACATATGGGACCTAATATTCAAAGAGTGAGTTAGGATTGCAAACGGCCCTTTTGTAAGCCTAGAATTTGGTACCAATTTACAAGTTGACCATTATTAATTGAAATCATTTTTTTAATTTAATTTACAGATGGATCGAAGTTGGATGTATGAATTGCGACGTGATAGTGAAGAATATTTGGGTCGCGTTGATGAGTTCATAAAATTCGCAGAGAGGTATAGAGTGAAGATGAAGGAAGCCGACATTTCGTGTCTGTGTAGAGATTGTAAATTTTTTTTAAGATTTGGGGACTCCGAAGAAATTAGAGCTCATTTGATTTGTCGTGGATTTAAGAAAAGATATACATATGGTGAGGAATTTGGGGAAAGTAGTTGTACCAATAAGAATTCTAACCGTTGTGAAGATAGCGAGAGAATGTAGAGATTTTGGATAATTTTGAACTTGATTTCAGCCATGATGATGTGAATGTCGAAAATTTGATAATGTTGAACTTGATCGCAACGACGATGATGAGCTGGAGACGGATATCGCTGAAAATGTAGTACACGAGTATATTGATAATCTGGAGGACATGTTACATGATGTGGAAGATGAAATTAGTGATAAAAATTATGATAAATTTCAGTACTTGTCTAATGAATCCAAAAAGCCGTTGTATCCCGGGTGTACCAAATTTACGAAACTGTCAGCTGTGTTGAAATTATTTAACTTGAAAGCAGACAGTGGTTGGAGCGATAAGAGTTTCACGTCCTTATTAAAGCTTTTAGGAGAAATGCTCCCAGATAAGAACGAGTTACCCCGTACAATATATCAGGCGAAGAAGTTGATATGTCCGGTGGGTTTGAAGATCGAAAGAATACATGCATGTCCGAATGACTGTGTATTGTATCGTAATGAGTACGAGGCCATGCATGTTTGTCCCAAGTGCGGTGTTTCTCGGTATAAACGTAAGGACCAGGGCACTACTGATTGTGACGACGGCAAAAAGGGCCGGCCTCCGGCTAAGGTGTTGTGGTACTTGCCGATAATACCGAGATTCAAACGGTTATTTGGAAATCCCAAAGATGCAAAGTTATTGCGTTGGCATGAAGAAGGGCGCAAAAGGACGGTAAACTAAGACACCCGGCTGATTCTCCTCAGTGGAGAAATTTTGATAGACGATTCAAAGATTTCAGTTCTGAGATAAGAAACCTCAAGATTGTGGTGAGCACAGATGGAATGAGTCCGTTTGGAAGCATGAGCAGTCGGCACAGTACTTGGCCAGTTCTGTCAGCCATCTACAATCTTCCTCCTTGGTTGTGCATGAAACGCAGGTATATAATGATGTCATTACTAATCCAAGGACCCAGACAACCCGGAAATGACATAGATGTATATCTCGCACCATTAATTGATGACCTCCAAAAATTATGGCGTGATGGCGTCTCGGTGTGGGATGCGTACATGAAAGAGACCTTTAACTTGCGAGCTATGGTGTTTTTGCATAGTACATGATTTCTCCGCGTACGGGAATTTATCGGGTTACACTTGTAAAGGAGCAAAAGCGTGCCCTATTTGTGAAGATGATACGCAGGTGCTGAGGTTGAAGAATTGTCAAAGAATGTATTTATGGGGCACCGTAGGTTTCTTCCAATTAATCACCCATATCGTAAGAAGAAGAAGGCATTCAACGGGAAAGTTGAGCTTGGAGTGGCCCGTCGTCCATTAGATGGGAAGGGTGTCTTCGAGCGTGTTAAAAACCTTGATGTTGTGTTTGGAAAGTGTGCCACAAAAATGTCGAAGAATATTTGGAAAAAGAGGTCCATATTTTGGAACCTACCTTACTGGGAATATTTAGAAGTGAGACATTGCATAGATGTCATGCATGTTGAAAAAAATGTCTGCGACAATTTGACTGGTTTATTATTGAACATTCCAGGGAAGACTAAAGAAGGTATCAAAGTTCGAAAAGACATGGTAGAAATGGGAATACGACCCGAGCTTGCACCGCAGGAGAAAGGGAAGCGCACATACCTACCCCCCGCAATGTGCACAATGTCGAAGAAAGAGAAAATAAACTTTTGTGAATGCCTCCGTAGTATTAAGATCCCATCAGGGTATTCTTCGAATATTAAGAAGCTGGTGTCGATGAAGGACCTGAAACTGGTCGGTCTGAAATCTCACGACTGTCATGTTTTATTGACACATATGATTCCTGTTGCAATTCGGGGGGTTTTACCAAAGCCCGTTCGTCAAACCATTACGAAGCTTTGTTTTTTCTTCAATACAATAAATTTCAAAGTGATAGACCCTCTAATACTGGACTCTTTGGAGGTGGAAGTCGTCGCTACTCTTTGCCAACTTGAGACGTATTTTCTGCCATCTTTTTTCGATGTTATGGTTCACCTTGTTGTTCATCTAGTGAGAGAAATCAAGATCTGTGGTCCTGTGTTCCTGCGGTATATGTATCAATTCGAGAGATACATGGGAATTTTGAAAAAATACATAAGGAACCGACATCGACCCGAAAGTAGCATTGTAGAAGGATATTCCACAGAAGAGGTGATTGATTTTTGCACCAACTACATGACCGGTGTCTGTCCTATTGGCGTTCCAAAGTCTCGATATGAGGGAAGGCTCCAAGGAGTCAGGACAATTGGGTTGAAAGCCGTAGTTGCTGATAGAGATGAACTACAGAAGGCACATTTTTTGGTACTACAGCACATGACAGATGTTGCTCCCTATATAGATGAGCACATGACAATCCTTCAACAAGAGTACTACACGAGAAGTCAGAAGTGGCTTACCAACGAGCATAATCGTTCATTTGTAGGATGGCTGAGAGAAAGGGTGCACTCACACCCCGATATGAGGCCCGTAAATGAAATTGTTCGACTGCTGGGCGAAGGACCCCGAATTGTTGTTAGAACATTCCAAGGATACGAAATTAACGTATATACATTTTACACTAAATCCCAAAGTGATAAGAGCACGATGCAAAATAGTGGGGTGATGTTGGTGGCGACGTCTCAAGAATTCGGTAGATCCGGAGATTCCCGGTCGGTTTTTGCATCAAAGTCGTATTATGGCGTTATTGAGGAAATTTGGGAGCTCATTTACAGTCCTGACCTCAGCATTCCCTTGTTTCGGTGTCAATGGGTCGAAGACCGGGGTGTTAAAGCTGATAACGACGGGTTCACACTCGTTGATTTTAATAAAGTTGGGTATGTTGATGATCAGTTTATACTCGCCAAGCAAGCAACCCAAGTCTTTTATGTCACTGACCCGAGTGATAATAGGTGGAGCATCGTCCTATCTGGGAAAAGAAGAATTGTTGGGGTAGAAAACGTCGTCGACGAAGAAGAGTATGACCAGTTCGACGAAATACCTCCATTTTGTACCGACATGCAAACTGAGGTAGCCTCAATTGATGAACAAGACGAAGCAAACTATTTGCGATCCGACCACAATGAAGGAATATGGGCCGAATGTAATGTGAAATTAGCGAAAAAAAAGAGAAAAAGAAAAAAAAAGAGAGATGTATAATATTTATTTTGTTTAGAAAATAACTTTTTAATTATCTTGTTTGAAAACAACTTTTAAATAATATTCTAATTAAAATATTTCTATTTCAAAACAACATAAAGGTTTTTACATATTAGTTCACATATTAAATATTAGTAAAATAATATTTCCAGTTAATATATTTCTATTAGGATTTTGAAAATTAGTTGAAATATTACATTTCAGTAAAAAAATATTGGCGTTTCAAACATTTCGAGTTCAAATAATACGTAAACTTATTTATTGTCACTTTCAAATAATATAAAAAATAACAAGTTAAACCACGCAATGTTGTCAATAACTTAACACACGGCCTTTTATTTAATAATACGTGAGGAGAATAGTACTGTACACGGATTATTAACTAAAATCCACACAAAATGAGGAGAGCTACACGGCTTTTTAATGAAGGTCCGTGTAGAAAGGTAATCGCACACGGATGTTAGAGTAAACGTCCGTGTGTAAAGAGTTTAGGGTTTAATGGGGATGGGGGCTACACGGATTGTTAAAGGTAAAATCCGTGTTTAATGGAAAAATTTGGTATAAAAGGCAATCTCCTCCCGGTGCCGTTTTAATCAAGTAATTCTGATCAAAAGAAATTAAGAATTACTTGGAAAATAACTTTGTGCTATTCAGATATGGGAAATCGCAATCCTCCAAAAAATCCGTGTATAATCTGACCATGTGGACGAGGTGATAAATGTCCTAACTGCGGGAAGAATGGTCTCAAGACTCACATAATTCAGTGGGAGGATGTACCCCCGCCACCTGTGGTGGAAGTCTCTTCTCATTTAGAATCCGAATCCTGATCCTGAGTCTTATGAAGGTGATTCGGATTCCGATCCTGATGATCCTTACGGTCCACGCGGTCAGTTTGATGATCCCAAAGTTTGGTTAAGGTTGAGAAGAAGCAAGAGAGTATGGGAAAATGTAAACAAGAAAGGAGGCAAGCGAGCGAGATATTTTCCTGAAAAGAGAAAAAGGGGAGGCAATTAGTGAGAAAGAATAGTTTTTAAATTAGGGATAGAGACTTATATTGTTATATATTTTATGTTTTTGTTTTGGTATTAAGTGATGTATCCAGTAACTATTCCTATGTTATTAATATATGAAGTATTTTTATTTTTTATTCTCTTGAACTCTATTTTATTTAACCTTTTTGTTCTATTCACATTTTTGAACATTTACACTTTCCAAATTTGAATTTATGATGCATGTAAAAAAGTTAAACAAATCTTGTCTTAAAAATTTAGCAAACTTGGAAAAGTCCATTTGAGGACAGACAAGTATTAGTATTTGGTTTTAAATATTAGTTCAAATATCAAATATTAATAAAAACTATTTATATGTCAAACATTTCTAGGTCAAATATCAAATATTAGTTCAAAATAATACATATAATAATTCATTATCACTTCAAATAATACAAAAAATAAGAAGTAAATTCACTTAATATTTTTAATTACTTTCTGCACGGACTTTTTTTTAATAATACGTGTAGAAGGGTCTTTCTACACGGACGTTTAACGGAAAAGTCCGTGTAGCTCTCCTTCATTCTACACGGTTGTTCGGTTAATATCCGTGTAGAAAGAGGGTTACAATATAATAAATGACTTGGCTCGCGCCGCTTCGAGTCCTTTGCCAATTTCACCTATCTATTTCTCGAAGCCCGAGTACCCTCGTTGCGATTTCTCCAAATGCTCAACCTTCCTCTCCAACTCAGATTGAAGAACTTCTCCCGGGAGGCTGCATGTGCCTGTTCTGCCTTCAGAGGAGGGAGAAATCTGAGTTGGGAGAGGAAGGTTGAGCATTTGGAGAAATCGCTTGCTGTGGAGTTGTATTTCTAAAAAGAAAATAATCCCTATGAAGGTTTGGTACAGGAACTCAATGCTCAATTGCAGGTTTTCAAATATCTCGGATGCAAGTTGCAAAGGCAAAGAGGGAACAAAGTTGAAGGGGAAAAAATGTTGAGGCAAAGCTGAAGGGAAAAAGGTACAAGGTAATCACACACGGATATTAAACTAAAAGTCCGTGTACAAAGGGTTTAGGGTTTAGATCTCTAGAAGGGAGCTACACGGTCTTTTAAATAAAAGTCCGTGTAGAAAGGGTAAGAGACACGGATATTAGAATTAAAAAGGGGCGGCAATTAGTGAGAAAGAATAGTTTTTCAATTATGGATAGATACTTATGTTTGTTATATATTTTATGTTTTTGTTTTGGTATTAAGTGATGATGTATCCAGTAACTATCCCTATGTTGAAATTAATATATGAAGTATTTTTATATTTTGTGCTCTTGAACTCTATATTATTTAATTTCTAGTTACAAATTAAGACTTGAGAGTTGGTCCGATGGGCATCGGACATACTCTGCTTACGATGGGTTTAATCACCGTCTATTTGCTTTAAAAGTCATGCAGAATAGTTTAAAATTCGTTCGTATCTGTTTCAGTTTCCGTGCGGACATATTTTAAATTAGATCGGACGGTCATCATCGATGAACATGAAAGTAGGTCCGATGATTGATCGGGACCGTTCAAATCATAGATTACAACCTTTAATCAAGTGCAGCAAATTTTGATGGAATTTTAACTTTATTTACCCATCCATCAAGCTGTATTATCTTAGATCTTTGAATTTTAACTTGTATTATCACAAAAATCACTATAAAAAATACGTACATAACATAACATATGCAGCTTGGGTCCGATGCCCATCAGACATGTATCTAGTGAGTTCGATGACCGTCCGATCTGCTTTAAGATCACGCCAGAACTTTCGCGTCTGCTCTAATTTACGTGCGCACGAATCTTGAAATAGATCGGACGGTCATAGAGCCCATCGAACTCACTTTGGGTCCGATGGGCATCGGACCCAAGCTGCTCTCGTACATAACATATTAAATCTTTTTCATCATCGTTGAACATAAAAGTAGGTCATCATCGTTGAGAAAAAGGTTTAATAATTCGTTCGTATTTGCTTACGATGGGTTTAATCACCGTCTATTTGCTTTAAAAGTCGTGCGAAATAGTTTAAAATTCAGTTGGTATCTGTTTCAGTTTCTGTGCGGACATATCTTAAATTAGATCGACCGGTCATCATCGTTGAACATGAAAGTAGGTCCGATGGGCATCGGACCTACTCCGTTCTCTTTAACTGAACATCCGCGTAGAAATGCAAAGGGAGCTTCACCGACGTTTAGTTAAAAGTCCGAGTAGAAATGTATCGTACACGGATATTTAATTAAACATCCTTGTAAAAAGGGGAGGGAACGTGAGGCGGAGAAAAGCCAACCTAGGCGAAAATTTTCGTAAAATTTCTTTTGAATTTTTGGGAGTCCCATCAGGGAGCTAAAGGAGGGAAATTCGAAAAAATTTATCCACAGAGAGGATGCATAGAAGGGCTTTCATAAACTCAAAGGTAACATAATATCTGTGGTTATATCGGACCGTCTAATCATTATGATGCACAAATATTAAAGGATCTTGTGCATCATCTAGAACCAGATCTAAACAAAAATATTATGTTACATCAGAGAGTGTGGAAAATCTACCCACCACCTAATATTTACTAATCACCTAATACATGTACAACAATACATACGAAAATAATTCAAAAAATATATTTTTATTTTTTTTACATCTTATATGGCCAAATAATACTTATACATATTATTTGTATAAACTTTCATCATTGTATGTCCCTTCAAATTATAAAAATAATTTTGGACCGTTCATTTTCCCGCGGAAAATCAACGGTCGATCTGCAATGAAATCATTCCATATCTGTTTTAAAATGATCAAGGGAGAACATTGAATGTAACCAACATAAAAGTTTGGAAAATTTATTATGTATGAGGTTTGATCCAGCACGAAGTGTTTGTGGCCATACGATACTTCAATCTTCAATGAACTAGATAGATGGGTAAACAAAAATAATTTTTGATCAAACTTTCATGGAAGACAATAAATGCAATGCTCTTTGATTTGAACGGTCCCGACCAATCAACGGACTAACTATTTTTGTGCGTCTTCACAATCTCACAAGGCAAGAGTTTATGTTTCATGAAACATAAACTCTTGCCTTGTGATATTGTGAAGACGCACAAAAATAGTTAGTCCGTTGATTGATCGGGACCGTTCAAATCAAAGATTACAGCCTCTAATCAAGTGCAGCAAATTTTGATGGAATTTTAACTTCATTTACCCATCCATCAAGCTGTATTATATGAGATCTTTGAATTTTAACTTGTATTATCACAAAAATCACTCTAAAAAATGGGAACAGCTTGGGTCCGATGCCCATCGGACCTACTTTTGTGTTCAACGATGATTTCCGTCCGATCTACTTAAGATATGTGCGCACGGAAACTGAAATAGATACGAACGAATTTTAAACTATTACGCATGACTTTTAAAGCAAATAGACGGTGATTAAACCCATCATAAGCAAAATACGAACGAATTATAAAACCTTTTTTTCACCGATGATGACCTACATTTAATATGTTATGTACGAGAGCAGCTTGGGTCCGATGCCCATCGGAACCCAAAGTGAGTTCGATTGACTCTACGACCGTCCGATCTATCTCAAGATCCGTGCTCACAGTAAATTAAAGAAGGCGCGAAAGTCTGGCGTGAATCAATCTTAAAGCAGATCGGACGGTCATAGAGCCCATCGAACTCACTTTGGGTCCGATGGGCATCGGACCCAAGCTGCTCGTGTACATAACATATTAAATGTAGGTCATCATCGGTGAAAAAAAGGTTTTATAATTCGTTCGTATTTTTCTTACGATGGGTTTAATCACCGTCTATTTGCTTTAAAAGTCGTGCAGAATAGTTTAAAATTTGTTCGTATCTGTTTCAGTTTCCGTGCGCACATATCTTAAAGTAGATTGGACGGACATCATCGTTGAACACAAAAGTAGGTTCGATGGGCATCGGACCTACTCCGTGCTCTTTAATTGAACATCCGTGTAGAAATGCTATGTGAGCTACACGGACGTTTAATTAAAGGTCCGTGTAGAAGGTGTTCGTACACAGACGAGAAATTAAACATCCGTGTAAAAATGTTTTTAATTTGCAAATCCCAGAAATTATTCTATGTTAAAGCTTTTGTAATTATTTTGTAAAGTCCCCATAAATTATTCTTCATATCAGGTAAGTGTTAATTTATGTTTTCAAATCAGATTATTTAGACAGCATTAAGTATTTTACTTAGAAGAAAAGTTTAAATTTTAAAGGTTTTTAAGTAACAACCTTTGTAGTGTTTATATATTGTTATTTGTTGTTGTTTTGTACTGCTAATTCAGAGCATCTACATCCCTGAAACTATCAGAGTTTCTAATCTGATGTGACAGTTTATAGACCAGTTTTCAGGGATGTAGACCAGTTTTTTATTTAGCAACTGTGCTCAAGAATTTTAGAAACTCCATAGCTGATGTGGCATTTTATTTTATTTTATTTTATTACTGATGTGGCATTTTAGAAACTCTTAGATTAGTTTCAGGGATGTGAACCCTTAGAAACTCCATAGCCTATAATTTCTGAAAATTAGTTAATAGTTACTTAAAAAAGGATCCTAATACATCATACCAAAAGAAGGGATCCTCATACATATACCACAAATTTAAAGAAAAACTACAAAATAACTACAAAGTAAACAAAAAAAAAATAACTTAATTAAACTAGCTAGTTAGATGGTGGTGGCTGCCGTGGCCTTCTAAACCAAGCAAACCTTGGTCTGGCTGGATTGCGTCTACTTATGTAGGGCTTTGGTGGTGGGTGCCCCCTTGGGCTTCGCCGTGGCACACTTGAGGGGGGCCATGGCCATGTCCTATTCACGTAGGGAGGAGGCATTTCGAAGCCGGGAGGGACTGCGGGAACTTCGGAGGGACTTCGGGAGGGACTTCGGCAGGGTTTGAGGGGGGCCTTGGCCATGGCACATTTGACTCGGGTTGAGGACATGGCCATGGCACATTTGAGGGGGGCGGTGGCACGGCCATTTGAACATTCGAAATCTCAATCGGGGATTTCTCAGATTATATAGAATTTTGAAGAGTCGTTTCGTCTTCTCCTTAGAAACAATAGAAAGGAAACTTTTTGAATTCCGTTGTGAAACTGTTCAAATTAAACAAAACTTAAATAAATAATCTGATTTTTATACTTTTGTCACGGACATTTAATTACAAGTCCGTGTATAATAATAAAAAGACACGGACGTTTAATTAAACGGCCGTGTTGAAAGGTATTCGTGCAGTGTGCAAAGCTGAAGGGGAAATGGTACAAGGTAATACCACATATTTTGTTGAACTAAAAGTCCGTGTACAAAGGGTTTAGGGTTTAGATCTCTAGTAAGCGACACGATCTATTATCTAAAAGTCTGTGTAGAGGGTAAAAGACGCGGTTGTTAAAATTAAAGTCGTGTCGAAAAGGGTCTTTCTACACGGATATTTAACTAAAAGTCCGTGTATCACTCGTTCCACTCTATCACGGATTTTAAATGAAATTCCGTGTTGAAAAGGGTCTTTCTACACGGTTATTTAATGAGACGTCCGTGTAGCTCTCCTTCCTATCTACACGGATTTTAAATTAAATGTCCGTGTATTAAGGTGTTCAACACGAATGAATTAAGTGAAATATCCGTGTAGAACTAGGGTTACAATACATATTACGCGCCTGCTCTTCCAATTTTTTCATAACTTAGCTCGCGCCTTCTTTTCCAAATTTTTCGAAACTTAGCTCGCGCCGCATCGAGTCCTTCTTCCCCACCCCACCTCGATTTCATCGCCTCTCCTGTCTAACCACCTCTTAGGTCCGACAACCTACCTCTTCTTTCTCGGGTAAACACTCAACACCTCCATCTTCATTGAAGAAATTTTGGTATTTACTGCAAGTATTTAATTATTTACTTTGGTATTTACTGAAAAAGTTATATTTTTTTTATAGAACCATGTCGATTGAGGATGAGCACGTAGATATGATGGAAGAAGGCGAGCACCAAGCTGCTGCCCAATCAGGTACGGCAAAAAGGAAAAGAGGTCCGACAATGTGCACGTCCACGTCCGAGGCAAAGCAACTGGACATCGAGTTCAGTAAAAATGGGTGTGCGAAGGGTAAAAGACGGGGTGAGTACTCAAATTATGTGAGCAATTTGGCGAAGCAAAAGGCAGACATCTTGGTAGAGAGATGGGATAAGTTTTCGGAAAAACAAAAGAACGGCTGGTGGAACATTGTGAAGGTGAAGTACCTAACCAGTTAATATCTTTTTATTTAATTGTACATGAAATTAAATGCAGTAATTTGAGTGTCAATGCAGGCTCAGTGGAACATCCCGGATGACATCCCGGAGGTGGTAAAGGATAAGACTTTGAGGATAATGAATGAAGGTTCAAAGCAATTTAAAAACCCAGTAGGATACTATCCTTGGGTGACTCAAGAGAAGTGGGAGAAGTTTGTGGAGATGAAGAGCACCGACGAGTTCAAGGTATGTAAATTCAGCAAAATTACCTTTTTTCCTTTATCGATTTGAATTATGTTCGTAAATGGTGTCCGAAATAGGCACCCGGTTGCTTTTGTTGTTCCAATCAGATTATAAAGTTGAAATGGTGTTTATTTTGAATAACTGAATTAATATTAACTGAATTAATATAAAGTTGGTTTGTTGTTCCAATAAGATTTTTTTGTTTGCTTTTTAATTGGTTTGTTTACTTTTTAATAAATGGAAAATAGTAAGCTAATTTTTTTACTTTGATGTGTGAAGAAAAAAAGGTAGGAGGGCAGACGGATCGTTGCAATGAACAAGTATCCGCACAAGTTGGGGTCGGGTGGTTACCAGGGTAAAAGGGAGGAGTGGGCGAAAATACTGGAGTTGAACAAAGACTCTGACTCACCCGTGGTTAGGATAAAAAATCCTAGGGCCCAAGATTGGACGTTGGCAAGGTCCGAGTTAACCACTGACGGCAGGATAGTACTACATCCCACGTTGCGACCCGTGGCTCAGAGAATGGTAAGAGTCGTTCGTTAGAACTATGTGTAATTCAAGCGTGTTAAAAACTTTGTGTCCATCACTAATTCTTTTGCTATAACTAATTTTTCTATTCACAGTTGGAGGTGGAGGAGGAGGTCAATTCCGGTGCCCGGTCGGTCGAAAGGCAAGATGACTCCTTGTCCATAGCGCTCGGGAATCCAGAACACCCTGGCCGAGTAAGGGGCGTAGGTGCCTACAGGGGCTGGAAGGACGTATTTAATGGACCAAAACCTCGAAGGAAATCTCGTGCGAAAGTGAACAAAGACGAGATAGTTAAGCAATTGCGCAAGGAGGTGAGCGCCGAGTACGACGCAAAGATGAAGGAGTTGGAATCAAGGTTGCGTGCTGAAATTACAGCTATGGCGCAGCCAGCCGAGCAAGCACCTCCCACCCCGACGGGAGTTCGGCGAAGTAGTCAGGCATCCGGGACGTTCGAATACGATTTGGATCATCTAAAGGTAATCACTACTTGTTCGTATTCTAAAGGCAATTACTACTTGTTGGACAATATTTCAATTTAAAAATAACTACTTGCACGAAATTGCAGGACGCCACAGCATGCGAACTCGTGCTGTGGCTCTGGAGTAAGCCTCTGATTGTTGCTAAGGGCATGGTACATCCAGCAGCCGTCAAAGTGCACAATGAGTAGCTACTTTCCGGCCATGCCGCCGTACAGATTGGCAATGTCGTGAAGGGATGGGAGCACGTACCTCTTCCTGTCCAAATAATTGAGAATGGCATGCTCTGTGTTGATGATGCCCGGCTGTCATTCGTGCAATGGCCCAAGAATCAGATTATTTTGGATCAGGTAATGCATAAATAGTCAAGTTATTTTGTTACATTCAAAGCACTTCCTTTTCAAATACTTGAAAAAGGTAAAAAATTTCGATACAGACACGAGGAGATGATGGTAGTCGCACGGAGGACGTGATGTCACCGGTACGGAGGGACGAAGTAGAAGGACCTTCCCAAACAGTTACTGACCCTGCTGCCGGACCAGCAGTTGCTGACCCTGATGCCCAACCAGCAGGCCATGACCCTCCTGCCCAAACATCAGAACCTGACCCTACGGCCGGACCAGTAGTTGCTGACCCTACTGCCGGACCAGCAGGCCATGACCCTCCTGTCCAACCAGCAGGACCTCCACCTCGTCTGCTCACCGAGGAAGAATACAAGCTCCTTCCCGAAAAGGATTTGCGGGATCTCCACGACCGCTTGATGGTGGCACCCAAGGACATGACGTATGTCATCATACATGTCCCTCCGGGGATATTTCTACACGATGGCTCGACTGTAATGCTGTCGTTCACCGACTTCAAGGACTTTCTACATGCCTCGGGGTCCGATAAATGGCTCGATGTGGGGCACATCACCATTTTCCTCATGTTAGTGACCAAAAATTATTTATATCATGTGTATAGCACTGAAGAATATATTCTAATGTCATATGATAATTTTTCAGGAAGCTAATCAATAGTCAACAATGCAAGGGCAAACAGAACTTGTGTGCTTTTCTGGACCCCAGCGTACTTAGTGCGACAATAGCAGAAACTGCTCCGAAAGAGTCTATGAATTACCTATGTGGCGCGATGCTCCAAGCTACTAAGGCGAAGAAGAGATTTATTCTCTTGCCATACCACCAGAGGTTACTTCTATCTCTCTGTATTAAATATATAAATAATTGAAATCACACCATCAAGTCAAGCAAACACGTGTCTCACTATTATATATGCCAAAATATCTGGGTACTGTATGCTAAGATCCTATAATTCTTCTCCTCCCACAGCGGACACTGGTGTTTGATCATCATTGTGCCTTGCATGAGTGCGGTTTACTTGATAGATTCTTCGCAGCCCAAAGAAAGGATCGGATTTAGCACGTGCAAAGCAATCTACCCGTATGTGCAAAAGTAAGCAATAATCTTTCACTATATATGTTTGATATTTTCCCAATTATAACAAATTGTGGAATTGCTAATTAGAGTCGCTCCATTTTGTAAGGGCTTTTGCTGCATACGTTAAACAAGGAGGATTGTGCAGCACGGACAAGAAATTGGGAAATAGGTTGACTTGGAGGTGGTGGCAGGTGAGCACAACACAATTCTATAATTTCATATTTTGTTCAAAAAATTATTGTCATTCTAACATAGGCCGCTAAATGTAAATTGTAGAGCCCGCAACAGAAGGCGGGTTGGGAATGCGGATATTACATGATGATTTCCATGTTTGACTTTGTCGAAAGAATGCAATTCAGATTTCCAGATGTGGTATGTAATTCATATTAATTGTGCCTATATAATAGCAATTGATATTTTCATATTATGCTTACTTATAATTCTCATTTCATTAAATTAGCAATTGATATTTGTGACTGTCTTGAATCTATCTTTTATTGTTACTAACTAATACCAAATTATAATTGTAGCAACCATCAAAGCAAACTGAGTACAGCAAGGAGCAGATCGACTATATAAGATGTAGCTGGGCAAGATGGTTTCTATCTGAATATTGTAATGCTGAACATGGATTTGTATAACAATTTAGTGTATATATGAATTTAGCAAGCATAATTTAATGTCAAATTATCTGGAAAAACTGGCTAGCAAAACAGAATGGTATGTGAATTTTGTAGGAAAACTGGATAGCAAATTAAACTGGAGGCTAGCCCAGAAATGAAAAAAATCAAGAAAAAAATGGGACAATTCTACACGGATATTAAACGAAAGCCCGTGTAGAACGAGTTGAGTGAGCATAGATTATTTTATATTTGTCCGTGTATGATAGTTACGATACCTACACGGATGTGAATTATAAGTCCGTGTCAAAAGAAAACGCTACACGGACGTTAAACAAAAGCCCGTGTATGGGTACAAAGAGCTACACAGATGCTTTTATATAGTCCGTGTATGTTAGTTAAGAGAACCTCACGGATATGAAACTAAACGTCCGTGTAGAACATAGTAACTCCACATTGTTGTTACACAAACGACCGTGTAGAATGAGTACAACAGTGTAGAGTTACTATGTTCTACACTGTTGAGTGAGCATAGATTATTTTATATTTGTCCGTGTATGATAGCTACGATACCTACACGGATGTGAATTATAAGTCCGTGTCAAAAGAAAATGCTACACGGACATTAAACAAAAGCCCGTGAATGTGTACAGAGAGCTACACGGATGCTTTTATATAGTCCGTGTATGTTAGTTAAGAGAACTTCACGGATATGAAACTAAACGTCCGTGTAGAACACAGTAATTCTACACTGTTGTTAAACAAACAACCGTGTAGAAATGAGTACAGATATTCTTTTATACAGTCCGTGTATGATAGTTAAGAAAGCTTCACGGATATGAAGTTAAAAGTCCGTGTAGAAAACTAGCAATTGGACACGGTTATTTAATAAAAACCCGTGTAGATCGTTTTCGGTGAGCTACACGGATTATTTTATATTTGTCCGTGTATGATAGTTATGACAGGACACGGATATGAAATTAAACGTCCATGTAGATAGAGTAGTTCGACACGGTTGTTCTGACCAATGTCCGTGTAGAACGAGTTCGGAGATACAAGGATTATTTATTTTTTTATTGATTTGTTAAGAGAGGGACACGGATATGCAACTAAATGTCCGTGTAGGTAAAGGTTCGTAGACGGTCTTTTAGTTGCAATGTCCGTGAATAAAGAGGAGTCGTACACGGTCGTTTACGTAATATCCGATTTGCTCGGTTATATGGAGAGCGCCACAGGTAGGTGTATGTTCACGGCTGTTTATTTGGTAATCCGTGTAGAAAGCGTTAGATATACACGGGTAAATATCCGTGTCTATAGAGGGTACCTTTTACAATCAGTTGATAAATCTAACAGAAGGAGTTAATTACATTTGTCATCAGTTGCAAAACGAAAGAGATGACGTTGGGTAGTCGCACCATCTGTTCAATCGTTCCAACCATTGGCATAAGTCATTAACGTCATTGGTTATGAGCCGATGGCATATGTGTACACGTTCCCTATTGGGGCGATAGCTGTCAGTTCGGAAGTCGATTGCGAGTTGCGATTTGAACCGGCAGCAAAGTGTTTTTCTGTAGTATAGTGTTAGTTAATCATTGATTAATTGTTGACAAAATCGAGCCGATATTATCAACAAAAATTATATTAAACAATTCTAAATTTGTTCAAAATTATGCAAAATCTATCAATGCTGTATAAAACATAGCTTAATTCTCATATTTTATTTTATTAGCTATTTGAACAGTCACAACGTACGGTTGTAATAAAAAATTGTTGTAATATAAACTTTTGTTGAAATCGTTGTCAACGTAAATTATCTTGAATTATTGTCGTCTAACTTGTCATAAATGATTTGAAATTTTCACGGTTGAGTTTCAACAGCATTTTCCTAGTGTACGGGACAGTATTCATTTGAAAATTTCGGTGCTTATTCGAGGTGCACGGGACAGTATTAATTGTGGCTTTGAGATTCGTGCAGAAAATATTTGAACGATCCCAATTTTCCACAGATCAACTCAGAATTTGAGATATTTCATGGGATGTAAATTCAAGCTTGCATATAGTAAATCCCAAACAACAATATGCAGAGTTCAGACAAAATGCACACACGATTTAAAGTTAGATGGGCTAATTTTGGGCCAGGAAGCAAATAGAATAGTGACCCGGATATGGGCCTTGCTTGCCTTTGACCTTCACT
This sequence comes from Carex parvula, assembly GCA_025461045.1. NCBI lineage: Eukaryota > Viridiplantae > Streptophyta > Magnoliopsida > Poales > Cyperaceae > Carex > Carex parvula. The sequence goes on along the minus strand of JAJGRW010000366.1, from coordinate 214,096 downwards.
CCCAAAGTCTTCAAAAAGGGAGACTGAGAAAAATAACAGTTGGTTTTTGGGGTTTTCTGTCCATATTTGCTAATTACTTCATATTGAGGACCTAAATGGCATTTGTTATATCACAATCCAATTCTTTTGTTACAGTGTAAGAGGCTTTTTGGGCCGCTTTTAACGGAAAACTGACCCAAATTGGAATTCCGTATTCCTATTTCATTCACTCTCTAATTAATTATCCTGATTTGTGGTGCAGTGGTTTCCTCTCATGGATCTTAATGTTGTTATTTTTTTTCCTGAGGGAAATGAAAAAATTATTATAAAATAAATAAAAAGTTACCTTATTATCTTGTGAGGAATGGAATTATGTTTATTAACGGAAAAAAAATTACGCTGCAATACCTTTTGTTCAATTTCTTGTTATGATTAGGCTCCCAATTATATTTGTTCATTATATATGTATTGTTGCTTTAAATAATCTAGACTCAATTACGCTTTGTTCTTATTTGGGTTACTGATCTTCATTTTTTAGGGTGAACTAAAACACTAATATTTAATTCAGTGACTAAGATAATATCTTCCGTTAATAATATTTGTTAATTGATAAATAAAACCACAGTCCATTTTTAATATCAATAATAAAATATAGTATTTTTCCTATTTAAAATAAATGAATTGAATTGTTTATTCAATAATACTGCAATATTCTGAAAAAAATATACACATATTTTTCGCACAGATCTAATTTAATAAAACTTCACAACAATTGTATTAAAAATAACAAACGAATAATTTTTTTCCTTCTTAACTGTACAACTTTGAAATTTGTTTTTCTAATGCTAAAAGATCTTTCAAAGAGTTGATATCAAGTAAATCCTTATTCAACAGAACAACAGTCTATAGCATGGAAAATAATAGGAAAACTAAATCTTACATAACTCTACTGGTATAGGCAAGCACTATTATGCAAAGGTGTTCTATTAACAAACTTGTAAAAAGCAACCAAGAGTCGCTACTAATTAAACTCAATTTTTACATTCAAATACGCGAAAGGAGAACAAATAAAAATGACAAATGAAAAATTAAGAAGGCACGAAGAATAAATAACAAAACGGAAATAACAAAGAAGAATAAATTGAAAAAAATATAACCCTTCTATAAAATTGTCTCACATGGTGGTTTGCGAAAGAGTTTAAACAACAACATAAGCCCAGTACGAAAGATGAGTCAAACTCAACACTGAATATTTGGGAACATATATGGGTCAAAAAACGTCACATGGCCATTTTTACAATGTCACATGATCATTCATACATTGCTAAGTGTTGTAACTATTTGTTGAATATGTATTTGGCGACATGTATGTGTGTATATGTATCTTGAATGTCGGATGTTGAATATGTATTTGGCGACATGTATGTGTGTATATGTATTTGTTGAATATGTATTTGGCGACATTTATTTTAAATGTCGGATATTGAATATTGTTTTATGTATGTTGAATGTTGAATATTAATATTGGTTTTTCTTATATTGTAAATGTTGAATATTTCTTTAATTATGGATGTAAATGGATGTGTAATATTGTATGTTTAATAGCTAGCAAATATAGATGCTAGCTCATTATAAATTTTATACAACAAAAAAATAGAAACTATACACGGTTCACAAAAATAAACTGTGTACGAAGGGTAACATACACAGTTTAAATAAAGCAAACGGTGTATGCTTCCCTTGAATCATACGCGGTTTGTTTAGTGGAACCGTTTATATAATCCTTACTGTCATACACAGTTACTCTGACTGTATGTAAATATCTTGTTTTAGCACCCTTTTTTTTTAGATCCGACACGGTTCCCTTGTAATAACAATGTGTGTAAAGCATATATAGACACAGTTCGGCAACAATGTACAATTTATTGACACTATTTTCATACACCATGCGTACGGACACGGTTGCAGATTTGTGTGTCATTATTGTTTTTAACCGTGTATGACATTTCAGTAGTAGTGTTAAATCAATATTGATAATTATAGGATGCAACTTTTTTGTATTTTAATTTGAAAAAGTATAAGAAAAACCAATTTTGCTACCAGGATTTGATTCTCCATCAGAACATCAAATGTCCCTTTTATGGATTTTGTCTAACAATAAATAATATCTATTATTTGAAAGAAAAAATAGTATTTATTATTTTAGTTTACTTTCTGGTGTTCCTCCGTTCCTTCTGAAATGTCATTTTTAGTTTATTTCGTCACTTCTCACCGGGCTCTTTCGGATTTGATTAATTAATGTCAAAATTTGTAGTTTTCGTCCAACGATGAACAAAATTTGTAGTTTACTTGGTTGCTTTTCCTCCGAAATTTCGGTTGAAATATAGGGAATTCTTCCTACAATAAATGACATTTTAATTTATTTAGTTGTTTTTCCTTGCCTTCTGGAATTCGATTAGCGACATGTCCTGACTTCTTCTAACAATAAATAATATTTTACATTATAACACACACACATACACACATCTCAAGCATTGTACATAAGATATATAAGAAGACAGCTGTTTGACAACTTCACCTGTCACTATATTGTTCAAAGAAATATCACTAAAGCCTATATTAAATAATGATAGAGGTTTACAGTCAGGATTGATTGTGATCATTTAATTTTCTTTTGATAGTCAAATTATGATAGGTTGGCTTCAACAAACCTCGCCTTAATTTTTTTCATTTTATTGAGTGGAATTCTCATTTTTAATGCATTTCTAATGAATCAAACATTTATAAGAAGGAATTAATATAAGAATTGCTTTATAAAACTAATCATCATCAATTCTCACTAAAGTTCAAGGGGAGGTAAAGAATGGTTCTGTGGCGCTTAATTCTTCTGCTAATATCCGCAGTTACAATTCCAGTCCATAGCCAGCTTGATTCTCAGGGTAATTTCCTCTATGCAAGTTTACTGTTACAGATCTGCTCTCTCTCTCTCTGTGTCTGATATGATTTTGTTGCTTAGGACGTTGTTGGTTTCATTAATGTATAACGTGTTATACATCGTAATTTTCCTTGTTTAAGCTTAATTGTAAATTTTCCTAAAAAAGAATTTTTGGTGACTTTATTTCTTCTTACAGGTTTTCTGAGCATTGACTGTGGAATTCCCCCAAACTTTAGCTATGTAGACACTCTGACAAATTTAAGTTACGTCTCCGATGAGCAATTCATCGACACAGGAGTCAACATCCAAATCCCTCCATCAAATGGATTACCTAGAGCATTTGAAACTGTTAGAAGCTTTCCCACTGGAATTCGAAACTGCTACACCTTAAGATCCTTGACAACAGGCTCTAAGTATCTTATAAGGGCCACATTCAATTATGCAAATTATGATAAATTAAATAAACCCCCTATTTTTTATATTTATTTGGGACTCAACTTTTGGGAAACAGTAAATGCAAGTTCTCCTTTCTATCCTGAGATTATTGTCAACGCTACAGCCGATTACTTGCATGTTTGTCTTGTTAATAAGAATCTCGGAAATCCTTTTATATCTTCGTTGCACTTGAGGCTACAGAAGTCAACAGTTTATCAAGAAGTGCAAGCGACTCAATCATTGATTTTGGTGCGGAGGGCATATTTAGGAGGAAGCAAAAATATTCTGTTTATAAAGTCCGTGTACAAAGATATATTTCTTACCTGATCTCTTTCCTATTTCCACAATTTATCTAATCATTTTGACAAACTACTTGTTCTCTTTACTAGCAATTCAATGGCTAGAATGTAAGTTCGAACAGGACATTGTTGAATTAATTAAAACAGTACAATAATATGGTGATGAATACTCTTTTTGCTTCCTCCATTTCTTTTTTTGCACCAAAAATAGGTACCCTGATGATAAGTATGACCGGTGGTGGTTCCCCGAGACCTTGAAGGGAACAACAGCTATCTCAACAAACTCCACCGTACAAACTGACGACGACTTTCAGATCCCTTCTATTATGAAGCGGACTGCTGCCACCACTAACACTATCCAACAACCCCTTAACCTCAGTTGGACTACCAATGACAATTCCACAAAATTTTATTTAATTCTTCACTTCTATGAGATCCAGACATCGTTGACTGGTCCAAGGGAGTTTGATATACTTATCAACGGAAATAAGCCCTTCAATCAACCATCTATCTTGCAGACATGGAACTGGAGCACTATCTTGCTGTCAACTTTCACTATTTATAATGTCTCCCTCGTGGCTACATCAAGTTCGACTCTACCGCCTCTATTGAATGGATATGAACTGTATAAAATTACACCCGTTGGGGTCCCTACTTACGGTGCTGATGGTAACTTTCTTGACCAAATCTTCAAAATCTACTCATAACTATTTAGTCTTATTAAACCTCGAGGATTAGATTTTACAAGGTAGCTATACTGTTTTTACTTTCAGTCGCTGCCATTAATAGTATGAAGCAGGATCATCAAATAAGAAAAGGGTGGAGCGGCGATCCTTGTCTTCCAATAGTGTTCATATGGACTGGTGTCAGCTGCACCTCCAACTCCAATATAACAAGGATCACAGCCTTGTCAGTTCTTTTCTCTCTGTTTATTGTTCTCCCCTATTATCATAATACAAGACTTAAGTGCTAATTATATTCTTAATATTTTGTTTTGGAATTATGTGAGGCTGAGAGAATTACGGCCAATTACTGAACTATTTCCAACTTTTTTTTTTCAGAAACTTATCATCTAGTGGATTGACAGGTCCATTGAGCCTATACTTTGCAAATCTAAGTGCCCTTGTGTCATTGTAAGTTCCTTCAACCTCAGATCAAGTACTACTAAGTTTTTCGAATAAACATTCTTTTTTGAAATAATAATTAGAGAAGTTTAGAATATAATATTAGTGGAAGATAATGATCAAATAAAACGCAAATTTTACATATATTATTGCCATTATCTGGAATACATTTTAATTAATTTTTCACTTTTAATTAATGATTTTATCGCATTTCTTCTTAACCATTGCTTGCTTACTTTTTCAGGGACTTATCTAGCAATAATTTATCTGGATCTCTTCCTAGTTCTCTAGACCAATTAACAGTTCTTACATACCTGTATGCATTTCAACTTTAACCTTAAAATACATCTGGTTTCTGTTCTGACTAAAGGAACTTTTATCATTATTTTGTTGTTTTTTAGTGATATAAGAGGGAATAACAACATCTCGACCATCCTTCCTCTTGGACTTCGGCAAAAACAACAAAATGGAACCCTAACGTATAGTGTTTTAAACTGACTGCAACTAGCATGATTAAAAACATATCCCAACAATTGAAAGAGAGGAGCCTCGACCAGGCATGCATGCATTGCTGCGACCAGGCATGCATGCATTAAAAGGAAGGATCAAATAATTCGCATTAGACATGAAAGCAAGTTGTAAAGGGATCCAAGTTTAATTTTTTAATAATCACAATATTAAGAACTTCTCTTAATAGAATTTTTAGTTCATGACTGAAGTTAACATCTTGCTTATTAATGCAGCTATTTACCCATATTGGCAGGCGCTATAAGTAATTTCAACTGATATTATAATCTTTAATGTTTTTCGTGATAGGTTTGAAGATATAAATCCGTTTCCATCTCCTTCTACATCTCCTTCTTCGAGGAAGTATATTATAATTAAAATATCCATTGCGGTGGTAGTTGCGTTGCTAATTGCAGTTGTCATTGCAGCTGTCTTTTTGTTGAGGAGGAAAAGTAAGATATCCTTCTTCCATTTCTTGATTTACAAAATCACTGCTCTCACTTCTTATATTGTTACAGATGATATGTGTGATTAACCTGCGTATTATTAAGCCTCTAATTTACTTCAAGCTTTTATAATTTTACATGTGGAAAAATTTAAAGAGGAGGGTTCAAATATATACCTCCACTTTTTGGTCCTCTATCATGCCTCCATTTTTTAATTTCAAAGAACAAAATTTCATAACTTATACACAAAAAGTTATTGCTTTTCAAATTTTCTTTTTAATGTCCAGAAAAATGATACAGCAATTTTTACTTTTTCTATCATATCATGCCTTTTGTTCCTATAAAAGCTCATATTGATCGATTAAAATAACACTAATCTTATGCTTTTGGTTCCACAGTTCATCTACCAGAAAATGTCGACACAAATGTTAAGCTCATTCTAAACCCAAGTGCACAATACAAAGTTTTTGATTTGGATACCTTGAGAAATGCTACTCATAACTTCTCAGAAAAGAATAAGCTCGGACAAGGCGGTTTTGGACCCGTCTATAAGGTAAAATACATGTTAAAGACAGAATATTTAAAAAATGCATGCTAATGGCATTTTCTACTGTGGATCCTCAACACTTCTCTACAGTGACCCTCCAAAAGATGTCATTTCAATCTGAGGGATGAGGGGGTACTGCTAAGGATTGCCTTATCTTGGCTCAACAAGGGCGAGCAAAATCATTATTCTTAAAAATTTCCTATTATAGTTGGATCACCTTACAGATATTTTGAGCATCGATCTACTATCTCAAAAAGCTCAACATAAATTGATTTATTAATTTATATTTAAAAATGAAAATAAAATGCAGGGAACTCTTCCAAATGGTCAACAGTTGGCAGTGAAAAGACTGTCTGGAAGTTCACTACAAGGGTTGAGAGAACTGACAAATGAGGTTGAATGCCTTGCAAAGCTTAAGCACAAGAATCTTGTGGAATTGCTGGGGTGTTGTATAGAAAAGAAGGAAAATATTCTTTGCTATGAGTTTCTTCCAAATGGAAGCCTCGACAAGATTCTCTTTGGTATTTTTAGCTGAATCAACTATAACTTGTCAATATGTTAATTCAGTTGATTTTGATTTAATCCAAAGCTATATATGTATATAACTGACATCAGTGAAATTAATGCAGCAAGGGATCCACTGCAACGGTTAGAACTTGGCTGGAAGATGCGTTACAAAATAATCGAAGGAATCGGTCGTGGGTTACATTATCTTCACGAGGAATCTCGACTAAAAATTATACACAGAGATCTGAAATCAAGTAATATATTGCTTGACAAAGACATGAGCCCCAAAATTTCTGATTTTGGTCTTGCAAGATTCTTTGCGGAAGATCAAACTCAAAAAGACACCACAGTTATTGCTGGAACATTGTAAGCCCATTAATAATTGCTTTTCTTTTATAATCCACTTATTGTTTCTTGAATTCTGAAAATTTTGAAAACTGATTCTTGATAAAATACATGCAGTGGATACATGGCACCAGAGTATGTTCTACATGGAAATTTCTCTGCAAAATCAGATGTTTACAGTTTCGGTGTTTTACTTCTGGAAATTGTTACGGGTCAGAGAAATGGTTCCTGTGCGAGCTCAGGCCGTGCTACATACCTCGTTAGTTATGTAAGTCATAAGAAAGTCAAACAATTTCATTTTAATGCAATGTTACAATATTTTTGGACCTATATTCCACGTAAGTAATAAATTAAGCAATTAAGATCCAATTCATGAAGTTTATGAATTCCTTCATGTAGGCATGGAGACATTGGAAAAACAACACAATTGATGAACTAAAAGATCCAATGCTAGAGGATTTGTATCTTGAAGAGGTCACCAAATGTGTTCATATAGCATTACTTTGCGTGCAAGAAGAGCCGAGTGTCAGGCCAAATATGGAGGCCGTGAACCACATGCTCGCTGACAGTGCCATTCCAAATCTTCCTTCAAAATGGCGTCCAATTATAGATATTTTCACTAGCGAGGAGAGCTCCATAACAATACGAAGCTCATTGTCAGGGCAGTGTTCAGACACCAAAACCACAAGAAGTGATCTGGATTAATTATCTCAGCTGATTCTGAATTAGACATTATAATTCATTAGATATTGACTATATTAGTTATTGGTACAAACTACAAAGTATTGTCATATAAGTTTTACTAATACAAAGCAGATATTTCAAACACCAGTAAATATATGAATTGTTTTGTATATTGATTGAATTAATTGTTACAGAGATTATATGGTGTTTATATAGGTTAATTAGCCGTTACTTTTTCTAATTACAAAAGAGCCCTTTGTCCTTCTAATTACAGCTCAATATCAACCATAGCTATATATCCTATATTGAATATATAGTTAAAAATTCTAAAAATTGAAAACTTTGGTCTCCAAATATAATTTGATATGGAGATCATATTAAGCGATCCGGATTGACTGATTGGACTTCATAAATGGAGATATGAATGTGAAGTAAAGAATAGGATTCATGAGACGAGATCACTGCATCATAATCAGAACTACTCTGTTAATACTGCACCACACATCAGGGTAGTTAATTGGAGAATGGATGGAATAGGATGCAGATTTCAATTGTGTAAAAAGCAGTAACCTAAATTTGGATCTGTTTTCCATTAGAAACGGTCCATTAACCCTCTTACATAATCCTTAATATAAAGTGTCAGATATGGACAAACAAGCCCAAAACAATTTTTGGAGAGTTAACATCCTCTCATACATTTGACACGACAAAAAACAGTACTGAAATTCAAAGTTTACAATCAAATACTACCCATCTATTCATCGCAATGCAAGGCCCATATCTGGTTCACTATCCTGTTTATCGGCTCAAACTTAACCCATCTAAATTTAGTAATGCTATTGTATGATAAATCGTGTGTCTGAATTCTGAATAGTGTTGTTTTCGATATTTCTTTGGTTTAAATCGTGTGTTCTTTTTGTTAATCACATTTCGATACATGTTTTCTATGAAAATTAAGAAATTAAGCTTCTAGAAGTATAACATATCGAACAGTTAATGAAATAAAATATGTAGAATATATTGAGCTTGTTTTTTATAACTTTGATACATTGTGTATAATTTGGTGTAAATTTTAAAATCATTGTATCATCCGTTGAAAATTTTGATAAATTAATGGTTCAATTTTATCGATAATTGATCCATCTAAGTAGTTTTTTTTAGTGTCTAGATGATGCCACAGTAAATCAAAGTCCATCATATATACAACTCAAGGAAGAATTCGAATCCTCTGAGATATCTCAAACTTTCAGTGTTATTTCGGGAAATCTCAACTGTTCAAATATGTTCTGCACGAAACTCAAAGCACAAATAATACTGGCCCTGCGCTATCTCCGAATAGGCACCGTACACATTGGTCACGCAAAAGTTGAGATATCTCGGAGGTACGCAATCCTCAAGCAACGCGTAGTTGACTAGATCGATGTACTTAATTAATTGTTGTAATGAGTAGTTGAGTATAAAATATTTGCTAACCGTTTAAAATAATTTTCTTTATAAGAATCCCTAATAACAGTTGTGAATAATTAGATGAGCACGTTGTCTACTCTCTTAATTAATTTTGTAAATTAAATAAACAAAATGAGTATACATGATCACTCAAAAAGTTGCCAATTAATGTGAGCGCATTTTCTTTTTTGTTTTGTTGGTTTTATCTTTAAAGGCTGGAGGTTAAACTATCTAATTATTTAATTTAAATTTCGAACCTGTAACTTTTCACACAGAAATATTATTTTTGCGAGTAGATCAAAGTTTGGTACTGGCGAGAGTTAGGTAATAACAATTTAATTCTATTTTGTCGCTTTCTTCCGTGACTTTGACTTTGTCCAACAATAAATAAAATTTCTTCTTTATTTTATCAATTTCCCCCATGCCTTTTGATAATGGATTAATGACGTATACGGACTTAGGTGTTAATGGTGTAGTCTGTATATGGCAGAGATATTTTTATATTTATATTTGTATAAAGTAACTTCTCTTCGTGCTCTGTCATAGGTTAAGTATTAGCTTTATTTTGTATTCAGTATTCTATCTTATCTGTCAAAATTAACAGAAAATATATTACTAATAATACATAATTATAAAATAAATTGATAATTTATATAATTTAACCAAAAATTATAACAAATAAATAAATGTGTTAAACACTTAATTAACGTACTCGCCACAAGTACTCAACACATGCAAATTGTATCATCTTTCTGATTGGTCATGATTCCTTTCTATTTTTTAAATGTCATTTAAATGAACTTTTGAATTGATTGATAATCAATTGGTCATGTATTCATTTCTTTCTAATTTTTATATCATTTAAAGAATGTTTTTTTTTTTTGAAAACTTGGTAGGGACTACCAAGGCTATATTTATAGATTCGTTTAATACAACAGTTCCTAATTAATATTATTTAAAGAATTTTTATATCATTTAAAGAATGTTATTTGTCATTTAATATGTCATTTTGTATTAGATTTTTTTATGAAATTACGTCAAAAAAATAAATATAAGTGATTTAATATCTTATTTAATATATTATTTAAAAAATGTTATTTATTATTTAGTCTAATTTTGTTTATAGAAATATGTCATTTTGTTTGAGATTTTGTTTTGTTCTCTTATAATATGTTCCGTTGCAATGCACGAACACGATACCAGTATAGTTATGCATACAAACAGAAAAAAAAATATCATATACAGTTTCATATTTGTAAATTATTCTAAAAGATGTCAACAGTAAGAAATAACTCTCGTTTAATTCGTCAAGTTAACAAATACAATTTTTGGTCAAACAATTAATACCATTTTTAGTTTATTTTTGTCGCTTTCCTCGATCGATATCCTTCTGAAATTTGGTTATTGACACATACGGACTTCGTCCAACAATATAACATTTTATATTTATGTATATATTTTAATATCTTAAGCATTGTATGAAAGATATATAATAAGAAGGCAGTTTTTGCCCAAAAGCCTGTTTTTGACAAATACTGATTCCATGTGAACTCAAAATAAATAACCGTCACTAGTAAATATTTGTAAGTATAATAAAGAATAATAAAAATATTAAAAAAAAATAAGTGTGTTTGAGATATTTGATCATAATCGTTACTAAAAATAAAATATAAAATGTAATGCAGAAATAAAATAATTCATTATTTGACAAAATTCTATAAACAATATATTTTCTTCAGCCTTTTGCTATTATCCAAATTCGAATACTTCAGATTTCACATTCTTTTTTAGAAAAACTGTAAATTATCGGTATCCCATATCGCATTGTTGATGAGGATACAAACATTAATTTGTTTACGAATACAAATAGTAAATTTTTTTATACTAATTTAGTGTGAATATGAATGTCGAAGATATAAATTATATATATCATCCATTCCGTTTACAACACCATTAATTTACCCAATTATTTTTTCTATGTAGCAATTCATTTTTTTTTAGTTATCTAAAAAAAATTAAAACTGTGACATCAAATTCGGAAAAAATCTAAATAAGATAAGACAACTGTAGAAATTAATGGGTACCAACTTGTAGGCCGTGAAGAATTATAACGGCATCACAATTAAAAAATTAATGATACCTAATTGCTAGGAATCACTTGACTTTTTCTTCAACGGTAGGCCGTGAAGAAAGTATATGTCACCACTTGACTTTTTCTTCTTGTTTTTTAGAATTGGTTCCACAAACAAGAGAAGCACGTCCATATCACCTCCAATGTCAAGGGCAAATGTACATTTTATTTTTTCAATGGTTTTATTATTGTAAGCACTATTACTACTAGTGAAACTTTCTCTAAATTGGGATCAATTAATTTTTATTGAGTTAGAGAACCATTGTAATTTGAGTTGTTGTAATTTCAGTTATTTAAATTTAGTAAAGATTTATTTTAGTGGATGATATTTTAAATTTTAGTTTTAGTTATTGCGGTTAATTTATTTTGATGAAATATAAAAATTAGGTCGAAATTAATGTGTACCTCTCTAAAACCTCGAAATGACATATTTCCTCATTTAAATTCATAATATCATATTATCCTTCTAATTTTAAAAACTTACAAATTTATTCAATTTATTAACTCTTATGTTAAAACTCAGTTTAAATTTATAAAGTACACATTTTACCCTTTATTAAAAAATATGTAACATGTTTAAGACAAATATTTAGCCTTCTAATTTGTCTGTTTTGAGAACAAATTGTTCATTTTCTTACTTGTAACGTACACACAAGCATATGTCAAAATGTCACTGTATATGGGTCAAAAATAGAGGATACAACATTTGTCCTTGAAAGCCGATCAATTATAATATAAACATATCTCTTACATAGACTATATATTTTTCTTTTTTAATAAAAGGAAAATTGTGTAATTTATAAATTTAAAATGTTAATAAATTGGATAAATTTGTGAGTTTTTATAGTTTGAAAGGTAAATATGATATATAAATTTTAGAGGACAAAGTACGTAAATTCAAAGTTTTTGAGAGATATACATAAAAAATTAAGTAATTTGATTCATTACAATTTCAACTGAATTTCCAACATGGGTTCGGTATGGATTAAAATAATTCTAGTTCCGTCCAAGTTGGATATTGATATTTCAACAACCAATTTAAAATAATAAAGAGAAAAAATCAGAGCATATGAAAAGGTCATTGTTGTCACCCCAGATAGTACTGCCACTAAATTTACTTAAGCTTGAGCAACTTGGCCTTAATTGTTTTTTTAATCAAACATTAATATATGAGATTAACATTAGAGTTGCATTATAAAAGTAATCATAATCAATTCACAGTAAAGTTCAAGGCGTGATCAAGGATGATTATTTGGCGCTTAATTCTTCTGCTAATATCCGCAGTTACAGTTCCAGTCCGTAGCCAGCTTGATTCTAATGGTAAATTCCTGCTATCCAAATGCATTGTTACAATCTGCTCTCCCTCTGTCAGTTTATTTTTTTGAGATCTCTGTCTCTATGTCTCTCTTATTTACATATGTGTGTGTAATCAAGCGTTGTTAAAGTATGGCAATTGTTAAAGTATTTTTCTAATTTATATTATAATTAGGATATGTTAAAGTAATCACGCTGAACATATATTGAAGGTCATTATTTAAGACAACTAAAGCAATCATTTCAAGCAAAAATATTAATCATTTCTGTAGAGCAGGAAAACTGACTCGCATAGGTGTCAAAAAAAAGTATATATAGGCGAGAAATTTTTGAAAGCAAAGGTAGTTTGCAAATGTGTGATAGGAAAGAAGTGTGAGAAAAGAGAACTCTAATTTTTCAATAAATAGAATTTATTGGCATGCTATTAACATATATGTGTTATAAATTGTACATTCTTATGATTATGTTTTATAATAAATTTTCTTCAGAATGAATTTTTGGTGACTTTATTCCTTTCACAGGTTTTCTGAACATTGACTGTGGGCGTCCCGTAAACTACAAATATACTGACCCCGAAACAAACTTATCTTATGTATCCGATGAGACATTCCTCGACACAGGATTCAAATCCGAAACCTATTCCATCAACATCCTTGGTAATTGGTTTAAAGGATTGAAGGAATTCGAAACTGTTAGAAGCTTTCCCAATGGAACTCGAAACTGCTACAGCTTAACATCCTTGACACCAGGCTCTAAGTACCTTATAAGAGCAACATTCTATTATGGAAATTATGATAAGTTAAATATTCAACCTGTTTTTGATATTTATTTGGGAGTCAACTTTTGGGATACAGTGATCGCAAGTTCTTCTTTGATCTATCGTGAGATTATTGTCAATAGTACGGCCGATAACTTGCAAGTTTGTCTAGTTAATAAGAATCTCGGCAATCCTTTTATCTCTTCTTTACACTTGAGTTTACTGAATTCGAGAATTTATGCGAATGCGACTCAATCTTTGAGTGAAGAGGGTAAACTTAGGGGCAAGCAAAGATTCATTCTTGTTAAGGTCTGCGTGCAAATATCTAGTTCATACTCAAATCTTTTCTATTTCTACAATTTATCAATCTTTTTGTCAGAATTTAATCTGCCAAAGCATATATAGTACCGCGGATAACTGGTAAATTAATATTGTACTATAATATGGTGATTAATTCTCTTTTTTTCCTTCCTCCAATATAATATTGCTTAGTTAATTTACACTGAAATATAGGTACCCTGATGACAAGTATGACCGGTGGTGGTTGAACGACTTCTTGAAGGAAACAAAAGAGATCTCAACAAACTCCACCATACAAACTGATCAAGACTTTGATACCCCTTCACTTGTGATGCAGACTGCTGCCACCACTTCAAATACCCAACAACCCATTGACTTCAATTGGCCTAGCAATAACAAATCTACCAGATTTTACCTGATTCTTCACTTCGCTGAGATTAACACATCGAGTACTGGTCCAAGGGTCTTTAATATAGATTCACATACTTCTACTGAGGACGTGAATTACACCCTAACTGATAGACTATCTTCAAGATGGTTCACTACAGAATTATCAAATTATACTAATTATGATATATCAGTGGAGGGTGACGCAAGCTCGAGTCTTCCTCCTATATTGAATGCATTTGAGGTGTATATCATTTCACCTGTTGGAGTCCCCACTTATGATGAAGATGGTAATTTTCTGGACCAAATCTTCAAATGCTACTGATAACAATTTAGTCTTATTATTATTAAACATCAAGTATTATATTTTAAAGGTACGTAGCTATGCTGTTTTTACTTGCAGTCGATGCCATTAAAGAGGTCATCAAGGAAAATCAAATAAAAAAGGGGTGGAGTGGTGATCCTTGTCTTCCTACAGATTTAAGATGGACTGGTGTCAACTGCACCTCCAACTCCAACATAACAAGGATCACAGCCTTGTCAGTTATTTTCTTTCTTTTCTTTCTCGCCTATTTTCATCATACAAGACTTAAACTGTGAAGTCTGAACTACATTTAATTTTCATATTAAGGAATTATGAGAAGCTGCCAGAATTAGGTCCAACTACTGAACTATTTATATTTTTTTTTACAGAAACTTATCATCTAGTGGATTAACAGGTTCGGTGAGTGATGACCTTGGAAAACTACATGCGCTTGTGTCATTGTAAGTTCCTTGAACCTAAGATCAAGTAAGTACTTTTAAATGTAATCTAATTATTTGAATAGTGGATCGCACTCATTTTTTTTAAGGTTAGTGGATTTAAATACCTAATATCATTTCCATTGATAAAAAAAAACATATTTACAATGAGTCATATGACCCTAATACCTAGATCTACTCTTTTTATTCTCATCAAATCCTCTAAACTATGCTAAACTACTCTTAATCTTCTAATCCTATCTTATATACACTCCATCCCACTCAACTCAGGATCTGAAACATAATCATATTTATTGTAAATCGAAATCGTCGACCTGGACCAAACTTGTTCGCAACTAGGACTGAAAAATAAGTCCTTGTTAATAATCATTTTTGTTGGAAAAAACTAATTTAGTAACTAATGTTACATTTTAAGTCATTTCAGCACAATTTTTTGGGTCAAAATCAAATTAAAAATTGTAAAATTTGTTATGTATTTTAAGTCATTTATAGTGATTCTCCGGTCGATTCTGGTCTAACTTGGCAACTCCCCAATGCCAATCAAGTTAGGCATTGGCCTAGCTTTTGAACCATGTTTTAATTGGGGAAGTATATATTCAAAGTACAATCATATTTAATGTGTTGAGAGAAATGTTTATTTTGATAACATCTGTCTTACATATTAATTAACATCAGTTTAATTATTTTGTTGCATCTCTTCACTAACCGTTGCTTAGTACTTTTTTAGGGATTTATCTAGCAATAATAATCTGTACGGATCTCTTCCTAGTACTCTAGACCAATTAACAGCTCTTACATACCTGTATGTATTTCATAAGTAATCTTAACATCTGCTTTCTATTCTGACTGAAATCATCTCATACTTGTTTTGTTGATTTTTCAGTGATATAAGAGGAAATAGCAAGATGACGACCACCCTTCCTCCTGAGCTTCAGAAAAAACAACAAAATGGAAGTCTAAGATATATGTAACAATTTTTTTTTTTTGTTTATTTCCTTTATCATATGCTGTAGAACGACTGCTACTTTATTCATTTATGAACTTATGAATTGTTGTCATTTTGATATAGATATAAATACACATAATTATATATACTTACATATAATTAATTATGTAATAATAAATTCAAGGGTTTATATAACTGGCGAGGTTCAACACTAATATTTGTTTGAGGAGAAAGCAAACAAAAAAACATATTGCAACAATTATTCAGCACTTCAGCTTTAATTTTAAAAAAGTTTCTTAATTTTATGACTCAAACAAATTTTTAATCCTGCTTAATTATTAATGCCTCTTTAAACTACATGTTGGCAGGCACTACAAAGTATTTTCCATTGGCATATTAATATTTAATGTTTTGGGTGTCAGGTTTGGAGATATAAATCCTGCTCCATCTTCTTCTAAGAAGAATATTATAACATCAATTGCGGTGGTAGTCCCATTGTTGGTTATTGGACTTGTCATTGCAACTGTCTTTTGGTGGAGGAAGAAACGTATGTTCTGTTTCTTTTCTACATCCTTTTTTCCCTTCTTGATTAGCAAAATCACTTCTCTCACTTTTTTTATACTTATATATAATTTTCTATGATTAATCTGCGTGTGCATTATTAAGCCAGTAATATGTAATTTTAGTTACCCACCAAACATAAAATGTTGGATGGTAAGTCGTCATAACCAGCATGTCTCGTTATATCTGTCTTGTATTGATTTTTTTGGCTCAAGTAAATTTCTTCACCTATTTTTGGGTCTTCATTTGAGTGGTAAAAACAGAGAATTATTTACAAATTACCAAGAGTGATAGGTCTTCAATAAAAAGTTGAACATAGATACATCTTTTTAATTAATGTTTGTTAATGTACATCTGAACATTTCATATACAGATAACCAATCAATCGTCCCAAATACAAATGGAAGTTTTGAATCAAGCCTTGTAGCAAATAATCATGCCAGAAATTATGCAAATATCACAGAGGAAGGCAACTTGTATGGAAATTATAATCGATGGTCTGCCCCAATTTCACCTCAACTTGATGCAGCAGAACAAGTTTTTCCGAATATTGATAATCGTCAGTTCAGTTACAATGATCTGAAGAGAATCACAAATTCTTTTAAGAATAATATTGGCATTGGAGGATTCGGAAGTGTGTACTTCGGCCTCCTCGAAAGTCAATTCCAGGTTGCAGTTAAGATGCGTTCTCATTTGTCCACACAAGGAGTTAAGGAGTTCTTGGCTGAGGTAAGCACAACACACAATAACCCACTAAACACTTGCGAAAGTACCAGTGGTATAGTGGCTATACGAAAAGCTATAATGTATAATAATACGATGTTCAACATCTAAAAATTCTTTTGTGATAATAAGTTATAGATATGCATTTCTTTATAATTTTTTTATAGGCAAGAAACTTGGCAAGAGTTCATCACAAGAACTTGGTTAAACTAATAGGCTACTGCATTGATGGAAATTGCATGGCACTTGTGTATGAGTACATGCAGGAAGGGAGTCTACAACAAAAGCTCAAAGGTGAATGATTATACTTAATCTTGATCGTGCATCTTGGATTAACGTTGATCGTAAAATTATTATTACAGAGTGAAGAACCAATATTATGCTAACATTCTCAAATAGCAGATGATATATGGCCTTTGACTTGGAAGCAACGACTTAGAATTGCATATCAATCTGCACTAGGTACGTTAAAAAATTGCTTCTCTATAGTAAATTCTAATATATTATATTCACAATTTTCTCCATTTATTTTCAATAAAATATATCAACAAAAGAGTTCAAAATATGGAATAACAGTTAAAACAATATTCTGACTCTGATTAAATCTGTCACCATTATTGTTCTCTGGAACAAATTAATTATATATAGCATCAGACTATGGACCAATATCATCGTTCTTATAGTCCAAACAGTGAATCTAAACCGTTCAACATGATCTCCATATGAAAATGAACTTGCCGGAAAAAAAATTCATTTTTTTAGAATTTTTACTATTTTAAAATAGGTAGAAAATCAATACTTCAGAATGGTCTAGAATCTTTAGATCAAGTGGTTTTCTACCTATCTGAAAAAATAGTTAAAAAAATATGTAAATTTAGTTTGCAAGTACATTTTTATATGACAATGGAGATATTAGTACGATAGCCTTACTCATATATATGCTAAGTATTGGGAACATTATGAGATGACCAAAATATTATTTTAAATACATACATTTAAAAATATTCAATGAAGGATTGGAGTATTTGCATAAGGCCTGTGATCCACCACTTATTCATAGAGATGTCAAGACTAGCAACATTCTCTTAAGCGCAAATCTGGATGCAAAGATTGCTGATTTTGGTCTCTCCAGGGTTTTTGACTGTGATACAAGTACTTTTTCATCCCGAATAGTTGGCACTCCTGGTTATGTAGACCCTGGGTAAGATCTCTATTTTGATGTTCAATTTCATCTTATTTTTTGTTTGTGTTTTTCTTAACTTTACAACTATGTACAATGTGAACTAATTTTATCTTCACCATTACATATATATATATATATATATATATATATATAGAGAGAGAGAGAGAGAGAGAGAGAGAGAGAGAGAGAGAGCTGGGCTATGGTGAGTTGTGAAGTAAGATGTCATTTTTACTTCACGCTCATATTTTCATTTTGAAAATCCAAACAACCGATCCGAACCGCTCAACATGTTCTCTATATTTAAATGTGCTTAGAGACTAAATTTTACATTTTTTTGAATCTTTTTACTATTTATCAAGCTACTTTGAAAATCGCTGATCCGGTGGTCCAGAAAATTTTACTGTTTTTTACTGTTCACAGTGGATCAGCGATTTCAAAGTGGCTTAATAAATAGTAAAAAAATTCCAAAAAATATAAAATTTAGTCTCCAAGCACATTTCAATATTTTGAAAAAGTTTAACGGTTCGGATCGGTTGTTTGAATTTTCAAAATGAAAATATAGTGTGAAGTAAAACAACGTTTTACTTCACAACTCACTATAGCCTATCTCTCTCTATATATATATATATACACACACAGATAGGAAATGTTTTCATCTTAATTACATAACAAGTGATGATCATCCTGGACACAAGTGTGTGTTTGTTTGTTGGAAGGGTGGGAGGTTTGTGTACATCTGTTTTCAATTTTGTTGTGCAAATATATATATAGTTGTCTGCTTTGGAAGGGTTGGAGGTTTGAGTACAAGTGTAATTATTAGTTGTCTGATTTTTGGAGATTAAAAATGTGTTTTCTTCTTCTTAAATAATAGTTAAATAATTGTGTGCACCTTCAGGTACTATTTGTTCAATCAACTAAGTGCAAAAAGCGATGTATATAGCTTTGGAGTTGTCCTATTGGAGATCATCACAGGTCAGCCACCTATTATCGTGGGACGGGGCGATTTGACACAATGGGTGCGTCAAAAACTATCTGGAGGAGACATTGAAAGCATAGTTGACCCCAAGATGCAAAACAAGTATGACATAAACTCAGTTTGGAAGGTTACTGAGGTAGCATGTAGCTGCACTGAGCACACCTCTTCTAGAAGGCCAACCATGAGTGCAGTCGTTTCAGAGCTCAAGGAATGCCTCGATTTGGAAATCTCAACAGAGAAACTGCACAAGGAAAGTAGTACAGATAACTTGGTAACTGATGTAAATCAGGATATCGCTTTTGAGATGGCTGACATGGGCGGCATGCAAGAGTCAGGTCCCAGTGTCAGATAATTCTTTCTGCTATGTCTCTTAATTATTGCATGCAAGGCATTCTTTCTGCTCCGTCTCAACAATTTGATTGAAGCATTTGCGAACATTTTTTTTTAATGTTGGAACTTTATTTTTGTTTTGTTGTTATCAACGTAACAAGAGTTTGAACTTGGTTTTTGGGTTTGATAATGTACTGCGTTGTATACAAATTTAATTATTTCTCATTGTGCCTTTGTCCTGTCTAAATATAAAAACATGTGATTTTATCCGGAACTGGCAATATTTAATTTCATATTTCTCATTCTATCCATAAAAACATGTTTTTCTTTGATTTTTACAGTGCTACTTTTACGTTTTGGTCCATTTATCATGAATGCAAAGAACAGGCATTAATTATTTGTTAAGTACATCTATTGAGAGGATCTTTATCTGAATACCAGCAAAGCATGAGAAAGAGATAGGATCTCTTCTAGAAAGCAACAAGTCTCTACTCTGATGGCTCTTTGAGCTCAGGTAAGTTATTTGTCATGGACCAACCAACAAAAACACTAAAAGAGTGATGGACCAAACTGGGACTACTAACTTTCACTATAAATTAATATATTTTTTAACCCTAATTCTACTTGCGTTCATATCACAAGTGCATGATCCTACCGTGTAGTATAATTACGGTGTCGATCCACAGGGATAGCGTATTGGATTTCTAACAATTTTCACTAGTTTAGGTACTTGAGGGGTTTTGAAATCAAGTTTGGAATAGTTTTTTAATAATAAAAAGGTAGGGTTCAATACCCTCAAGGTTTATGCGGTGGCGTTAATTGTGCTAAGGTTAGAATTAAACGGTAAAATAGAGATTCTCTAGGGATCAGGTGCTTTATTTCTAAATTATGCAAAATATAAATTTAGACGTCTCTCTACCCCGCATGCGAGCTGTCACCCCGCATACGGCCCATATTGTCCCACAGCTACCTCGCATGCGGCACTGTCACTACCCCGCAGGGCGTGCTGGTTTTTTGTGTATGTGATTTGAAAGGTTTTCCGATCTTGTGATCAGTTTTTGGGGTATCAATTCAAAGTATTATAGGTATGCAATTATCTTTCTCACACAAACACAATTAATCAATCCCTATTCTAGCCCTCAATTAAATATCTCAAAGACCCTACCTAATTAAGGTGTTTCCTAATACGATCTAAATTACCAATTTACACTATCTTGCCAAGGGAGCCCACTAGGTTCTAACCCTAGTCTTTGAACCGCTGTCAGGCCTTGTTAGCCGAAGTATTACTTATACTTACATGCATTATCCCCTCACACCGGGATGCAACAAAATCATGCACATATTGGTATGTGGAGGTTTACTGGCATATAGTAGACAGAACTATGTATGCAAGGATTTAATAAAAATGGTTTAAACAATAAAGCAAACTTAAATCAACATACACACAACATAAATTTATATTAAAACATAACTCAGAATTCGAGTACAACCCTCACCCTAGAGATGAGAGAATTAGCTACTCATGGCCATAACAAAATAAAAGGAATAAAATAAAGAGAACATAAATTACAACCCAATTGAAAATGGATGAACTTTTGCCTCCTTAGATGACATTTTCTTCTCCTGCTTGATTTCCGATGGCTACTCCTCTCTCTCTAAGTACTCTCTAACCTAACATAGAAATGAGGATTGCTAATCTTTATTCTATGGACTTAACACAATTAAACACGCACACTAAAATCAATTATAAGAGAGATATTTATAGCGTTCCTAATATGAGAGATGAGTAGTGGAAGTAGTGGAGGTAGTACAAACTTGGAGTGCACTTCAAGTTTGCTTAGATGAAGGCAAAATAGCTATGAAAGCTTGCTGCTGAAGAAATTGCATCCATCTGGAAGATTTATGGCAAAAATAGCATCAACGGTGGAGATTTGATCAGAATCTACACAGTCCACGGATTGAGTCCACAGATCGTGCGGCATAAATATATGCTGCATGCGGCATAGGGGACCCCGCACAACTTCCCGACTTAGCGTATTTTGCCATGTCGCATGTTGTGCACTCCGTGTGAGGTGTTGCATGTTCCATGTGATGCCTTGTTTGGTGCTATCTTCAAAAATCACCTAAATTGAACACTTTTGCTCTGTTTTTGGCCTAAATACGCAACTTTCTCAAAAATCTGCAAAAAAGACCTAAAAACACATTTGCGGTAAATAAATTGGGAAAATAGCTACTTTGCATTCGCCTTTTACCATTTTTTGGAAGAAAAGATATGGATTTTCACTATATGTTTTGGCTTCATCACACCCCCCAAGCTTAAACTTTTGTTTGTCCTCGTACAAAACAAGCAAAACTACTTGGGTAGGTTGGCTAAAAATTGGCCCTTGAATAAGATTTTCAGAGATATTGATAAATTTTCTAAGAACTAACATAATACAAAAATGTTTACTCAATTCCTAATATTTGTACTTGCTGAAATTCTTAGAAAATGGAAATTTTGCATTCACAACAGTTTGATTTTGATTAGAAATAATTTGAAAAACAACCCGTCCTACATATATTATGGTAAAAGAGATCTTAAAATCAATCAATACTCATTTTTCATTCCTTCAAATTTTCGATCCCTTATTTGAATTAAAACTTTAAAGACTAAGTATGTTAGTAGAATGGAACTTTATTGAAAAAGTAAATTGCAAGAAAGTAAATACACCTTACTCAATTTAGCTTTACCCTTCTATCGCGTAGATACAAACGAGAGGTTATGCGTTCCAAATGCAACTAAGGATTTCATCGGGTGATTCTTCTATTGCATAGATACAAATGAGAGGTTATGAGTTTCGAATGCACCTAAGGATTTCATCGAATCCCAATTTGAAACACAGTGGTGGGACCTATTTTGCGTCCTCTTCTAATAATTATTATTTTTGGATTTTTGGTGGGGCTTATTTTATGTCCTCTTTTGGTACTAGTTGCATCTACTATGAATACACACAATCTCCAGATATTTATATACATATCTAAAAATTATCTTTTATAATTTTTGTCAAAATATAGGGGTCTCAATTTAAAAAGGATGTATGTAGAAAATATTCCCAACTATAAGAAATTTTTGCTTACATAATGCATAAGGAAAATCATCTTTCAAAAATATTTCTTTTCTAATCAATATGTTGTTCGCCTTAGCCTTTCCATGTCCAAATTTTCAATCAAGTGTCTTGGAGACTATGCTACTTTTTCATTTTAGGAATTGCCTCAACTCAATTGTATGGATGTAAATCTTTTGAAAAAATTTCAAAATCCCGTGTATTTTTATGTGTGGACTCTACCTAACCTATGACCCTATTAATCCAACACTTTATGCAATCTCAAACAATTAAGTCTAGTCATGCAAGACTCTATTTTTATTACTTCAGTAAACATCCTGACAAGCTCGCAATCTCAATCAATTAAGTTTAGTCATGCGAACCCTATTCATGGTCAGGTAAAAAGCCTAGTTATATCCTCTAAAATTTGAAAAAATTAACCCTAAAACCTAAAATACAAGGGTTCAATCCCCTCCCCCAAGCTTAAACCTTGAATTGTCCTCAATGCAAAGGTAAAATCTTCGAAGAAGATCTCAAACCCTGGGTCAGAACTTACAGTCAGAATTGACGAGGATAGGGTTTGACCTCCAAACTGTACCAAATTCCTTGTATTTATGCTTATTTTAGTGTCAAATACATCCAAGAACCAAGTTATTGCCAAAATCTATTTAAGTTACAGAAAATGGAGCAAATTGTAGTTCTTCTCGCAAGCTTTCCAAAAAGTGATAGAACACTAAAAACGGAGTTAAGGATCATGAGTTATGCCCGTTTGAATTGCAGAAATTCAGAAGACAACACAGAGGAAATAGAGCCTAGTGCGGACGTACTGACCCGGAGTGCAGACGCACTCAGCCATCAGAAGATGAAAACAAAAAAGTTCGAGCCCAGTGCGGACGCACTAAGGCCGCACTCTGGACGCACTCAACGACACACAGTTCGTATTTTGGGCATATCTTGGTCATACAAACTCCGATTGATCGTCGTCTTGGTTGATTTTGTCCATGGATCACCTTCTATGTCTGCCCTGTGGCTTAGGCGTGTGGCCTCGGAGGTGGTGCGCGGCCTGGACTTGGAAGAGTTTTCTTGGCTAAAAATCAAAAGCTAAGGAAGAAGAGAAAGGTTTGAAAATTGGAAAGGATTGTGAGGAGGAAGGAGGGCCAGGATACTCTTCTTATAGAGGAGTAGCAAATAAGGAAAGTGTTGGCTGGAGTGGAGATAGTGGGGGAACCATGATCCATTCTCTATTTTCAAACAGCCAAAAATAAATTTTTCTGTAAGCTAAAAAATAGAGAAACACCCAAAAATAGCCTCTAGTGTGCCGCACACGGTGTCCCGTGCAGTTTGGAAACTTGGCTAACACTTTCCTAATCCTATTCCTGACACAATTCTACCTATGCCGCATGCGGGTAGAGTATGCTGCATGCGGGCCCAACTTGATCCCTGGTTCCTACATTTTTCTTTGGCCAGTCTGGTTGGGTACCGCACACAGTTCGAGCATACCCCATATACGGTATGGAATGATACTGTACGGGCAGTACACTGAAATAGAAAAATAATTTTTCCTGTCCTTGGTTTCTTCCTATGTCACAATTCCAAACATCTACCTGTCAGTTCTGGTTTTGAAAGTTTACCCATGACTCTAAACTGGAAATGAAAGTACATAAAAATAAAGATAACCGTTGGCTGCCCTCCACGCGACGCTTGTTTCAAGTCGTCAGCTAGACCTTTCCTTGCTTAATTGGATGGAGGTAGGAAGAGTGCTCCTTCGGTTGAAGGGCGCACATCATAACGTTGATCATCATTGGTTGCAATGCATCGAGTTGATTCTCGTCGGTTGACCTTTGGTTCCCCCAGGAGCTTGCCTCTACCTCGCGAAAAACTCAAAAAATCATGAGCCAGTTGAGCTACTTGATTTTCTAGGGTCTTCATTCGTTCGCCTATTACATTGACTTTATTGCTGATCTCATCTATTGTTCTCCCCTACCTTCCAAACAACTTGTCCATAACATACTCGATGTATGGCTTGCATTTGCTAGTATGGTTGCTGTGGCTGACCCTGCTGGTAGTTGGGTTGATATCCTTGCGGATTTGCAGCTCTTTGGTCGTTCTTGTAGGGGTAGTTCGCTTGATTCCTCAAACCTTGGCCGAATGTGTTAGTATTTTGGTTGTTAGGCTTGTAAGAATTGTTCACCACGTTGGCTTGCTCTACTTCTACCTCCGCGAGAAGTGAGCATGTGTCTTCTAGGTTGTGAATGTCTCCACATGATTGACACAGTGCTACGCTTGCCACAATGCCTTTTTGTTTGGAAAGATCATTGACAAGCTTACATAAGGCGTCAAGCTTAGCATTGATGGCAGCATTGCTACTGACTTTAGGTTTGCCAGCTGTGGTACTCTTCACGCTTTGTCCTAGAGTGAATAATTCTGACTTTGACATAAGTCTGCGATGGTCTTCTCAGCTCCTTTGGCATCCAGGTTCATGAAAGATCCTCTGGCGGTTGAGTCTATTGCTTGTCTAGCATAGGGTTGCAATCCGTCGTAAAAGGATTAAAGCGTGAGCCACTTCTCTAGTCCATAGTGAGGACACTCCCTCTCGAGGTTCTTGAAATGGTGAGGACACTCCCTCCTAGGGAGAGTGGGAACAGGCAAAGACGGAGGTTGTCAAGTATGACTCCATTCAACTTGACGCGTTGCAAGCATTCTTGAACTTGTTGAGGTGGATCAGAGGGTTCTCGTCTGATCTTCCTTCAAAAATACTCCTAGTCAAGTTGACATAGGTGCTCTTAATGTCGAAATTGTTTGCCTCTATCTCGGGCATGATGACGCTACTTTGATCCTTCAGATCTAGTGGAAGGGCGAAGTCCCTTAGCGACCGTGAATGTTGATTTACCGCCCCAACAGTTAGTGACGTTAGAGGTGCAATGGCGGTGGCTGGAGGAACGCTAGAGTCACTCATGTTTGAAGCTAGCTCGTCTACAGTTACACCTTTCTTGGTTTGGCGAGTGATTCTCGCCTTTGGTTAAGGAGAAGGTAAGATAACGTCCTTCTTATTAGAATTGTTAGTGGTACGGGGTGAATGCACATCTTATCCAAAGAAAAGAGGTAACCAATTAACACAAGGGCACTGAATGCACATCTTATCCAAAGAAAAGAGAGTACGTACCAAAATACAAGGCGGTGGATGCACTTCTTATCCAAAGAAAAGAGGAACCAAATGCACTTCTTATTAGTTTAATTTTTTTTGTTTTGCTCATCTAACAAAGAAGATTTTTTTTATTCTTTTTTTAGTACTTGGTTAAGGATATATTAACATCAGGAGCAAATTGAAAAAGATACAAAGCCACAAACTATTTCATGGGAAGGTATATAATTTTTTGTTTTTGAGTAAATGTTTGAGGTCAAGCCCCAAACTATGTAACATCCACAAGATATTTTTCTATCCGGATTTCAAACCTGCGGCCTCTCACATAGAAGGCATGGCCTTTGCCAGTACACCAAAGGCTGGTTCGGGAAAATATATATTTATAGCCGTCACTACTACAAAAATGCTAATCATATATGAAAAATTATACACGGAACCGAGAAATTTCCAAAAAAATGTGTATAAAAGGACGAGGTGTGCACGCAAAAAAATGTGCTCAACCATACACACACGGTCATTAAAAATGAAACTGTGTACGAAAGGCACCATCATACATAGTTTTTTTTACTATGAAACCATATATGATTAAACAACTTCATACACGGTTAATATTGAAGAAACCGTTTATGTTTTTTCAAACCTTCAAACACAAATTTGGAGATTAAATGTGTGTATTTACATACACATATTTTCAAATCTTCGTACACGGTTAATATTGAAATTCCCCTTGATTTTAGTAAATGATGCTTTTGATGCATCTGAGATTAAATATGTGCGAATTAGAAGTATTTGGTTATTGTTTTCCTTGCAACGGCCCAAGGCGTGGCAGTACTTGTGATTACCGTTCGGGAGGCATTGTATTTGACAATATTAATTTGGATGTTAAATACCATTGGATGACTTATTATGTTATTGATTAATCAGAATTTTATGGATGATTATGCGTTCATGTTAATTTCATACAATATGTACGTAATTTGTTAAATGGTTCGTACATTCATCTAATAAATATACAGAGAATAATATGTACGTAATTTCATATAATATGTACGCAATTTGTTAAATGGCTTATTATGTGATTGTTAGACTGTTACACTTTTATTATACAGAGAATAAGAACTATATATATAATACAATATATGAATGTAAAAAAAAAATTAGTTTTAATAAAATAAAATCCGTAGATGTTATTTTTGTACATTTCAAAATATCTACTTTATATCGAACACGTTATATATAAGATGCTCGCTTGTAATTTTAGTTAACGATGATAGCATCATGAATATATTAACTTATGAGCTTAGTTTATTTTAAGTTTGCACCAACTATAGTAGAACCAATCAAATTTGACAGCTAACTTGTTATCGCAAAATGCTCACCGTCGTATACAATATTCAGGACAGCTAGCGGAGCTATTGTTAAGCGTTGATCGAGATGGAATTGCATAAATTAAAGTTGCATGAGTCATATTCTATTCATTCCTATTAAGCATTTGACTTAATTTCTGTAGCCGTGAAAGCTGTTTTAAACAAAAAGCGTGGAAGGCGATGCAAATATTCAAGTCAATCAACATTATATATAAAAATTATTAGTGATATATATTTTAGATAGGTATAAAATCACTTAAATCTAAAAATTCTGGACCACTTAAAATGTAGCTAAGAAAATTAAAAAAATATATAAAATTTTGTTTGCAAGTACATTTTTATATGAAGATTATATTGAATAGTTCAGATCGACTCTTTGAACATTAAAAATGAATCTATTAATCCATTTTACGGACCAATAGACACTATGCATAGTAGCATAGCTTAACTCTATATATTTATGTGACAGTTGAGGAAATGCAAGAGCAGTAGTGCACATTGATAATTGTCTCAAAAAGCATGGAACTCTCACTTAGTTTCTTCATCATCACAATAACCATCTCCATTCTCTTCGCCCTCTCTAAACTATTTTCATCATCACACAATGCTCCCCTGCCACCAGGCCCCACCCCACTGCCAATAATTGGAAACCTCGTAGACTTAGATGGCCAAGCACACCATTCACTCGCAAATTCATTTTTCCAACAATAAATTTATTTTCTTGCACAAATTATTTTTACAATATTATTTGGCTATTTAAAATATTTTCTCATTTCTGTCATTTTATTTATTTATTATTCTTAAATAAACTTAAAGTTCGAAAAAAATCAGGGTTCTAAATAGCGCGCTATAGCGTTTTCGGACCATAAAAGCTATGGATATAGCGTTGTTTTTTTAGCCGTTCTGCTATGACGCGATAAACGCTATTTAAACCTTTGAAAAAAATAGTTAAACATGATCAAACATTATAATCAAACACGACTAATGGAACCAGTCTCGCCACAGTGGCATCAACTGATACACTTGTACATAATTTTTCTTTAAATTCGTGTTCTTTTTTGTTGTTGTAAATAGAAAATATACAGGAGATATATTCGAAGAGATCATGTTTTGAAATTATTCAAAACAAGTCGGGCTGGCCTATTTCATTTTCGTATCTAAGGCTCGGCCCATTTTGTGAGAAGTTCTTAATTTGAGAAACATATGTAGAAAATCTAAAATCACCAAGTGAAAAAAATGACCAAGAGTCGCTACAAAACTCCATTTTGACAAGCATTCAAGGCGTCCAACTACAACCAAATGGAGAGGAAGAAATTGCAGAAAGAATGAAATCCGAAGCGAATTCAGCAATAGCCGAGACCCTCTCCAGTGCGACTAAACCAACCATCTCCATTTCAGCGCTGACCAAACTCATTCAAAGGATTGGACAGGCTGGCATGGGTGCTAGGCTGAACTCTCTTCAGGGAGCTGGGCCGAATAATTTTCAAGGAACTGGGCCGAGCACTTATGGAAAAAGTCAGTTATTTTACTGTAAAACCCCTCCTTTTTGACAGAATTTCATCAAATTTGTTGCACTGAATGCTGCAAATGAAAATTAAAGGTGTTTTATTTACAAACTTGAAAAAAATGACCAAGAGTCGCTACAAAACTCTACTCGAAGGCAAGCATTATTTTGCAATTAAAGGTGTTTTATTTACAAACTTGAAAAAAATAACCAAGAGTCGCTACAAAACTCCATTTTTAGACACCCAAATATGCAAAAGGAGAACCAAAGAAAATGACAAATGAAAAATTAAGAAGGCAAGCCCAGACCAAAGAATTACAAAATGGGAATGATAAAGCAGAAAAAATAATTGAAAAAAAATATATAACCCTTCTATCAAATTTGCTTAATTTGTGTTTCATGGTACCCTTTCTTGTGCCGTTCTCAAGCTTTGACTTCTTTTGGTTGCAAAATCTACAAAACGCAAACAGAACATAGTTCAGCATTTCAGTTCTGGAACATTTTGTATATTGTGCATTAATTTCCATAGTTATGAAAGCAGGCAAATTTGCAAATTTACACTACCTTGCTTTAGATAATCCTAATTTCTCTCTTATAGCTTAACTGAACACAGGACTAAGAAATACAAATGTATGGAAATTGTGGTGATTGCTTTGTAGTAATAGTACTACTAAGTAACTGACTAGACCAATTCAAATTGTTCATACTATGTCTACTCTCTATGGGGAATCAAAAGATCTGTTGAATTTACAATCAAATAAAGCATAAAATAAAAACTGTGAAAGTTTCTCTTGTATGGATACCAGGGGTGTACCAGTAAAACATTGTACGGTGTCTGTTAATTGAAATTGGTGGGAATTATCAAAAAAAAAATTAGCTCATATACCCAGATACCATGAAGTATCATGGACATTTTATGAAAACGACAAATGATATGATAAAGCTAGCTAGACCAAGCAAAGGAATAACAAACCTGAACGAAAAAATTACTACACCAAGATCAAGCTTCATCTGAACTTGCAATGACGTTGGTGGCGAAACTGAATGGTGTCTTCTGGTAGGTGGCATGAAGCGATTGATCCTCTGTGCTAATCTTCACCTTGGAAATATGCTTGAATTTGTTCCACTCAGAACCACTTTCTCCTTGGTTTACAATCTTCAGCAGCAGCTCCTTATCACACCAGATTATTAGCTTATGTGTGATTATGGTCGTCAAGTAATCTGGTAAGAATTTCATTTCATAATCTCTTAACACCATGGTCTGTAAAGGTTTAGGGTTCATTACAGCTTTTACATTTGGGCAGTGCTTGATCAAAATATGCGAGATGCTGGGCAAATTTGAAATTCTCTCCAAGTTTGGATTGCGAACAACACGAATATCTTTGATTGACGGGATATTCTCCACGGTAATCAGCTTATCAGCATCAACAATTTGTAGCAACTCCAATGAAGTAGCATAGAGCAAAAGACCCGCTGGAAGAGATCTCAATTGGGGACAAGCTTCAATAAGTAATTTCTTCAGTCTGGGCATGGCTGGCTGTCCCTTATTCCACTGCCACTCTTTCCAATTAGGCATCTTTTCAAAGATTAGTGTATTTAGTTTGGGAAATGCCGGTCTAACAAAATCAGTTATTGTATGAACTATTGGATCTCTGCTTTTGGTATCTCCCTGCATGAACTCTTCTCCCACCCTCTCGACTGAATATGCACCTTTTATTTGAAGTCTATACAAACTGGGGAGTTGGCCTAACATGGGAAGCACCTCAAAGCAAGCACACTCAAAAATTGCAACATCTCGCAAGTTTGGAAGGGTTGCTCCCAAATTCAACCAATTAGGAAGACATCTACCAAAGTAACCACGAATCGAAACCATTTTTAGAGAACGTGGAGGACAAAGTTCATTTAAAACATTCTCTGTTGATATCTTCTTCTCATCAGTTTGTAATAGTTGTCCTTCTGAGCTCAACAAGGTGTACCGAAGGTGCAATGTTCGCAACAGATTCTTGCTTCTAAGGTTAGCTCTTTCTGCTATGTTCCTATCAGATACTCTCTCTAAGCCCCCTAACGAAAGTCCAATGAGTTTTGATAAAAGTTCTAACCCATCTAGGCTACTGAATCCCTCCAAACTATTCTTGTATGGAACAAAGCCAAATAGATGGGAGAGCTTTTCTAGATTATTTAATTCCATTGGGATAGCCTCGACCTTTGTATTTCGAAAATTAAGATACCTCAGTTCCCGTAGATTACCAATGCTTGGGGGGACATGTGACAACTCTTCACAGCCATAACAACAAAAATATACTAAATTTCTTAGATTTCCTATGGAATTTGGAATTTTTACTAACTTTGTATTACTGACATCTAAGTATCTTAGATGCACGAGGTCACACAAAGAATCACTACTACAAAAAAGAGATTATACACGGACAATAAAGGAAGAGCTACACGGATTTCCTACCGTGTTTAAATCGAGGGTGTACGATTAGTTCAATAACTACACACGGACTTTTGGTCGTGTGCAATTTTAAAGATTCTACATGTATAACTTCACAAACAGCCGTGTACAAAGACCAGAATGTGTCGCGCTCCATTTACCGAGCTACACGGATATTACCTAAAAAACCGTGTACGATTCTTTTTGTACACGGCCTTTTAACTAAAAAACCGTGTAGCATGACTCTTTCTACACGGACATTTAGTTAAATGTCCGTGTAGCTCTCCTCTTTCTACACGGACATTTAACTAAATGACCGTGTAGCTATCTTTTTTCTACACGGACTTTAGTTAAATATCCGTGTAGAAAGTACATTTTTTTTTTTTTTTTGTATTTTTTGTTTTTCGGCTAGCCTCCAGTTTTGCTAGCCATTTTTGTTACAGAACTATATATTCCAGATTTTCCAGATTTCATATAAGAAATCCATATTTTCCAGATTAGCAATAAATCCATATTAGCAAGAAATTCATATTTTTCAGATTAGCCAGAAATCCATATGCAATAAATTATACAATATTCATATACACCAAATTATACAAAATTATGCAAATCCATATCGAGGATTACAAAATTCCATGGCAAACCACCTTGCCCACATGCACCGCACATCGTCGATCTGATCCGAAGAGTAATGATCTTGCTTTGTCACATTCTACAAAATTATAATTTTATAATAGTTAGTATTTCAGAAAAGGTAGATATCAATTGCTTATTATATAGGAAATTCATATGAAGTACATACCGCTTTTGGGAATTCGAATTGTATTCTTTCGACAAAGTCAAACATGAATATCATCGTGTAATAAGCGCATTCCCAACCCTCCTTCTGTTGCGGGCTCTGAAATTTACATTTAGCGGCATTTGTTAGAATGACAATAATTTTTTTAACAAGATATGAAATTTCTAACTCATAAAGTGTGCTCACCACCATGTACTTCCAATTCAACTTGCTTTTCTTGCGCGTGCCCGTGCTATCTGATCCTCCCTCTTTAATATATTTCACAAAAGCCCTTACAAAAGTGAGTGAATGTAATTAGCAATTTTATAATTTGATATGATTGAAAGAAATGCAAACCTATAGAATTATTATTGCTTACTTATTCACAAAAGGCAAGATAACTTTGCACTTGGCGGCAGCCGCGGTCCTTCCTACTGGCTTACAAGAATCAATAATTATGCCCACACTTAAGTACGGCACAATGAGAATCGTGCACCAATGTTTGCTGTTGGATCGAGGAGAAGAATTATAGTACTTTAGCATATAAAAGTCACACGAGTATTTGCTATGATTGATGGTGTGATTTCATTTTTTTATGTTTAACTTTTAATTCCTTTATACAATTCTTTAATTAAAATATAAACAACAAATAAGTTAAGATTAGAACTAACCCCTCGTGGTATGGCATGAGAATGAATTTCTTCTCCTCCGCCTTAGCACGATGCATCGCAGAACACATGTACTCGATAGCCATATCCGGATAATATGTCGCTGCCGTAGAACTCACTTTCTCGGGGTCTAGAAACACGCACAAGTTCTTCCTTTCAACCATCTCATCACAGTTTCGGACTAGCTTCCTGAAAACTCATCATATTGTAATTAGAATATATATTTGAGTTCTATACAATAATGAAAATATTTTAATATCACTAACATGAGGAAAATGGTGATGTGTGAAACATCGAGCCATTTGTCGGATGACGAGTGGTGGAAGAGGTCCTTGAAGTCTCTGAACGACAGCAGGAGCTGCCTGCCTTCGTGTAGAAACATCCCAGGTGGGACAGGGATGATGATAGCCTCCATGCCGTCGGGCGCCGTCATCAAGTAGTCGTGGAGAAGGCGCAAATCATTGGGCAAACGGCTGTATTCTTCTTCTGTGACCATAGGACGGGGCGGTGATTGTGGCGCGTCAGGCGCGATGTCGCAAGCCACCTCCTGACGTACCGGTGAGACAGCCGTACCGGTAACATCATCTCCTCGTGTCTGTATCAAGTTATAGATGTATTATTCTAGTATTTCAAAAAGAATGAGTTGAATGTAAAAAATAAATGAATTTTTTATGAATTACCTGATCCAAAACAATCTGACTCTTGGGCCATTGGACAAATGACATCCGTGCGTCATCAAGCACAACCGCGTCGTCGGTAGGGACAGGAAGGGGTACGCGCTGCCATCCATCCACGACTAACTCAACCTGCACGCATGCATGGTCGGGTCTTAGCTGAGTATTGTGTACACTTTTGGCGAGTGGATGTACAACGCCCTTAGAAACGATCATAGAAACACTGCCGTTCCGCAGGACGAGGTCGCATGCTCTGGGGTCCTGCAAATTTATAGAAAAGTTGTTTATTCTAGTGATGCGATATTGTCCAACAAGGTTGCAAACAGGTTTTAAATACCTTTAGATTATGAAGAAGTATTGATTACCTTGAGATTATCCAAATCGTCGTTCGCGCCCCACGTGCCGGATGCTTGACTACTTCGCCGAATTCCCGGCGAAATGGGAGGTGGTTGCTCGGATGGCTGCGTAGTTGCTGATCTAATTTGTGTCAACATTGCTTCCATCTCAGCAAACCTTGCGTCGTACTCTTTGCTCACCTCCGCGCGTATCTGCGCAACTATCTCGTCTTTGTTTACCTTGGCACGAGATTTTCTTCGAGGTTTCTCTCCCTCCACTCGGAACACCTCCTTCCAGCCCCTGTAGACCCCTACACCCCTTACTCGACCCGGGTGTTCTGGATTCTCGAGCGCCGCGGACAAGGAATCATTTTGTCGTTCGACACTCCGGGCACCCGAGTTGACCTCCTCCTCCACTTCCAACTGTTCAAGTAGAAGAATTAGTTAAAGCAAAAGAACAATTGACGTACTTTCGGAGTTATAAATGACTCTTACCATTCTTTGAGCCACGCTTTGCAACTCCGTTGGGAGTACTATCCTCCCGTCAGCGGTTACCTCGGCTCTACCCATGACCCAATCTTTGCCCCTAGGATTTTGGATCCTAACCACGGGTGAGTCAGAATCCTTGTTCGCATCCAGGACTTTCCTCCATTCTGCCGACTTACCCTCGTAACCACCTGACCCTAGATGGTGTGGATACTTGTTAAAGGCAACGGTCCTCCTGCCTTTATCACTCTTTGCCTTCACGGAAACAAGACAATAACGATCAGTTAGTTTTAGAAAGATAAGTACAAATCGAGAAAGAATAAGCATAAATTTGGCACGAGTTAGATACCTGGAACTCTTCAGTAGACTTCAAAACTTGATACGCATCCCAGTCCTCTTGTTTTAGCCATTTGTAGTAGCCGACCGGATTTCTCCCTTTCTCCATGAACTCCGTCTTCAACGTGCTCTTGTATTGCTTCCATCCATTGTTCATAATCTTCAACGTCTTATTCTTTGGAACATCACTCTGGATGTTCCATTGAGCCTGATTGACACAAAAATTTAGTGTATTTAAATATAGATCATACATAAGTGAAAATTCAAGAGAAGAGTTGTTAGGCACTTTACCTTCACCGTGTTCCACCACTCGTCCTTCACCTCTTTCTCGAAATGATCCCATCTCTCAACAAGGATACTCGCATTTTGTTTCACGAAGCTCGTACACCAATTTGAGTATTTCAGCCGTTCTGGTCCCTGCGCACGCCCGTCCTCTGTGAACCAGATTTTGGGTTGGGTCTGCTCAGAATGGCTCGTGCACATTGTAGGCCCTCTTCTCCTTCTTTCTGACGAGGCAGTAGCTTGCTGCTCCTCTTCTTCCATCATATCCTCGTACTCATTTTCATTCGACATGGTGCTGCATGAAATTAAAGATCAAATCATTTGACATATAACCTAGATTAATCAACCAACTTTTGACATATAACCTATATTCATCAAGAGATTAATCAATCACTTGTTGACATATATCCTAGATTATTTGAATTAACCTACATAGAAACAAATTGATCAATTACTATTACCAGTAGATGAGTTATTTAATCAACCAACTCCTTGCTAATTAACCTCTTTAATTGATCCCTCCACGAAAGATGAGTTATTTAAAACAAATTGATCAATTACTATTACCAGTAGATATTCTTATAAGAAAGGGAGGAGTAAAATTTAGATATCTATATGATATTTCTCCCTTCATCATTAATCAACTAACATTACATAACAAATTTTATAATTCCAACACATAGAAACATAAAAAAAAATAAACTACTATAGCTAGCTAATAACTCCATGTAAATAAGTAGCAAGCAATTTCCTATAGGAGAAACCAGTAAGAATCATCTCTGAAGAAGTGGCCGACTACAAATACCAACCATGTCTAACGGGTTCAAACCCAATAAGAAAAATAACGAGAGAGAGAGAGCTAACCACGGGTGAGAGAGACCACTGGTTAGAGAGAGAGAGACCGAGGTGGAGAGAGACCGAGGCGGCGAGGCGGCGAGGCGGGAAGGCGGTGAAGAGCTCGGAGAAGGCTCAGCAAAATCTTCTCTGTGAGGGTTTTTGAAACTGATGTGTATTCTCTTTTCGGACTTGTGAAAATTTTGGAAGAGAAGGATTTCGAATAATAGTGTTTTCTCATTATACACGGACTTTTAACTTAAAAGACCGTGTACAAATATCTTTATACACGGACTTTACTCTAAAGGCCGTGTGCAATACCCTTTCTACACGGACATATAGCTAAAAGGCCGTGTAGCTCTCTACCCTTTCTACACGGACTATTAGCTAAAAGGCCGTGTACCTCTCTACCCTTTCTACACGGACTATTAGCTAAATGTCCGTGTATAAATTGGTCCGACAGGTGGGTCCCAGGTTCAGTAAAGTTCTCTGAATGGTTACGGGCCGCAATACTTCATATACCGAAGTTTGACAATTTTAACTAATATTTATTTTAACTAATATTAACTAATATTTATTTTAACTAATATTAAATGGTTGATAAAGTTGAACATAATATTTTAAACATAATATTTTCATTAAACATAATCCTTCCTTAAATATTTTAACTAATATTAAATATTTTAACTAATATTTAGTGAAAACTAATATTTTAACTAATATTTATTTTAACTAATATTAAATGTTTGATAAAGTTGAACATAATATTTTCATTAAACATAATCCTTCCTTAAATATTTTAACTAATATTAAATATTTTAACTAATATTTAGTGAAAACTAATATTTTAACTAATATTTATTTTAACTAATATTTATTTTAACTAATATTAAATGTTTGATAAAGTTGAACATAATATTTTCATTAAACATAATCCTTCCTTAAATATTTTAACTAATATTAAATATTTTAACTAATATTTAGTGAAAACTAATATTTTAACTAATATTTATTTTAACTAATATTTATTTTAACTAATATTAAATGTTTGATAAAGTTGAACATAATATTTTCATTAAACATAATCCTTCCTTAAATATTTTAACTAATATTTAGTGAAAACTAATATTTTAACTAATATTTATTTTAACTAATATTAAATGTTTGATAAAGTTGAACATAATATTTTCATTAAACATAATCCTTCCTTAAATATTTTAACTAATATTAAATATTTTAACTAATATTTAGTGAAAACTAATATTTTAACTAATATTTATTTTATTTTATTATTAAATGTTTTAACTAATATTTTCAAAAACTAATACTAATATTTGATAATATTATAAGCATTAAACATAATCCTTCATTATAAGCATTAAACTAATATTTGATAATATTTGATAATATTTGATAATACTATTACTCGCATTATGCTTTTTTTCTTTTTTTCTCTCTTTTTTTCCTTTTTTATTTGATATATTACAAGCTAAAGTTGCAATATTAAAAGCTACACGGTCTTAAACAAAATAAATATTACACATTATGCTTTTTTTTTCCTTTTTCTCCTTTTTTTCCACTATTTGAACGGTACCCTCGGCCCATAATCCTTCATTGTGGTCGGACCGCATGTAGTCAGCTTCGTCTACCCCTTCAAGTGTTGCTACCTCAGTTTGCACATCGGTACAAAATGGAGGTACTTCGTCGAACTGGTCGTACTCTTCTTCATCGACGACATTTTCTACCCCGACAATCCTTCTTTTTCCGGATAGGACGACGCTCAACCTATCATCACTCGGGTCTTGTACATAAAAGACTTGGGTGGCTTGCTTGGCGAGTATAAACGGATCGTCAACGTGCCCAACCCTGTTTAAATCAACGAGTGTGAACCCGTCGTTATCAACTTTAACACCTCGGTCTTCGACCCATTGACACCGAAACACGGGAATGCTCAGGCGAGGACTGTAAATGAGCTCCCAAATTTCTTGAATAACGCCATAATATGACTTTGATGCTATTACAGCCCGGCCATCTCCGGATCTACTGAATTCTTGAGAGGTCGCCACCAACGTCACCCCACTGTTTTGCATCGTGCTCTTATCACTCTGGGATTTAGTATAAAATGTATATCCGTTAATCTCGTATCCTTGGAATGTTCTAACAACAATTTGGGGTCCTGCGCCAAGTAGTTTAACAATTTCAGGTACGGGGTGTGACTGCACTCTTTCTTTCAGCCATCCTATAAAAGAACGATTATGCTCGTTAGTAAGCCACTTCTGACTCCTCGTGTAGTTTTGTTGTTGAAGGATTGTCATGTGCTCATCTATATAGGGAGCAACATCTGTCATGTGTTGTAGTACAATAAAATGTGCCTTTTGTAGTTCATTTAGATCAGCAACTACGGCTCTCAACCCAATTGTCCCGACTCCTTGGAGCCTTCCCTCGTATCGAGATTTTGGAACGCCAATAGGATCCACACCGGTCAAGTAGTTGGTGCAAAAATCAACCACCTCCTCCGTAGAATATCCTTCTATAATGCTGCCTTCGGGTCGATGTCGGTTCCTTACGTATTTTTTCAAGATGCCCATGTATCTCTCGAATGGATACATATACCGAAGGAACACGGGACCACAAATCTTAATTTCTCTCACAAGATGAACAACAAGGTGAACCATGACATCGAAAAAAGATGGCGGAAAATACATCTCAAGTTGGCAAAGAGTAACGACGACCTCCTTTTGCAAAGAGTCCAATTTTAGAGGGTCTATCACTTTGGAATTTATTGCATTGAAGAAAGAACAAAGCTTCGTAATGGTTTGACGAACGTGCTTTGGTAAAATTCCCCGAATTGCAACCGGAATTATATGTGTCAGTAAAACATGACAGTCGTGAGATTTCAGACCGACCAGTTTCAAGTCCTTCATCGACACCAACTTCTTAATATTCGAAGAATATCCTGATGGGACTTTTATACCATTGAGGCATTCACAGAAGCTTGTTTTCTCTTTCTTTGACATTGTGCACAGTGCGGGGGGTAGGTATGTGCGCTTCCCTTTCTCCTGCGGTGCGAGCTCGGGTCGTATTCCCATCTCTACCATGTCTTTTCTCACTTTAATACCATCTTTCGTCTTCCCCGGAATGTTCAATAATAAACCAATTAAACTGTCACAGACATTTTTTTCGACATGCATGACATCTAGGCAATGCCTCACTTCTAAATATTTCCAGTACGGTAGCTCCCAAAATATGGACCTCTTTTTCCAATATTCTTCGGTAGTGCTTTGGCGCATTTTCCAAAAACAACATCAATGTTTTTTACCCGTTCGAAGACACTCTCCCCGTCTAATGGATGACGAGCCACTCCAAGCTCAATTTTCCCGTTGAATGCCATCTTCTTCTTACGATATGGGTGATTAATAGGAAGAAACCTACGATGCCCCATGAATACATTCTTTTGACAATTTTTCAACCTCAGCACCTGCGTGTCATCTTCACAGATCGGGCACGCTTTTGCTCCTTTACAAGTGTAACCCGACAAATTCCCGTACGCGGGGAAATCATTTACGGTGCAAAATACCATGGCCCGCAAGGTAAAGGTCTCTTTCATATACGCATCCCACACCGGGACGCCATCACGCCACAATTTTTGGAGGTCCTCGATTAATGGTGCGAGATATACATCTATGTCATTTCCGGGTTGTCTGGGTCCTTGGATTAGTAATGACATCATTATATATCTGCGTTTCATGCACAACCAAGGAGGAAGATTGTAGATGCATAAAAGAACTGGCCAAGTACTGTGCCGACTGCTCATACTTCCAAACGGACTCATTCCATCTGAGCTCACCACAATCCTAAGGTTCCGCGGTTCAGAACCAAATTCTTTGAAATGTCTGTCAATGTTTCTCCATTGAGGAGAATCAGCCGGGTGCCTTAGTTTACCGTCATTTTTGCGCTCTTCTTCGTGCCAGCGCAATAATTTTGCATCTTTGGGATTCGCAAACAACCGTTTGAATCTCGGTATTATCGGCAAATACCACAACACCTTAGCCGGAGGTCGGCCACTTGTGTCCTCGTTACAATCATCAGTGTCCTGGTCCTTACGACGTTTATATCGTGAAACACCGCATTTAGGACAGACATGCATGGCCTCGTACTCGTTACGATACAATACACAGTCATTCGGACATGCATGTATTCTTTCGATCTTCAACCCCATTGGACATATCAACTTCTTTGCCTGATATGTTGTACCGGGTAACTCGTTGTTATCTGGGAGCATTTCTCCTAAAATCTGTAATAAGGACGTGAAACTCTTATCGCTCCAACCATTGTCTGCTTTTAAGTTTAATAATTTCAACACAGCTGACAGTTTTGTAAATTTGGTACACCCGGGATACAACGGCTTCTTAGATTCATTAGACAAATTTTGAAATTTATCATAATTTTTATCACTAATTTCATCTTCCACATCACGTAACATATCCTCCAAATTTTCAGTAAACTCGTGTTCT
Source organism: Carex parvula (assembly GCA_025461045.1). Lineage (NCBI taxonomy): Eukaryota > Viridiplantae > Streptophyta > Magnoliopsida > Poales > Cyperaceae > Carex > Carex parvula. Next base: position 174,035 of record JAJGRW010000366.1, on the reverse strand, counting down.
ACATTTTCATCAAAATTCCTCTCCATCTCATCATCGTCATTTTCGGGTTCGACGTTAATATCAGAATATTCGGCACTCTCATAATCCTCGTTCCAATCAAGTTCAAAATTATCAGAAATTCCAACATTCTCATCATTCAATTCACGATTACAATCCTTTTTGGCACTACTACTTTCCCCAAATTTCTCACCATGCATGAACCAACATGTATATCTCTTCTTAAATCCCCGACAAATCAAATGAGCTCTAATTTCTTCGATGTCCAAAAATCTTAATAAATTTTTACAATCTTTACAAGGACATAAAATGTCTTCTTCTTTTTTATTCACTCTATAACTCTCAGCAAATTTTATAAACTCATCAACGCGAACCAAATATTCTTCACTGTCACGTCGCATTTCATACATCCAGCTTCGATCCATCTGTAAATTAAATTAAAAAAATGATTTGATCAATTAATCATGCATGGTCAACATTCTCCTTCGTGTACAAAATTTTGGGCTTACAAAGGGCCGGTTTACAATCCTAACCCACTCTTTGAATATTATGTCTCATATGTGAACACATATTAGCGAGATTTAATTAGTATTTGAGAAAAATTCGGCAGCATTTCCCCTTAACTCCCCAAGTATGCGTACGAACCACATACTCGTAGGAGCAATAAGGGAAAATACTGTCGAACTTTCCTCAAATACTAATTAAATCCCGCTAATATGTGTTCACATCCTAAATGAGACATAATATTCAAAGAGCAGTCCCAAAACGGGGACTATCCAAAATTAATCCCTATTGGATTAATTTTGAACGGGCATGGACCTAAAAGCATCTAAAGGTCGGTTATTGGACCACAATACGTACACTAATTAATTACATCTAAAATTAAGAATTCAAGAATGCATGAAATGACCTAATTAAATAAGCCTAAATAACAGAAAATTAGAGAAAGAAAATGATTTAAATACATATTACTAACCTTAGAAAGATGGAGAGGAGAAAATACAAACTTAATTCAAAGATCTCAGATCTCAGCTGCTGGCCTCGATCAATTCGCAGAAATAAAAAGCTCAGTTCGAGATGTATGAACTAAAAACTTGATCAAAACGGCGCTCTGGAAGGGAAGATAATAAAACCCTACACTATTATACACGGCTATTTAGTTATATATCCGTGTAGCTCTCCACCTATTTCTACACGGCTTTTTAGTTATAAAGCCGTGTACAATTATACGAATTCTACACGGCTATATTATCAAAAAGCCGTGTATAATGTTCCTACACGGATAATTAGTTATAAACCGTGTAGCTCTCTCAATTATTTGCACACCCACTTCTTTACACACGGATTTGTGGTTTCTAATAAACCGTGTAGCTCTCTCTAATAATTCTACACTGATTATTAACTAATTATCCGTGTAGAAATCGTGTAGATCTTTTGGACTCATGTTTGGTACACTGTTTTTAATATAATTGCCAAATCCGTGTACAATGTGCAGTGTACAAAGCCAGTTTTTGTAGTAGTGGGAAGTGCTATTGCATTGCCAAGGACTAGGTCCCGACATTAAATCGCGACTATATTTTACAGCAGATGTACGCAACCGCCTTCATCCCCCACTCAAAGCTTATTATGGTAATGCAGTGGTGCGGATCTCTGCGGCTTCCGAAGTGTCAAGATTATATCCATCCAATTGGCGATGTGGCGAGCACTGTTAAAGCTGTCACTGACGGACTAAACTGAGTACATCAGATCTTTCATTGATTACGTGGAGGTGAATTGGGACAAGGGACTCTATCTGAGAGAAACTTCAGAATCTGATTTACGAATTCGAACCATTCTTGGAATGGAATTTAGTGATATAGATTTCGGATGTGGTGCACTTAAATTGTTGTCATGGGAACGATATACAGAAAAAAGAGTTATGTACATAATGAATGAAAACGATGGCGGTATAAAAGTTGTTCCTGCGCTTGATTCCACAACCATGCAAAAATTCAAGAAGGTGTTCTACGAAGAGCTGTTGTTTTGCCAACATGCAACACAATAATTTGAATAAAATCAGAAAACTCGAGCTGTTGAAACTGTGTCAATTGATTTGTGTTTATTTTTTTGAATTGTTTCTGGTAGGTACTTTGTTTAATGCAATTAATGTTTTTAAGATACTTTGTGGGTTGTAATTCTTTGTTGTTATATCAGAGAGATATAAGTATATATATGTATTGGGTCCAAGATAGAGAATATTAAAGTATCAGCAGACAAATATTTTATATAATTAACTAATTTTTGAACTAGTTGATTTTTAACATGGTTTTAAAAAAAAAAAAATCCGAGTTTCCGATCCAATTTGGTCGATCCCGACCGATTTAACCGATTCCGATTTCACTGTCCACTACTAATCCGTTTCCGATTCCGATTTTCATAACCATGATTAGAGCAATTTGGCATAATCAGCCTCTGTTTATCTTTTTTCCTATTTCAAAAAAGAGAAAAAAATAAAGAGAAATTAGAAAAATAATTCCTTTCTTTTCAGACTAGTTCATCTACAAAACATATACAAAACATTTTTATGTTTCCAAGCGCTTTTGTGATGTATTCAGGTGACCATACACTGTACACAGTATGTCTTGTTTCACCTTCATTCTCTTTCATTTTCTTTTTCGATATTAAAATTCATTATCTTTCATGTTATTCGTAACTGGTCATACGACCATTTATGGATGCGCGTTTAAAATATTCAAATACCCAAATTTGGTTGCGACCACAGCCCTTAAATGGGGGAGTCCGACACCCAATCAAAACAATCCGATCTCACAATATATACCAACCCAACAATTAAGGAATCTCAATAGTACCAACCAAAGGCCAAAGGGAACAAGGACAGGAAAGTGAGGTGAGATAATGAAGATGCAAATATTAGAGTCGACCTTTGTGGTTCCAGCCGAGGAGACCCGAGAGAGACACTCATGTTGTCTAATCTCGACCTCGTTGCTGTCCGCAAGCACAACTGCAACATATATCTGTACAAAAACACGGAAGGTGCAAAGGACGTCCTCTCTGCTGAGGTCTTGAAGTCTGCTCTGGCCAAAGCATTGGTGCTGCTCTACCCTCTAGCTGGCCGGCACGTGGTCGGGCAAGATGGCCGCGAGCAGATAGATTGTAATGGTGAGGGAATATTATTTCAAGTGGCCCGGTTGGACCGCACCGCAGATAGCATCGAATTCGAGCCAATGTCGTGTGAGCTCAGAGAGCTTTTTATTCCTAGCGAGGAGCTATCGTCGTCCCTTTTACTAATGCTGCAGGTTGATTGTTATATAATTTGCTGTTTTTCCTATAGTTATAAGTTATGGTTGGAAACTCGGCCGAGTCCGATTTGACCCGCTGAGTCAACTGTGTATTAGTCGGTCCGAT